>JAOWBC010000383.1:1068544-1089156 GCA_028566105.1 Hypoplectrus providencianus | reverse complement strand
AGAGCATTTTATAAAGTCACTTTACAAATTAAAAAAATAAATCAGTCCTTCGCTAAACTTGACCTCATTGACAAAGGAAATCAGGGTTAAGTGAGATACACTTTGCTTCAGCTTGGCTTTGAATTTAAATAAAATCTCTAGTGCCTTTTAAAGCACTGCTTGCCATTACTGCGACATTAAGAATAAAAGACATATAAAATGTAATTCCTTAAACAAAGACAGTGGGCTCACCTGTATCATTCATAGCATATTTTCACTGTCCTTCAGATTAATATGCAGAATTTGAGGAGAATTGTGGAAACATACCAGACATAATGTCTGTGTGTAGTTATTGTAGTAAAGCCAGAATCTGCTCCTGATGGCACCCTGAATTATTGTAGCCTCTACCACTTTTTATGAAATATTAAAAGATACAGTATTACTCAGATATTGTTGTCAAGGGTAACACAATAGATATACTGACATACTTTTAGGGTCCCTGATATTAACAGATATTACTCCTGCTTTTTACGGGGCAATAATGCTACAACAATAAAGAATGCCTTTCTTCTTTATTACTTTCATTATCACCACCTCTTACTGCCACAGTCACTTTTAGGCTTTTAATCTCCTCAAATTGCATAGAGAATTATTTTAATAGATCTCAATCAAAAATAGTTGTGAAACCAATTGCATACAAAAGAGATAGTCTTTTCTGCAGTCATTGCAGAAACAAATGTATTTCCTCTGATCACGAGGCCTCTGATCACTTGTTTCCGCCAATGCAAGGCCTTGTCAATGAGTGTATTAAATGAAAAACACCACTTGACAAAAAAAGCTGCTTGTCATAATGTCTTCATTACATTCTTGTTCACACTTAACTTGTTGTTTTCCCCTTTCTAATGAAGCTTAACTAATGTATTTACTCTGTTTTCAAACTAAAAGTACTTTGAATTGAAATTTGATGTTATTTCATGCATTTATCAGGTAAGACGCTGCTAGCCAAAGCCGTGGCCAATCAGACATCAGCCACCTTCCTGCGCGTCGTGGGCTCAGAGCTGATCCAGAAGTACCTGGGAGATGGGCCCAAGCTGGTGCGAGAGCTGTTCAGGGTGGCAGAGGAGCATGCGCCGTCCATCGTGTTCATCGATGAGATTGATGCCATCGGCACTAAGAGGTACACATAAATCTAGTCCAACTATTTTAGGCGGATGATGTGAGAGACTGACAGCAACAGAGCAGTGATAATATAACACCTTATGTGTTGGAGAGCCAGGAGTAGATGACAACGTGTTGGATTCTTAAGTGTGATAACGCTCTGCATCTGGTTTTACAGTCTATTTTTATCGCATTTTTAGCGCATTACCACTTGCGGTTGATTAACTTTTCCGATTGTGTAACTCAAGTGTGTTTCTGGACCTGCAAGAGGAATTTTTTCATGGAGTATACTCTGGCGCGTTCTCACTGATGTGAATGTGGGTGTCAGTTTGCTTCAAGGTGCAGATTTTGGTTTGCTGCAGGTGAGAAAGCAGTCTGATCCAAAGGAAGGAATTGAACCAAACACACTGCTTTCTGGGTTAGATTTTGGTGGAATGGTTCTTAATGGATTCATTCGCTCAGTGGCTCAATGCCCCATACAAATAAATGAATTCTGCGAGCAACACATTAATGTCCAAAAAGTGTCAGCCCTGTCGCTCTCATATTCTATTCTTTGATAATATGTTAAGGCGTGCAGCCAGAGCTGCTGACCAGTGAAATGGACATGAGCAGCAGCTAAATGGGCAGTACACATGTTATATTACAGTGGCTGTAGCATTTGTCCTTTCTTATTTTATAAAATATGACCAGCATCAATAAAATACAAAATCTAAAGATTCTTTTTATAAAAGACACTTACATTGTCAGGTGGGATACTGACAATGACAAAATTTAGCCTATAGATGTGGAAAAGAACTGTGTTGTGGTCAGTGATAACAAAACCATGGGATGGACAGGATTGAAGTCCTCAAAGTCCGAGGATAAAAAGTTGTGTTGTGGATTGTATAAATTCTTAAAATAAATGTATACTTCCTGTCTGTGTTGTGTAGATATGATTCAAACTCTGGCGGGGAGAGGGAGATCCAGAGGACCATGCTGGAGCTGCTCAATCAGTTGGATGGCTTCGACTCGCGGGGAGACGTCAAAGTTATCATGGCCACCAATCGAATAGAAACCCTGGATCCGGCCCTCATTAGACCTGGTCAGTGGCTGTCTGATTAGATCTTATCCTGGCTGTTTGTCTGCCCGCACATCGACAGTGTGTCAGACATTTGGGACACAATTATATTCTGCTGAGTCATGGCAGGAAAGAAATTATGTCAGATTGTTTTTCTCCTTTCAGAACTGTTTATTTTGTCTTTCCTCTTAAGCAACAGCTCTTTAAAATGTAGATCTTTGCCAAAGGTGGTCACAATCCGATTTTATTTTTTATCATTAAAATTCCAAATAGGCTTTAATTAGTATTTTCTCTTGATGAAAAACATGTTTTTGTCTGAAAACCTTGCTAATTCCAAAATGAATGGTTCATCATCACTCACTGGGTTTTTAAATTATAATATAACAGTTCTGCACCTCCATGGAAACAGCACAATTATTGCTGGAAATGCAGAGAACTCAAAATGTTTTTTGTACTATATAACAGTTATACTAGGATAATTCATTAAAATTGAAAAAGCATGTTTAATTTTGCTAAAATATTTTTCAATGATTTCTTAAATTTCAGTCATTGCTAGACTTATATTAAATCTATAAGTACAACACTTACAAATACAGAAAAGCATTACCTAAATGGGATTTTTACTCTGTACGTTCAAGGACTGTCAGAAAAAGATGATCTGCCAATAATGCCTGTTCGTGCAATTTCAATTTATGATCAAATGTGTTTTTAGAAAACATGCTTTTAAAAACCAACAGTGGGTATTGGGTTTCAGATTTTTTTACTGTGTAGTGATCAATCAGACCTGGGTTGAAATGCTTCACTGTAAACTGTCCTGTAAAGCTTCAGTGATTGTGAGCAGAATCATATAGGACAATGAGCTTCCTTTATCGATTTGTAAATTATGTGAATTAACAAAACATGTTTGGTAACTTGCGCAGCAGTGTGTTTATTAGTTAGTTTTGAGTGAGAGGTTTTGCCACCTACTAAATGAGTCTGCTTAATGAGACATTTAAACAGGCAAAACTGAGAAGGTCTTTACAGCAGCAGTTTGTAATGCTTTCTCCTCTCCTCCTATTCAGGGAGAATCGACCGCAAGATCGAGTTTCCCCTGCCAGATGAGAAGACCAAAAGAAGGATCTTCCAGATCCACACCAGCCGCATGACAGTAGCAGATGATGTCACCCTGGATGACCTCATCTTAGCTAAGGACGACCTATCAGGAGCAGACATTAAGGTAAGGGCGAGACTGTCGCAGTAACCTGTGTCTCTGGAGGACAATAAAACACAACCAAAGCTTACTGTGTGATGGCTGGGACTAACAGTCTCAGTTAGTTTCTTTTGAGTTCATTGTTGACTCCCACAATGCTAGTGGTGTCTGTGAGAGTACTGTATCAACATTAGAGTGGACTAAGCAACATGGCAGGGTGGCGTCCTGTCAAAGTGCATCCTGCCACGACACAAATTCTGTTTTCCTCATTTGCTCAGGCCTGATTCTGTTACCGCAGCCGTTTACTGATGGTGTGAGTTCATCAGCGTTTGGCAGCAAGTTAGTTCACACTGTGACTCAGCAGAAACAAGATAAAGGCGAGCAACAAGAGCTGATTTTTCTGACTAATCGTAGCATCAATACTTTAGTTTGATTTTCTAACCATCCATTCAAAATATCCAGAACAGTGTTTGCTGGTCATTTAACTTTTCTTTTCTCTGACTCAGCTCTGCTGCCCTCATGTGGAATATGACAGACTTACACCTTCAGAGAGTTTCAGCCTTCTGTTTAATTTCTACAACATTCACATTACAGAAATGGTGGCCATTTATAATAGGCCATATTACAATCACTTTCCTGATATCCGATGGTGTCAGTGTTCAGGAACTTTATATGAAATGTGTGTCAACTTTAAAACTGACAACTCCACCCAGACTCTCTCTTGAATATTAAACACCCTGTGTTTCTGAGAAGAGTTTAAATCCAGCCTGTGGGTGGATTAGAAATTATTTAAAAGAGGACAACTTGTCATTCTGGAATAAAAGTAGAATATTTTTCATTTATTAACCAGGGTTTCCATGTGTGCTGGAAATCAATTTATCTAGTTTTGAAGAGGGCGTGCAAACTGTGTGACAGGTTTAAACCATATTTTTTGTTGTAACATGGAATAATGTTATAATACCACTGAACTGAGGGTGACGAAGATGTGAAATAATCACTATACTGTACATACTGTGGACTTAATCTAAATATGTAACCTATCACAGCTGTAAGGGGCTAGGAAAGTTAAAAATGCAACTATAATGTGTTTTGTTTACTTGCATTTGACTTTAGAATCCCTGATTAGTCTGGCTCCCCATTAGAAGCCACAAGTTTAGCCACTACACTTAATGAGGTCCAAGCAAGCACACATTATGTCACAACTTAAACACTTATAAATAATTGAAAATAAAATACAATCAAAGCAAGAAAGAAAACAAGTGACCATGCTCTATCTAAATTCGTCAGGAACACATTCATACAGCAGTTTTACAGTTTTAAAATGATAGTTTCTGTCATTCCTGAGTTGTTTAAGGATTTTTGTGTTTTTTAGATTGTTCTTTTCTTTTCCACAAGTTACTAGTTTTTCTTGTTGAGCAGGAAAGTCAACAAAATTTCAACACAAAGAAGATCATTGTTACCGTTGCTTTTTCAACCGTGCCGTAGGAATGAGTTTACACAACCATTTTCACGGTGTATCTATACAACATAATGAGGCTCTGTCTTTTACAGAAACATTTAATCAAAATAAAAAAAATGAAGCTCAACAATTTGTATTCATCTCTCGTTCCCTCTCACTATGTCCTCCAGGCCATCTGCACAGAAGCGGGCCTCATGGCTTTGCGGGAGCGCCGTATGAAAGTCACCAACGAAGATTTCAAGAAGTCCAAGGAAAACGTCCTGTACAAGAAGCAGGAGGGCACACCGGAGGGGCTTTACCTCTAACCTTCAAACTTTTTCTGTTTCCTCACTTTGACCCCCACCACTCCTCCCCTCTCTATCTATCGCTGTGTGAAAGAGAGGAGGCAGCAGCTGAGTTGTTTGTCTCCCCAGAGAGAGTTTTGATATATTTTGTGCATGTCATGTCTGGCTTATCCCACTCTCAAGTTACCGTTATGTGAATTAAAGTAAAAAAAAAAAATAAAAAAAAATGGATGGATGGAGTGTTTTTATTTTAAATCTTGTTGGTCCGGTTGTAGCATCTGTTTACAGCTGCTGCTAGTTTTATTCCTGTATATTAAGTTAATGGCTTCTTAATTGCAATAATTAGTTCAGTATGTTGTCACCCTTCATGTTGAGGATTTAATCATTAGATACTGTGAAAAAAAAACTGAGAATTTGCTAATTATTTTGGACATATACTCATTTCTAAACAGTTAAAAATACAACATATTTGTTGTTTCACCTCAACTAAATTGGTTTCTGTAATTGTTTGCTATATTTCTCAATCTTATTCCAGGAACACATTAAAAATGGAAACAAACAACTAGAAAAGTACAATATTTCACTGTTTAACTGGTAACAGGTGATAGTATCAAAATTGGATATTAAAGATACATCCTGAGCAGGCTCAGCTGTTCACCCGCAAAGATTAGGTGAGGTTAGCTGCTGCATGGGCAAACACAATGTCTTAACACACACCACAAGGAATGTATGGATTTCATCATCTACAATCCATAAGATAATTTAAAGCTTGAGAGAATCTGGAGAAATTTGCACATAATGGCCAAGGCTGAAAACCAATATTGGATGCTCGTGACCTTTGACCCCTCAGGCAGAACTGCTGATTATATAAGGGGCATTACTACATTGGATCTGGAACATTTAAGAAAACCCATGTTGGTATGCAAAGTTCATCAGTGCATCTGAAGAGAGAGCCATATATCAACAACATCTGGAAGCACAGCTGACTTCTCTGAGCGCATCTGGGGTGGACTGACACAAAGTCGAAAAGTGTGTTGTGGTCTGATGAATCTGCATTTGAGATAGCTTTAGGAAGTCATGTATGTTGTGTCCTGGAGGCTGAAGAGGAAACAGATCGTTACTAGGACAAAGTTCAAAAACCAGCATCTGTGATGGTGTAAGGGTGTGCTCGTGCCCATGTATGTAACGTGCACATCTGTAAAAAGCACCACGAATGCTCAAACTATGTATGCTGCCATCCAGAGAATGTCTTTCCCAAGGGAAGCCCTGCCTATTCCAGCAGCATAATTTTATGCCATGTTCTACATATGTAAGAACAGCATGGCTCTTTGCAGGGATGGCACTATGAGAAGGGTCACATAAAAGACTGACATGTCTGCAGCAAAGACCTGTCTACCATTATAAATGTGTGGCACATTATGTAGAGCAATATACAACAACGGAGTCCCCGGATTGTTGAGCATCTGAAGTCCTAAATCGAGTGAGAATATGACATTGCAGATGCACATAATTAAATCTTGGTGTTACAGAAGGAGTTAAAACACCCTGACTGTAGCATTTTACTCAGACATTGCCTCCAGGAGCAGCACAATGTCATTGCAATAACTCTTAAATGTTTAAAGGGACCGTTCCTGGGCAATAGAGAGGAGTTAAAGTGAATTTTGGTTCTGGCTACTGCACACGAGTGCAGTCTGTGATTCGATTTTGCTGCCCTCTCTTCAAACCAGCCTTTACGTTATTACAGTGCGGTTAAGTCAATCCAGCTAAGCTGCCCTTGCTGCAGTCTGACATGCGGAGAACAGCAGCGTTGATTTAATTCCTCTTGATGTGGAGCCATGTGTAACTCAGTGCTCAGCAGAAAGTGGCCCCATGCAGCAAGCATTGAACCACTTCGCAGGGCCATCTCTGGGCTCGAGCTTGAACAGAGCTCTTGCTGCAGCCCCCTCCTCGGAAACACTCTCCTTATTAAATCAGTCACGCATTTCAACTGCAGCTCATACATCGCAGCTTATTCGGCAAATGGAAGAAAAAAAACATTTAAATCAAGCGTGGCGTGTTGGGCCGGAGAGTCTGGGAGGGTTACAACAAGAGGGGTGTGTGCTCTAATGAGGCATTTGCCCTGTCAGCTCAAGGCAAACTGTGGGCTGGGTGTTTCTAAACCGCCCCTGTGAGCGCACAGACACTGATGGGGGATGATAACGGCAGGGCTGAACATGGTGTTGGCATTCTCGGATAATGTCACATCCATGTTATTGTTCATTCACGATGTGTACAGATTGTGCTGTAGTTCAGAGCGCTCTGCTTAAAAGCAAACAAAAGCCTAGTTTTCAAGATTATACTCTTCCAAACACATAAAGGGACAGCAAACTATTGAAGCAATCCAAAAGAAAATCCTTCTAATGGAAAAGCTTGTATAGGAAGTTAATATGGTAAAGTCAATAATTTGCATTGCAAATCCGGACACAGACTAAACTGTCTTTGATATCTGACTTTGGTCTATCTTGAGAGAGGGCACAAAAAGGTTTTTGGGTGGGTAAAAGTTGAACAAACTGTTATAAACCCCACGTTTCGTGAGTAACATGAAAATTATTGATAAGGCTGATCCATGATCTGTCTGAGGAGTAGGGGTTTCTGCATTTAAAGACACACTGTATCCCATCTCCACTGGATGTGCTCATCTTCACATTTTCTACATTGGATAGACACCTGAGAAGATACGTCCTCACATTTTCACCACTAGAAGGACACCCAAGTTTTCTCTACCAGAAGGGAACCTTTATGGGTACTTGTTCATGTTTTCTCCACAAGAAGGACACCAGCAGCCAGCAGTTCAATGTATTTTTCCAACTAATAATAAAATCAAAAATACTTTATTAATTCAGACTGCAGCATAAAACAACATGCTGTCCACCACAGACTGATAAAACATCTGCAGCATCTTACTACAGATGTTGAAAGACCTCAGGGCCTGACTGAAGGGCACTTCATTATGTTTTCTGCATTAAAAAAGACCCCTTGAGGGTTCTTCCTCTTCATGTTTTCTCCATTGAAACGACACCCTCTCACTCACGCCATCACCCTAAAGAGCACTTCATCATATTTTCTCTGCTAAATGTAATGTAGCACCCTCTACGTCTACCTCTGCACCATAATCTGTTATTTGTACATCCATGAAGGCACCTTTGTAGCATTCGGTCCACTGGTGCTACCAAGAGTAACACAACAAATAAGTGTATGCTTATGTGGGTGAGGTAGCGGCTGGAAGACACCAAAGCAGCAAAAAAAAAAAAACACAAAATAAATCCCCCATCTGCTTATGCAATAGCTATGTCTCCTGTTAAACAGAGCAAAACACTGAGCAAATTCAGTAAGGAGTCCTGATTAGTTCCAGCAGATTAACAAATGAAACAGCTCAACTTGAGTTAGAGTTACATGACCTGATGAGAGAACTGCTAACAGCCTGGACTCAGAGATCTGCCATGTTGGGCTAAAATGTTCATGGAGATCTTAAACAAATTATTGCGGAAAATCAAGAAGTTTGTTTTCTTTAAATAGAACCACATGAGCTGTAATTAGTGCAGCAGCAACTCTTCTTGGGGTCAACGGGGGAAAAAACAAGTTGATGCCACACATATACACAAACGCATGAAACAAACATGAACAGAAATGAATAAACCAAGCTACAGCACTGGTCTATAGTATAATATACATACTTTAATGGTTTACGATAAAGCATAAATAGCAAAACATTCCATCCAAGTAGAAATTCCCAAAGCCTGTTCATTTTACAAACTGTGCCTTTAAATGAGCTGTCAGGACTCACTGTACATCAAGGTTATAAGTGCAGTTACAGTGCCATTACAGACATTCTCCTGCTGCAATGATGGTGCAGAGACACCAAGAAGCACAGATGTAGAACACCCAGAATCCTCAAAATAAAAGTAAGAATTTGAAAATGAGCATTACATGTCCACTTTAAGTGCTTATGTGACTCACTAGAAATCCTTAATAACTAATTCCACTGAATGGTTATTTCATACAGAACAGTTCTCTTTGAATCACTGGTTTTAAGGGCTGTGGGTCAGTTACTTTATTATTCATTTTTACTTGACTAGATTTCGTTTTCAGGACTTTGAAAAAACATTTTTGAGATCTTATGACTGTTTAGACAGTCCTGGGTTGGAGCTCTCACTCTTTAAATTAAATGCACAAACAGGTACTGCAGTTAACTTCCAGCTGTAGTGAATTTAATACCTGAGTGTATGGTTTAGCCTGTGTTTAGGACCCGTGCCCTCCATTTAAAACACCTGGGTCCGTGTCATATGTGGCATCTCTTCCGTTCATGATTTCTACACCTCGTCCACTGGGTGGTGCTTGTGTCAGGTAAACCCCTAACAGGCTGGAGGACTTATGTGTGTTCGTGTGTGTGTGAATTATGACAACACAGCAACACTACCTGCTTTGCTCAATTCTGCGTCGTCATTCTACCTACCGACGTGTAATGCGTTTTATAGAGCAGATAGACATGTTAGCTTTAGCAAATGACCATTCAACATACTCGTTGTCATGAAATGAAGCGCACGACGATTGTGTACCGCTTAAATATGTAGGCACCAACCCTGCCATGCTTCATTGTTAATTACACGGAGGCCTACCACACTTTGTAGTAGCCAATAGTAAGTCTGCGCACTTCCCATATCGAGCCTATCAAACATTTACCCCGCACCAATGAAAACATGTCGCATTTTTCTGCCGTCTCTACCAAACAAATTCAAATAATTACAGACACTAATAAATCGTTACAAACGCAGCGCTGAGAGGTGAGATAGTTTTTAAGTTTCATATATTTCTATTTATTATATTTCCATCAAGTGCCACTGCCTGGTGCAATGCAGGTCCCGTGTAGCCAATCGATGCGGCCGACACATGGAGTATAATATTGCAGGTCTGCAGCGGCCAATCAGAAACGCTAGCACACACCGGCACAGCAAATTCTCCAGTGTCAACCAGGCTGCTTCCTATACTAGATATCCTTCCGCGGCTAAAAACTAGTACTCTGTGTTGGGAGAATCTAACTCTCTCTCTCTGGAATATTAACCCAGATGGATAGATTGGAAGCTAATGCAACATTATAGATTTGTATTTTTTATATGACCTTTATCATCAGATATTTTCATAGAAATGAGAGATCTAAATAGTGTTATGCCCCGATTTAAAGGCACAGTCCACATTTTAAGCCTATGATTTTGAGGCTGGTATTGTAAATGGCTACATATGGCAAAACATTTACAAGTAAAAAAATACACTGTTGCTTGACTCTAGTATAACCATATATATATATTTTTTTCCAAGATCATTTCTTTCTTTCTTTTTTTTAGCAATTATAGGGATTATCCTTACTTGTGTCTTCATAAGTGACAATTGCTACAAGGCATGATAAACTATTTGGGCTTAACTTTAATTTGCAGCTTTATTGCTATTTAAGGTAACCTGGCATTAATGTCCAAATGTAATGATGATGATGATGATTATAATTATAATAATAAAACCCTTTTCTTGTAAATTATGATTCCAGCATAGTGCACAAGTAAACATAAATTTAATCCGTAGAAATTAAATACTTGAATAAAAGTAAACACATGTATTCAAGTTTTCCTTAAAGGACCTTATCCTCACATGACTCCTGTGTTGTTTCCTGTGATGGAGGCCAGTGCTTTAATGAGCTAATGACAACAACATATAAACCTTTGGAGGTTTGATCCCCATGTGAGATATGTGTTTTGTACAGGAGTATCTATCACCCACTAACGTTACATATGCTACAGTGTTAATCTGCATTAAAACATCATTACGCAAAAGTACGTTCTGCAATAATAAACAAAATATCCACTGCATTCTCAGTCATATACTCAATATGACAGTAAAGATGCACTCAGTGCACTGCGGGCGTTTAGCCCCGGTGATTGGCATGTCTTCTGCTAAAGGCCTGTGCCGCTGCAGCAACCCTGAATTGAAATAAGGAAGTGAGTGATCAGTGCTAGTGTGGCGGAGGGATACACAGGCAATCCCCATTCTGGCCACGGCCAATATACACACTCCTAACCCGCCAGTGGAACTCCATCTAAGGAACGACCACACTCCTAGTCTGCCTCCACAGACCAACAAGCACACAACCCATCAGACATGGTATGTATTGTCATTCATTCTATGTTGTAGGGGGATTATTTTAATCGAAGTAAACCCCAGTTGCTACGAGTGTTAACCTGGAGTAGCGTAATGCTCTTACGTTATTTCGGGCTATTTGTTCACTCATTGATTTCGCTTATGAGCTATTCGTATGCGTAGAGGAGGCGGAAAACGCCCGCAAACTGCATTTTATATGTTCTAGCTACTGCATGGGACAATGTGAAGCCCTGTTATGGACAGTCTTTGTTCGTCTTTGCAGTTTATAGATGAAATTGTCTTCACCTTCAAAACGGGGCTGTATTTCCTCATAACTGCGCAATCCATACAGCATTATTGTGTATTCGGCTATATCAGGTCAAGTAGCTGGTTCACAGCTGCATGTTGGAGCTCGAATTAAATCTTGGACTAGATTTACCGGTATGGGAATAACTAGCAAAGCTATTCTCGGTCATAACAGCATAATTCTGCAGCCATACATGCATTAGGGTGCATTTTAGAATCCGCCTTAGCAGCGCAGGCGTGTTGGGACGCCTTCCTAACGTTATCCGAGACATAACATAGCCATATGCTGACATTTACATTTCACAGTCACAGTCGACATGCTTTTACATACGTTTTATTCAGTGTTTACGGTTTGAAAACGGTAAATCCGTGAACGACGACATACCTCCAGTTATGAGAAAAATGAGTTGGCTTCCTCTTTTTTTATGTTGCACCATCTTGCTGCTCGAGCCGAGCTGTGCCATGATAGGGGGAATGGCACTATTTTATCTCGTCAGTTTTCCGCAACGGAAACGGACCATGTTCTCTAATTGCAAGGTTATGACTACATTGTATGCCAGGCTAACAAATAAAAAGCCACTAAAAGCGGTATGAGTCGTAGTTCCGCCTTCACTGCAGGCTCTGAGGGCTTATCTTAGGTTGTGTTATCTATTTGTATTATGTCTGCTGATTTGGTTGCCTCTTTGCAAATTTTCGATGTAATGCAAATGTCCTGCCCGCGTGAGTTGTCGGAGGAGATCTTTCTGGCACTGGACACCACAAAACATCAACAGCTGTTAAGTTCTCCAAACCAACACAATGGTAACTATTGTGTTATATGAATACTGCAGGGCCATCATGCCACTCTACAGCTCATACATTTTTAAAAAAGGTTTATTCTGTAGCATTAAATTCTGAGAAGCCACACAGGCCTCAGTGACTTGCAAAATACATTACTGCACCATTCTATTATTTTTTTACCAGGTATCGAAGGCACTTTCACTGTGACATCTGCAACCAGCTAATAAAATGAAGCCCCTCCGTTGGTTATGTCATATCACAAGAAGTGATTAGGATGTGTATACGAAAAAAAGAGGCCATCATTAATGGACTGAGTGAGTCAAGAAGCTGTAGACCTCTCTCCCCCCTGCTCCGATCAAATATCCCATATATGGTATCGAGCTGCGATGCAGTTTCACGTTGCAACGCAGCGCAGTAATTGGAGTGTAAAGTGGAATTGTTATGGCCTGCGTATCAGCATCTCTGAAAAGTTTAATCCACAGGCGTAAGCCCCTTGTCTGCATCAATACGGCCGTTGAAGTGGAAACAGCCTCCCTCATTGAGGTGGAAGTATTGAATAAGTAGTCGGACCATGCTAAGGTCCTATCCTATTCCTGTTACGCTCTTGTTTGCTGATGCATGTTTAGTAACTTGAAGGACATCTGATCCACGGCAATGAATAATTTATCTGCTTGGCGGCAACACCTAGCCATGTCCCATGTTCCTGGTGTCTAGGAGTGATAAAGTGGTGTGGAGGAGTACCCAGCCACCTACCAACACCAGACCATATGGTGGACCGGCCTTGTCCGCAGGGTGTGGGGATGCTGGTGTTGTTTACACCCATCCTACTCCCCCCTCCACCCTCCTCTCCTCCAGACACGGGCCCCGTCCCCTGAGGCCTCACTGTCTTTTGTCCAGCCTCAAAAAGAAGAGGCGTCCGGCACTCTGTGGAGCTATAGAAAGGAAGTGTGTGTACCACACTGGCCCTTTGTGTTTGTGCTTATGTTTGGAATGAATTGAAGTGTGTATGTGAGTATGTGTGTCACGCCCATCTGTCTGGGTGACAGCTGGTTGTGTGTCTTTCACTTGGTTCATGTAGAGAAGCTTCTTCAGGAGTGGTTTGGGCACCCACCTGATAGATCAGCAATTTCAAAAGTGCCCACAATGTTGATAGAAAAGAAGGAAATTGTTGGAATTCTCTGACACCATTTTGCATCCCATGTCAAATTAAAGCTAGTGTGAACAGTGAGTGATACAGTAAGATTGTACAAGGGTAACATGACATCAACTGAGAGCAAAAGATATTCCTTGCTGGCCCGGTGAACTGCCTCCTGCCTCCTACGGTCCTGTTTGGAGTGAATCGCTTGGGCTGGCTGCCCAGGCAACAGTGGGAGTGGTTGACCCACTCATGCCAATAAACGATGCCAGCAGAGCCCCCCCATTCCCAAACACTAACACACTGCTATTCCTCTACAAGCTGTAAGCCTGGCAGTGAACAACATGCCCAAAGAACACTGTGGATGGTGAATCACAGGGAGTTTCCTCTGGAACAGTATGTCACATATATATATATATATATATATATACCGTAGAGAGAAATGACACACAGAGAGGAAAGGTCTGGAGGAAGAGAAGTTGTTATTGGCTGAATTCCAAGTGCAAAGGAAAGAAGGAAGAAAAAAGAAAAAAGGAAGGGCTGGGCCGGTAGTGGGCCTGGTGGTGCAGCAGCACTATGATGCCCGAACAGCTTGGGCCTAAGCCAGGGGAGGATCCATAGCACTGAGTCACCAAACCCCACACCCAGTCCACTTAGAGGGACAGCAGGGGACAGAAAGAGACAGCAAAGATACAGCAGGAGCAACACAGCGTGACAAAGAGGGTGACTAAGGAGAAGATCGGAAGAGAGAATTAACACAAGGATAAAAGATGTTAGTGTCAAAGGAAGATGGCACCTGAAAATGAAAAAGAGAATAGTGGTCAGGCTGGGTGGCATGTTCGTGTTGGCATTGCTGTTTTGTTTCTTGACATTTCCGATTCTCACAACTGGAAATGGAGACAGGAAGACAGTGCAGGCAGGGCATTGAATCATTGCTAATTGTATGAGTGCTGCTGATGTTATCCATGAAAGCCCTCACTGGTTGGATCAATCCATCCTGTGGCTGCTACTACTCCAAGCATGGGGGGAGGCCTTTTGCTTTGAGAAGTTAAAGGTCAGCTCGCAGTGTGTCATCTGCTTAATCTTATCCAGTCTAACCAATCTAGTTGTTATGCAACAAATTAAATTTACTGGCTTGATTTACAAACGAAAGTACCCTCACCTCCAAACATGGACTTTTATGAGACTCAGATTTCCACAGCCATGGGGTTTAAGGATGACTTTGTTATTGGATGTTTGCTGTGCAGTATCCACAGCTAGATTGCTTGTACAAACACATAAACACACAACTGGAGGAATTTGCTTTGAGGCAGATCTAGCTACTCTGACTAACTCACAGGAAACCTGGGGATGGAAAGTATTGGTGTTGAGGAAGAATGCCATTAAGAAAGACTGTGTGCAAGAGTACACATGTATGTAAGTGTACACATCTGTGACTGCTCATGTTTATCTGTTAGCCATTTGCTGCCAAGCACAATGATATGGTCTTTAAACAATAATTATTATAGAAATGCCTTAAAAAAAAACAGTGATGGGAGGGTACCTGTGGGAGTTTTTTTGTGGTTTGAGGTTTTTGGTTTTTTTTTTTTTTTTTGAAAACAGAAGCTCCTTCACAAAGAAGCGTGATCCTTCTATGTAAAAGGCCTGGCAGTGGATGCTTGCCTGCAAACCATTTAAAGCATGTGTGAGTCACAATCAGCCATCACAGGGCCTCAGCAAGCTAAAGGGAACCGGGTGGGAGGGGAACCAATCCTGCGCCAACCCAGCAGGCCTTCTTTCCTGTTGGTTTGACCATGGAAAACACTCCCATGCTGATATGTCCTGAAACAACCCCGCCTAAGCATTTTCTCCTGGTCTGGAGACAGTACTTCATCCGTTTTATTACAGCGTCTCATGGCCCAGCAGTCCCTGATGTGTGGACCTCCATGGTGTAGCCTACTTTTGAACATGGTGTGAGTCAATCTCATGGAGCCGCTCATGAGTTTGAAATTGAAGTCTTTGACGTGTCTCTGTATGTGCCAGCTTTCTAGCAGTCTATCAAACACCGTCTTTAAAGTCATAAATTCTCCTCTATTAACATTAGCCAATTCTGATAACTGAGCATCTGTATCAATTTAATAACAAACTCTGGACAGGAGTCAAGGTGGAGTCTAATTGTTGCTTAACTATTAAAGGGAAAACATTGATTAAGCATGCTTTAATCATAAATAGAATGAAATTATGAACATCATTACCCGACATTCATTGTTTTTTTGTTATAATTTTTGTTGTTTTGGCCGTCACCATTGTGCAATAAAAATGTTAACATTATCCACTGTGAAAGGGTCAAAGTTTTAAGACCAAGCCGCACAGTGCCCCATGGAAAGGACTTGTCAGTCTCAAGGTTGCCCCATGTTAAAGCATAGCCTGCATATCATCTATTTTACCTTAAATTGGACCATTATTTACTAAATCAACCTCATTTTGTATTTAACAAGACTTGAAACTAGTGAGACCAAATAGTTAGGAGGGCATTGTTTACTGGGCTAATAATTTAAGTAAAAAATAAGCACATTTTGGATATATCTTTTTAGATTTTTATAAAATCAGACTTCTTTTTGCAACCAGTGGAATTACTACTGGTTAATTTGGAGCACTTTCACTAGTACATTATGGCAGCCCTGAAAGTAGATTCCTGATGAGGTCTCTGGTGATGGCCTAGCACTTTGGCCACAGACCCCTGAACACAGTGACCAGTGTTAAGCCATGTGGTGGCTGGTGGGTGGGGACGATGAGGAATGTCATGACGCAACAGTTTGGGATTTGAAATAGTTGCCTTGTTGAGAAACTTCATTGTTTGTAACCCTCACCCTCTTTTTTTTTTCCAACCACAGGCTGACCAACTAACAGAGGAGCAGATTGCAGGTAGGAACAGAGAGCCTTTTCCTACTTTACTCCCCCTCCTAGTGAGAACCCCTTTCCTTTTTTCACATGTTTACTGGCTACTGGTTGATCTCTTCCGCGTTATGTTGTTCGATTAAGTTGCTCCATCACATAAGCAAGGGGTTGCCTCTCATTAGCTGTACTGGTTGCTTTCACACCACTAATATAGAACATGAAAAGGAACAGAGCATTGAATGATTTGGCAGCTGCCCTCCCTTGGTAGATCATTAGCTTTTCAAAATGAACAGGAAATAAGGAGAAGAAGCTTTTACAGCATGTCATGAGTCAGGAGTAAAGCTTGTGAAAACACAGTGAATAGACAGTTTTCCAAGTAATGTTATGAGTAGTTTTCAATCACTGAGACACCTTGATATTCTTGATAAATAAATGATGTGGTCTTTGTTCTCAAACTGGAGGCTGCACAGTTTCTACTCTGTCAAACCCCCCCCTGTGGCTAATTAGCTTGTGCTAAGACTCCAAGGCTAATGCTCACTATTGCCTGAACCTCCCTGGATGGCTTTTTATGGCCCATAGTTAAGAAGCCTGCTTGTACAAGCTGGTGCAGGCATTGAAGTTCTTCCAGTAAAATCTGTCTGTTTTTTCAGCTTTCAGTACCCTGCATCAATCTCTTTTTGTTTTCACAGTATGAGATAAGATCCCTGTGTGGTTTTTAGAATTCAGCACATTTACAATTTCACTTCTGTCCATGATCACGTGGGCCAATTTAATGACCAGCATGAAATTAGTTAACACAGTTGCTTTAGTCAAAAGGGATTGGGGAACCTTTTTGACCAGACTGCTGTTTCCTCATATAATCCATTTCTGAAACTGCATGCCAATGGTTGTCTTACCTGTTACTCTTACCTCCACTTCTGCAGAGTTCAAGGAGGCTTTCTCCTTATTCGACAAGGATGGTGACGGCACCATCACCACCAAAGAGCTTGGCACCGTCATGAGGTCGCTGGGCCAGAACCCCACAGAGGCTGAACTGCAGGACATGATCAATGAGGTGGACGCTGACGGTCAGTGTACATAATTGATTTAGCCGTGATAATAACACCTGTGAGTTAAACTGGACTGATATGGAAATTTAGATACAGATATTAAATGATGAAAATCCCCACTAACAGATATGGCATCTGCTCTTCCTTGGATTATTAACTTATTTTATACCAGTGTGACTCTCCTCAGAAGGCTGCTTTCTTAAACAATAAATACCATTATTTTACATTAATATCAACCAATGTTAGAAATAAAAAGTGAGAAGATAAAGAAAAAATACAAATAAGATAAATAGCTTGAAAAATATTGGTACTTAATTGGTGTTCAATATCAAACAATCACCAACCATTCAAACTAATAAATAAAATGTAAATATATTATGACACAATTTCTTTATCATCCCAAGCCTCAATTCTGTAATATAAGTTCCTTGAAATAATCATTATATATTTGTTCATGTTGAGGGATTGGCCACTAATATCTGTTATCACTAATACCAAATCCTAAACACAAGAGTGGACTAAATTGTGATAGTTGCTTGAAATGTCTTGCATTAAAAAGACAGCAGGGATTTACATCTTTTTATGAAACAAATCTCTCCAGACAAGAAAAATATGTCACTGAATATAAACTTGTTACTTGATTTACTGGAAAAATGTATTTAAAAGATGGATAGTCAGCAGTTAAATAGTTATTGTACTCCCATTTTACTGTTGTAAATGAGTAGGAAGGCTTTTAATATTCAGGTTAATAAGGTGATGCCATTCTGTTCCCATCAGAAGTTCAACTGATCCTTTCCTGCTAACACCCCCATTTTTAATCAGTGTAATGACTTACAGAACAATTTTAGTTCATACTAGGTTGTGCAGTTCTTTGGGAGATTTATCCATTAATTTCAGTCATTTTTGGGGAAGAGAATCATAATTCCACATCGTAACCATTTTGTTGCATGACTTCAGTGATAAAACAAATGCATAAGGGATTAAATAGAGCATCCATTACCACCCTGTCTCCAAGCACATCAGTCGTGTTGTTGCCCAACTCCCTCCCTTTTCTACCAACTGTCAACCAACTGTCCAAGCCAACTGTCCGGCCAGCTTTATTTTCACATGACGTGTGGGTCTGTGTCAGCAGTTTAGTCACTGTGTGTCCATCATAGTTGACAATGTCAGGGATATGGATGTGTGGGAGGTGCTCACAGTGCTGGCGAGTAGAGCAGAATAAGTGTCAAAAGAGTGTCAGTGTTGGCACCCCATGCTGAGTGCCATAATTCAGGCAGATTCATCTTTTCACCTCATGAGCAGGAGCTGACCGAATCTTTATCACTCACTTCAATTTATACCTAAGGTACTGTAGTTGAAATAAGAATGAAAGACAAAACCACCGGACGGTACCAGTATTCCAAATTTATTCCAAATTTGTAGTGGAGTCCACTTGGCAGTGATGCACTTCTTAGCTGGTTTTCCAACCTGCCATTAAGAAGAAGAGGATGGTACTCACCCCTTTTGTCCACAATGTGGACAGTGTTTTTGTTTCAGACAATTTTAGTTTTCTCATCAATCCAAAAGTGTTCCATTTATAGGAAACAAACACAGTGTGCTCCATCCATTTGTCTGTTTATGAACAATCATAATGCTATTTTAAAAAAAATGCAAAAATTTGGTTGTCAGATACTTTGGCAGGAGTAAAAGTATCCTGGTGCCCTGCCCAGGTAAAGTCTATATGCTAGAAACAGTGTCAGTACAAGCTGGATTCACGTTATTGGGTATCAGGTCGCTGATGTAGGCTGCTTTAAATTTCCCAGAACTTGTCATAATGTTAAATCATCGTTCAGCCAGTTAGCAAGTATCAAACCAGTTTACCCAGAGATCGACCCAACTCTCAGAGACAAAAAAATAGAGACAGAGAGGAGTCTGAGAAGTTGGCCCCTCTCACCCAAGCTGCCCGTCCTTGGGCAGTGTAGTGGAGGATGTTAGCTGTCAGTGGGCCTTTCCCCCAGTGGTGCTCTGTCAGCTTATAGGATTTTGTAAATGGGACCACATTGATCAGAAGAAATCAATTGCACCGCAGCTTGGCTGCCCCTTTATTGAAACGTCCTCCCACCATCCTCAGCACTCTCCCCCTCCCCCTCAGTTACACCCAAGAGCAAGCACATGCACGCACACACACACACACACACACACACACACACACACACACACACACACACACACACACACACACACACACACACACCATCACTAACATCCCCTTGTTCTGCCTCTGCCTCCCTTGGCTGATGCAATCTAGGTCAGACAGCAATGAAGCTAGTAATGGAAAATAAAAGTGGTTACATAAGGCCTCTCTGCGCTTTGCACATCCAGTACCCACATCGGCAGCCATGGGATGTCAGCTGGCCCATTGAAAATCATCTTTATTTACCAAACAAGGAGGCTGCTGTAAAGAATTACAATGAATGGAAGACAGGATGGAAGGTTTTAGCCAGACAGAGCTGTTAAAAGAGTCTCTTGGCTATTTGTAAAAGCCAAGCCACAGTTTATGAACACTGGGTTACAGTATCTAATGGAACTGCTGCTGTTTATCTTCCATCCACACAGTAAAAAAGGCTTGATTGAAAGGAGACAGAGATTTCCATGTTCCTGGATAAACTTGCCATCATAAAATATGGAAAGGACATTCAGATGGATTGAATAAGTATATGACAAAAATATTAGCTTTGTTCACAGCAAATCACTCGTCATCATTACACAACCTGACATCTCATTCCTATCTCAGGGATGGAAGTTGGCTTTATGATGCAGGAAAAAACGATGACCACACATACAAGTGCGCTGAGATGCCTCAGCCTTCTATAGTTTGCGTCAGCACCTCTTATGTGTAATCGCACTATCTCCCACTCGGTTCACTCCTTATATTCTCTCCTCTTCACAGCTCCCTCATCTCTATCTCCCTCTCTGCCGCCCACTCCCTCCCTCCCTCCCTCTCTTTTTTCTCTCTCTTTCCCTCCCACCATTTTCTCTCTCTTCCTCCCTATCTTCATCTCTCCTTGCTTCCCC
Source organism: Hypoplectrus providencianus (assembly GCA_028566105.1). NCBI lineage: Eukaryota > Metazoa > Chordata > Actinopteri > Perciformes > Serranidae > Hypoplectrus > Hypoplectrus providencianus. The sequence goes on along the minus strand of JAOWBC010000383.1, from coordinate 1,068,667 downwards.
CCCTCCTCCACCGCAGCAGCTGGCTCGAGGTGCAGTTGAGCAGATATCACTCGAGGGCTGCTCTGCTCCTGTTCTCATCGTCCCCCTTCCCCTTAGATGATGGTTTTCCAGTTGCAGTCCAGC
>JAOWBC010000383.1:1040969-1057056 GCA_028566105.1 Hypoplectrus providencianus | reverse complement strand
GGTGTCAGGGAGAAAGCGCTGAGCTGGGATCCTCCTGCGAGGGATTTCCTCCCTCTGATGTATTTCCCCCTTCTTTTTTTTTCTTTACCGCAACGTAATCTTTCCTGTGCTCATTGCATATTCCCTGCCAATACCCGAGCTCGGCTCACCGCTACCTTCACTTCCAGCACTACTACTACTGCTGCTGCTGCTGCTGCAAACCCACCGAGCCGTGCCCTGTCCTGCCCTGCCCCGTCTGCACAGCAGCTCACTGCCAAGCCCCTGCAGATTGGCATCAACCTGACACTGGAGAGAGGGATGACGAGAGGGGGGGCAGGGAAGGAGATATGAAAGGGCAAGAGAAGAAAGGGGAGCGATAAAGGGGGGCCAGCCTTGCAGAGGCAATGCAGAGGCAATACGATGCAAATGCAACATAATGCAGTGGTGCTGGGGGAGGCATTGCAGATGAGACAGGGCAAGGACGTCCAAGGAAAGCCGGTTACTCCGAGCCCCAATGGGCAGCAGTGATGACGCTTTCTATGCACCCTCGACCTTGATGGACGTATACTATGAATTACATATTACTACGCAATGGAAATGTGCAACAGTAGCTGCAAATGAAAGCGAGATTGGCCAGAGCTCGACCAACAGATTCGTTTGACACGGCATCCAAATTCAACTTCTCCTGCCTCACAGCACGCACATACACATTCGGCAACACGCACGCACTCTTATAACGATCTGCACACACATGCCGATCTGCTCAATTATTCATGACCAATATACGCACCGTCTGAACAAAACACAAACGGCTCAAATGTACCTTGACACAAAAGAAGTCATTACTGCAAATAGGCCGGGGTTTAGGTAATGTAGACATGGCCATCTACGCTGACGCACATCGGAGTAATACAATTTTCAGAAGTAATCTAGTTTCCAGTCTTGTTAGACAGCGTACAGTCAGAGAGTCAAAACACCATTCCCCTCTTCCCTCAGCGAACAAGTCTGGAGAATGTTCCCTTAAATGTTAACGTCCTCCTTTTCTGATTTAATAATTCAATAAAGCTAAACTTAAAATGGTCTGCGCTCTCTCAGGGCTGCCAGGAACAATTCAATTAGCCGGACAACGTGTTGTGACAGCCTGGTTTATGCTTAGATCCTTTATTTGTTCGCCGTGTTTGTATAACCCCTCGGCCCAAACCACCTCTCCATCTTCCTCTCCCTCGCTCTTTCTGTCAGTTCCCCCTGCATTGACAGTATATTAGAGTGCCAAGAAAGCTGAGGCAACTAGCCGACTAAGACTTTTTCTGTCCTGCTGTGACGGGCCGCGGGCCACATTTTGTGCTGTGGGGGTAAAAAGAGAAAAAAAAAACCTGCTGTCAAGGGGTAGTTGGAAGAGACAGCGGGGAGAAATGTGATGGGAATGGAGAGGCTCTGCATTTGTATAATATTGTATGTGAAAGGTGCTGACAGGCGACAGTGTGGGAAGGGCAGAGCATTCGTTCCCAGGATGGGTCGGTCAGCCAGCCGTCAGCGCGGGCTAATCCAGAGCTGTGTTGATTGACAGGAGGCCAACTGTCAGCAAGTGAAAAAGCCTTGTTCTCAACACCACACTGAGGCTTTTCTGCACAATAGCATCGGCCCGCAGGAACACGTGTCACAAACGAAACCTCAGGCCTGAAGCGGGGATGGGAGGTGGCTCTCTATATGCAGGTTACGATACGGTCAAGGCCTCAAATGACCCTGTACAGCAATCAGTCCTCAAGTCCCAATCCAAAGATACTAAGTGGAACACCACAATGAAGAAGGTCAGCATCTGCATGTACTTTGCACAGTTCATCAGCACTAACACTAACACTTAACTGTGTTGCAGCAAAAAGATACTTGAACACAATATTCGTTTGGGTCCAGCTTGGGACCATTCCCGCAGGTCTTCCCCTCCGGCTCCCCATTTCACTCTATCTCTTATAATAAAATTGAAGTTAAAAAATGGCAAAAAAAATCTTGACAAACAAACAACAACAACAAAAAACTTACATGAGCCTCATATGTGAGCCCTTTGGACTCTCAGTCATTGCATGCTTTTCTCAAATCCATTTCTGTTTCTCTGTGCTGACCCTGTGACCGATGGCTTCACCACAGATTCAGCAACCTCACTCAGCCCCGAAGCTGGCCTCTAGAGCTCACACTGCAAAATGTAGAGCTGCAGACACCCACCAGCAGTCTGAAGTAATGTGTCAGGGCCTTCACACAAGACAAAGATTTAAAGAAAGAAAATGAATCGAGCATTTTGCAACAGCCTGATGTTTCATGTTGGTGGAGACCAAAACAGAGCTAAAATGCACTTCCATCCACTACCCCTATGTAGCCAGCAAATCAGTTATTACTGCTTTAAAATAAACTTAAATAGATATTATTTTGTCAAAATTAACTTAAAACGTCTGGACATCAAATTTCAAATGTGACACGATAACTGAAGAGGAGCAGCAAACAGTGATTTGCTTTAAATAGCACAAAATTGTATGAAGGCCTTATGCATATGAAAGCAAATGTGTCTGTACAAGCAACCACAGAGACAAGGCTGGAAAACAGCAGTGTCCTCTCCGCCGTGTCCACCCACACAGAGGCCTAGTCACCAGGTGGGCGGCTGGCAGTCCACTCTCATTGGCCAGCTGAGGCCGCCTGTCCACTGGAAACAGCGAGAGTACGGTTTTCCCAAAAGAAGATGATTTCCATCTCTTCATCTCCCCACACAAATGTACCCCTGCTGCAGTGATGAGCATGGGCTGATTCAGAACAGAGAATTACCTTGATATAAATAGTTATGCCATCATCCTCCTTTGATGAGCCTTCGCTGAGGATTTAAAGCGATGGTTAAGAATTTCGAGAAATGCATGTGAGTCACTGAGAGCTTGGAAGGCTTGTCAGACCTTGGCCCGTTCTAACATCATTCTAGCAAATGGAAACAGACGCGGTTAATGTAAATGGAAGTCAGTGGGGTTAAAAACAATAACAAGAGGCAACATTAAAACACCTCCCTAAGTGCTTCACATCATATTAAACAAGTGCCTTTGGTTAGACAGAAAGTGATTAATCAGACTTTTTACCACCCTGAACACTCCTTTGAAAACTTCAAAAGCATAAGTGAAAAGCTGAAAACTGAGAGAGGCATTCCTGTCCCAATGCTTATGTAACCACACACTTTCTAGAAAACTCTATATTGCAAGATTGTCCTCAGACACATAGTAATGGTGGTTGTTTGCAATGCCAAGACATCTATTGAATTCGCTCCCATATAATTATAATAGTATAAAAGAGAGTGCACCATTGGCTGCAGTCATTTAGCTGGTCCAAAACAAAAATGTTGTCAGCTGTTATGCACATCATTGGGGCTGTAACATGTCTATGCAGACAGCTGAATAAACAGAAATAGATTGAGACAGCTCTTTTTTTTTCCATATTGACTCTGTGCTTTGAGTTTTTGATGGAAACAAGGCTTTCCTTTTTTTTGCAAAAGTAATGCTACCACTAATGCTGCTCAGCTATCTATGCTGCAGGGAGCAATGGGGAGTGTTGGTGTTTGCACCACAAGGAAAGGGAGTTTAGACCGTGGGGAGGAGGAGGTTCTCAAACCAAGTAAGCAACAGAACAAAGTTTAGCAGCCTCAATGGATATGATGGCAGAGGTGAGGAAATAAATGATGTTGACAGAGGACATTTAAAAAGTAAAAGCAAGAGGACGCCAGACAGACAGGAGTAAATATCAGATTAACTTTAACAGAGATTGGCAAAAAAAAAAAAAAAAAAGCAGGACATACATTGAGATGGCCTTCTTGCTGTTGACTAGTGAGTACTATTAGCTAGCTTCCTATGTCCTGTGTTGTTGCGCTTGCTTGATGTTTAGCCGTGTTTGCAAAGTTGTTAACCTACCAGTTTTTTAACTTAAGTAATGTAATCATATCAAATGTGTCTTGCAGTTCATAATAACAGCAGCAGTGTTGAAGGAAATTGTACTCTGCAACTGTAGGAGCAATAAATCACAAGAAATACAACTTTCACATAATATTGGTTGAATGAATAGAATTTGATGACTCATAACACACAAGCAACCTTACAAAAGACGTCTCTACTGCTTATTTTATTGTCAGCGCTGTAAAATCTCACCCAGTGTTTTTGGGCAAACTGCCAGAAGGCAGTTCTTATGGAAGTTAGGTGCGACAAAGGTCAGAGTTCTTTTCAGTGGCATCGGTACGCATATAATGACTCTGTCACTTTTCATGGCCATTCGGCGTTGTAACACGAAAGGAAATATCCCTTTTATCTATAATTCAGATTTTATGTCCTCTCCATTTTCTGCAATAGTAAAATAAAAACCCATTTTATTGTCATTAATTCCTTTTCATTCATTGTAAAATACATCATGGTCTGCTGTGTGAGCAGCCGACTGAAGTCCTTGGGCTAAGTGCTTCTATCAGTTCGACTGTCTAGACAAAACGAAACCTCTTTAATCAATTCCGGTCTTCCAATCTTCGTCTGTATTCTTTTATATTCATGACTGAGTAACTTCATCCACTCTCCTGTTTTGTTATTTATTGCTCAAACAATATTATTTTTTCAATTTCTTGTCAAATAGAAATAAAATCTTCAATCTACTGAGGAAAACCTGATCAAACAGGGGTAGCAAGTCAATTTTACTCCACACATAATATACTTTGGGCATTAAACCCTTACTGATTTACAGAGCTGTGTGCTGTGCAGAATCAGTCACTTCTTCATCCCTTCCCTCTTTCGCTCTCTCTCTCTCTCTTTCTCCCTCTCCGATTTCTCTCTAATTACTGCCTGGCAAACTAATGAGGAGGATTCTTTCGTTAAATACAAACAGCAGCCTGGCCCTTAATTAGCCGCCTCCCTGGCTTGTTTTTTGAAAACACTGTGCCAGACAGTAGAGCATCTAATAAAGGCCCAATCCTCGCTGACACCGAGACAAATAAAGGCCTCGCCAGCCGAAGCCAAAATGGTGGGCGAAATCATTGAATGTGTTTGGGTATTATGTTGTATATGTTGTAGAGTCTGTAAAAGATACCGCCTGTTGTTCATAGTCATTGTTTGCAGTCAGATATGAGGGTCAAAATTAAGTGCCCACCTCCAGGTTAGTGCTTTAAACCTGCATTCTCTCTAGTGGCCAGCAGGGGGCGACTCCCCTTATTGTTCTCATATTTTTATTAGCCCAGGAAATATTCTTATAGTGTGTTTGTGGTCTCAATCATTAAGTATTTTCAATACAGCACTATGTCCATGTTGCAAATTATGATCCCATGTAAAGTAAGACTGATGATTAAAGAGTGTAGACTAAAAAGACATTGTTTTTTGAATTATGGATGCACCTTGCTAACCATGGGCTAGCAGTGGAAGGCAACTTACAATTCTCTTTCTCCACCATCACATCCAGATATGGTCACTTCTGGTTGCAAATACACTAGATGGCAACTGGAGGCTACAAAACCATAGTACATAAACCAATTAATTATGTCACATTGGCTATGTCCACTTCTTTTATCATCTACAGTCAAAACCAATATGATAATAAAAGTAAGAATCAGGATTTGGAAGTATTCTTGAATCCTTATCAGTAGCATAGTGATATTTTTTTTTTTCTTGGGATAGCTTTAATTTCTAATGGGTGTATAGGGAGATTTTTGACTCGTTTTAGAGATGGTTATAAGGCTTTGGGACATTTTCTTAACCAGCGCCAACCATATTGTAAGTCTTCTACGTATTTCTAAGCACACTCACAGTCAAGAGGCTATACAAAAGCATCAAAGCATGCTTTATCAAAGAGCTCAAGGCAAACTGGAGCTTCTACATTTAGTGTCGAGAGCCCAATCTAAGCGGACAAAGGTCTGTGCCAATAAAGCCAGTCCGGTGCTAATGGAGGGTCAAAGGCTAAACACACAGAGGCACAGCTTGTTGAACTAAAAATATCCTTTTATGCTACACTCCTCTGGGATAATAAAGAGTTGCAGTCTTGGTACACATCTCACTTGTCTCTAAAGTCCACTTTGGTCCCTCCACACACAGCGTGACGGTTTACTCAATGCCACTGAGCTGAGTGCCTGGTAAAGGGAGGGGGGTGGACGACATGAAAGAAATGCACTTCATCAACCGTTACTGAGGAGCTCCATGGGGGACTCTGAAGATGAAAACCTGAGACGATGGCAGTGGCCCGCTGAAACTCACCACCAGCGGCCGAGGCGTCTTCAGTTTCCGCCGCAGCACCTGTACTCAGCCTCTCTGACGAGGGCCAACCGCATCAGCCCGGCAGCGCCCGCTGGAGAATGACAGACAGCCAAGGATCAACCGGTCGGGTGAGGGCAGCGGGGGCAAGCTGAAGTCACAAAAGCAATATTTGAGGAAGCTGAATGGACCACTAATGAGACATTGGATCCTAAATGATAACAGAATGTTTATGAGAGGTCACCTGAGATGGCTGATGAATAATAGACGAGCTGTAGCCTGGTGAGGGCAGGTGGACTCACCTGGCTGTGCTTAGAGCTCAGCTCAGGGCCGGAGCAGCTACAGGCCAGCATTTAGAGGCTCACGCTTTGCCTCAGGAGAGGGGCATCAAGTGAGGGGGGCAAACAAAGGCCAACAGGCACAGAGCCCGGGCCAACGCCGGGCACTGAGCAGCACCGGGGTCAATGACACAGAACAGTGATAATGAGGCCCAGCAGTATAGTGAGCACCAAATACCAGCAAATGACTGCAGTAGAGGTTTGTTCTCAAGCATTATGCTTTCTGCAAAAACAAAAGGCTTGAATTAAAGGTCTTAATCTTATATAAAAATCATATTGTTTCTGATTTGAATTCAAAATTAGATTAAAAACAGACTACTCTATTTAAAGTTCTTGCACAGCCGCTTACTTCTAGACTTTAAACACTTCAAAGCTTTGGCTTCTATGGTAATGGAATTGAAAAATATGTTAATATTCCATTTACTAGAATAGCAATGTTTTTATTTTCTAATTCATTAATGCCCCAAAACTCAGTTACCTTATTGACAATGTTAGGTAAAAAGTTCAAACCCTTCCTTCAAATAGCTTGTCCAACCAATAGTATTAAAAAAACACAAATTTTTGATTAAAAATTATATAAAACACAGAAAACCTGTAAACACTCACAGTTGGGAAGCTGAAACCAGCAAACTTTTTGATTGATAGATGATTTACAAAATCATTTTGGCTATTAAACGGGTTCATTTTCTGCCAGTGATTGAGGATTCTCAGCACTGCACAAACATTTTCGCACTCACATTCACACCTGTTTGAAATTTAGTTTCCAATTGAGCTCACCTGTTCCCTTTGCTGTTAGCAAACCTGACACCTGGAGGAAACCCACGTGAACACATGGGAGAACATGCGCACACTGGCACCCCAATGAGGACTGATTTTAAAATTATTTGAATCCTTTTTTATGAACATGGCTTTTAACCTGAATATATGTTTTGCATGTTTACAATGGAGGAACCAGTGCATAACATATATTCTATAAATTCTAATGCATCCAATTAATTGATAATGGTAAAAAACAAAAAACAAAAAAAAACACTTTTTCGGGTATTGCAGCAGGCAATAAACAAACATTAGAAAGCAATTATTACCAATATTATTATTATTATACATAATTTAATTTTATTCCAAAAATAAATTGCATTTTTTTGTTACACTTTCTCAACTTTATTTGGTGTATAACATTGTTATAAAATGTCAATTTCATGTCTTAATTTTTAAATGGACCGCACTAACCTGGATGATAGGTGCTCTGTGCACACAGTTAGATTGATTGATTGACCTTCTCTCAGTGAGGCCAACTTGTAACCCAGATCAGTGCTGATAAGCAGCTATTCATTTGTGTGTGTTTGAGTGTTTAAGAGCTGAAATGTCCCGGTGCTGCTTCCCCGACCAGATAAAACATTAATGAGAGCAGGTGTACTCATAATAACCCCACTGGAAAATCCGTCTCTCAATCTTTTTGGACGCGCTCATTCATTTTATTATTATTATGCCATAATAAGACATAGTTACATCAGACTGTGTACAGTTATAATCGCCTCAGAAGCAGAGCAAATTTGATGCTATAAAAAGCCGATCTGAATTATTTGGGAAATGGTAGGATGATAGTGAATTCCATTAGTGCCTCCTCTCTTTCTCTGCATCTTCCTGCTCATGAAGTCTCTCTTTTACCCTCCCTCTCCGACCCATTAAAGGATGCATCCATTTCACAATAAAAGCCCCTTTTCTCCCTCTCCCCCAGCCCCCTGCATTAGCTCGCTGACAGATAAAGGGAACAGAACGTTTCCGTATAAAGAAGACTCAGACGCATCAAGCCTATTCATTTCCGCTTTAAACATGTATGTGGATGGATGGGTCAGGTAGAAGGGGCATTGCTTTGCTGAGGGCGCTCTGTCTTTATGTATGTTCCAGTGCGCAGTCTGCGGGGCTTAACACGCACCCCTGGGCATCACTGAGGCTCAGTGAAGCCAGCACATAAAGACAGAGCGAGCCTGCTCCTCTGCTCGCGCTCCTTCTGAGGGTTACATAAGAGTGGAAGATGCAGGCATACCGGCGCTGCTGCAGCCGGAGGTGAAAGTAGGCCTGTTAAGCCAAAGGGGTGATAGTTATGTGTGTGTGTGGATGTTAGAGAATACCATGTGAGGAAAAAAACACAGCTAGAAGCGGTGGGCTGGGTGAGGCAAATGGAGCCACTGCTGGACAGGAAATTCTATTTACTTATTCATAAATAGAGAGCTCCAGGGCTGTTTCTCAACACATTCACTGATGTGTGTGCCTTTTTTTCAGAGGAATAATCACACACATGTGCACATGAGAGGTAAATCAGATAACAGGTGAAATATAAATCACATAACAACCAGTGTCCATATCTTCTCAGCATCTCAAAGTGATCCTGACAGAGACAAGAATACACACTGGTATGCAAAATGCAAAGGCTTCAACTCGGGTCTTGATTGACACGACCTCCCCCGGCTCTCCCCGACGCCAAAAGGTGAACCTGCAATGAAACATTGATTCACCTCAGCGGTGCACACAATGCCTGCCCCCCCCTCTGATTGCCCCTCGAGCAGCCCCTGTGGAACAACACGAGGCTTTTACCAAAGACAAGAGGACCTCATGAATATTCATGTTGCCAACACTGCTGGAGACGCAACAGAATTTGCTGAGATCAGCGCCGAGAAATCCCCATTGTGCAAAAACACACAAGTACACTCGTGTAGTACAGTATGCATGCGTGGTGGTGGTGGTGGTGGTGTTGGTGCATCTCTCTCTCTTTACCGCTCTGTGTCTCTGACATCCCGCCCGCCCACGCACATCCAAATGTCGAAAAGCATGCACGGGCTAGAATCCACCTACATGCTTTCATGTGTACGCGGTCTGGCCGGCGAACGATGTGGTCCACATCTCCATTTTTCCTTCGTGAAGTCGTATAGTCCTTCCTTCAACATATAGTAGGAGTTGGTTGATATGAGAGCCTGGCTGATAAAAATCTAAACATTTTGATGTGGAAAAATTTTCCAATATGGTGGCTGATATAGTGAACCTCTGAGCTGGAGCATAGTGTGGTTTGGGCAAAGATTTTGCACCAATATAACCATGCATAACTCATGCTTTACAGCAAGAGTGCTTGGGGCTGGGGATTGCGAGTTCGTATCCCGGCACGGGCACTACTGTATGGAGTTGGCAGGTTCTCCCCCTGGGTGCGTACATTTCTGATTCATCCCAAGCACCGGTTCTGCATTATACTGTAGGTTTTATAAATAGCCAACATATACATCAGTACTCAAAGACACTGGTATGAAGGATATGATTGATGTCAGGTTCTAACATCAACTGTGATTTATGATGTACATATTGTGCTGATGAGTGGACCTTATGGCTGATGATATCGGCTCACAGTCACATCAGTCGCGCTCTAGTTAGATTTTTAAATGTGTGTTATTTGCTATGAATCCATATGTGGACAGCTGCTTCTCTTGCACATTATTAGCCTATCAGGCAGCACATGCTGTTATTGTAATGAGCTTGACCCCGGCTAAACCTAACGAATTGATTTGGGAAAAACATCACAGCACTTGGACAAATTCACACTGTGTTCTCTCTCCCGTGTTCATGAGTCAGTGCTTCTCATCGTGTCCTCGGATGGCTCTGCACCACGTGTTCAACACCTGCCTTTCAACTTCGCAGTTTGCGAGTTGCAACAGTAGCTTCGACAGCACAGGGGCAGACTCTTGATGATAAATGGAGATGACAGCCGATCTGATGTCAGCTTTGGAGAGTTGTGACGAGGCCGAGCCTATGGGCCCAGACAGTGACAAGTACCCTCGTATAACTGCTGTACTCTGTGATCCCCTGGCAGCGATGCTCCGCTCACAGATGTGCATTTGATGTGGCGTTTTCAGTGAAATGTGGGTGACACAGGCACAAGTTGAAGTCAATTTCTGAAATCAATTATGCCCTGTCTGTGGGTTTCCATTACACTCATTGGTCTACCTAAAATATATTTGTTCTAGCGTGGCTCAGAGGACAGATTTAACATGTGAACTGGATATGAGAGAATATAAAAGTGTTCTTCTTTGCAAACAGACACAAGCTTTTACATCTGATGTTCTAAACACTGCTGGGAGAAATCCTTTAAACTTGATCCATTTTCAGCAGCGTCAGCAACAGCTTGCATTACTGTAAATAAACGAAGTGGAGCTGAACCAATTAGTTGATTAATCTGCAACTATTAATCAACAAGAGGCTGCAGCTATGCTCACAGCATTGTGGGGCTATACTTAGATACACTTTGCCTCAGCATCATGCTAACACAAGCGGCATCCCCCACTAAAACTGCATTCTTTCTGATTGGCAGCAGGGGGCGACTCCATTGGTTGCAACAAAAAGTCAGCTTATTTGGAAGTCTATGACAAAATTAGGGCTTTGTGTTAGGGCCAAGTTTGAAATAATAAACAGCAATGTTCTGATGATGACGTATTGACATGGAAACAATGAATATGTAAAACATCTTTCTGATTTTACCGAACTCTCACTGACATGGCCATGTGGCATTCCCTGCTTAACAAAAACAATACACAATTTTTCATTTTTTTCCCCGAATGAATCTGTTGCTTTTTTTTCACAGATTTGCCACTTTTATTATCCCAAAAAATCTGAGTCTTAGTTTCCGGTAGATTTGCCACTTGAATTAATCAAATTTATTTACACTATTAGCTAAGTAGAGAAAGATTCATTTTTTCTCGAAATATGACCCCCCTCCCCCTCGTCCATATATATATATATATATATTTTTTTTTCTTTCAAACTTAGCCCTAATACGCTAATGTAGAAAATGACCCAACTTACCACTTGATTTATTACCTCAACACTCATTTTTGTAGTCTGTGGTCTCACTCGCTGGTTTATTCTTGGTTCTTAGGGTGGGCCTACCTTATGACTGACTGGCAACCACAGTGCAATGTGTTTTTATCTTAGACATTTGACCCAGTTTTCAGTTCAAAGGTAACTGTACAATTTTGGTTGCTAAAAATGCCTTTGAGCTGGTTGCAAAAACAAACAAACAAAACAAGCTTTTTGGTGCTAACCTATGATGCATGGTCACCCTCAAATGCTCTTACTGGATTTAATATCGAATTATTTTCTTTTTCTTTCATTGCATCTTACTGTTGCTATATTACAGGCAATGGATGCCATATTGCAAATCCAAAAACCCACATATATTTAAAGGAAAAATACTCCAATACATCACATGCTATTTGCTCAGTTTGTATTAACAGTTGTGACGGTAGAGCTTTATTAAAATTGGAGCACGATGTAAATATTTTAAATGCTAACCTATCTATAGCAACGTGAGGTGAACTCACTGAACTTGGCTGATCCTGAACCTGTAAAAGTCTCTCATTTCCCCTTTAAGTCATCTTCTCAGTCAGTAAATTATCCTAAATAATAAACATAAGGAAGAGAGGCCAATAAAAGCTTTGAATTTGAATTGTTTGCCAAGTCATAAAAATGTTCGGAACTGAAAGGCAATTTGGGGTAGGCAAATGTGCATCTTGTCCAACAGAAGTAAAACAATTTACAGCCCAAGTTTTATAACTTCACACGTACAGGGGGACTTGGATTTAGGAGTGAAAGACGGCGAGGGAGAAAAAGTGATGTAACATTAAAGAGGCAGTTGGAGAGAAGGGAGCACAACACAGAGAAAGGAGACAGAGACTGTACTTTAAAATGCGGGGTCATCCCCTGATGGGCCTGAGCTTCCTGTCTGCCTCACTCCCTGCACTCAGCCCCACAGCAGTTTCACCTTTTAAACTCTCCCTCCAGTTTATGGGAATTAAGGACGCTTCAACTCCTCTCAATGCTGAGCCTCCCATGAGCGTCAAATATTACTCTCTTTTTTTTTTCTAGAAGAATTCTTTCAAGAAATTAAAAATATGTAATAGCGTACATTTTGTATTGTATTCATAATGAACTTTTTTCCCCTGTAACTTTTTATATATGTTTTACCATACTTTTTTAGTAATGGGTTTGTTTGAATACAACCCCGTTGTTAGTAAATGTTAGCATGCTTATATTTGCCATTTAGTGACAAAAAAGTTAAACAATTGGAAAGTTATATTTTGGATATGTACCCCAATACTAATGCTGAAATGGAAAAAAAAAAAAAAAAAAAAAAAAAATCAACAAACTGCATTCAAATGGCAGCAAAGCCACCAAACCTACCTAACCCTAACCACATATGCAATGGATGAAGCCCTGACTGATATCACAATCTGATTTCACATAATTACGTGACATGATATTTGTTTTAACATCGAAGTACATGCTGGCAGCATGTAATATGTGTAAAATACGAACAAACAACTAACAAAACCCTGGAAAAGGGTAAACAACTTTAAAGGAAAATTGTGTTTTTCGTGTAACTTACATTGTTTATGTAACTAACGTCGCCTCACTTCCAGAATTTTGGGTAATTTCTTTTTTTTATTATCTTTAATTATCTATCTTATACATGTGTTTTACAAGTATAATTTTTTGCCCTTAACATAGATAATAACCCAAATTAATTGAAATGGCAGCCTTTTTTACAACAGCAAACCTTAAAGGCGAACGTGGAAGGGGTATATAGCTGACCACCCTCAGCACCTAAGGTCTTCCTGTCAGAAAGTCAAGCATCCATGTGACCAGTGAGGGGGTAAACCATAGGTCACTTAATCTCTGTTACAAGCCTGGACTTAATTATTTTCCAAAGGACTGAACTGGATTCAATGGACAGCAATACCTCATAGGTTCTTTCCTTGTTCAGGTGAGACAGGGTCGTGTGGGGTGTGTGTGTTGTGGCATTTTCTGTTTGGACATTTGACAAACTGTTGTGGATTCAGTCTGCTAGGTAATGAGGAGCATATTTAATCATGAGCAGCTGTTGGACAGACATACACGAGGCTGATGTCAATTTTCCAAGCTAGCTCACAGTCAGGGTGCAAACATGGGAAATTTTGCAACTTCCAACAACTGCTTTATGCAAAATCCCACTCTAAAAATGTGCAATAATAGTGGAAGAAAACTCAAAAAGAGTGCATTCATTCAGTTAACCTAGCTTTCTTAAGCATGGTGTTCTCCAACCCAGAAGGCTTGATGGCAATACATTTCTTTAAACCCTGAGTCTAGACTGATGGACATGATGATTGTACAGTATGTTATTCTTGGTTAATGCACAGCTACAACTCTCAAAGGCAAGCCATGTATGACATAACTTAACATAAAGTGTACACAATGTGAAAAGTTACCTGAAGGGATCTCCAATTCAGTTTGTGTATTTATGAATTATGAGAAGAAATGCATTAAGTGATATCATTGTGACCCATCAAAGTAAAGTGTTGGATAAAAGCACCCTGAGGCGGCAATCTTTCCCGTCTTTAGACATGGTTCACTTCAGATGATGGTAACATCCCTTCCCCCCCTCATTCTTGCATCCCAGTGGTCTTTGGTGCCCATCATCCTTGTGTTAGTGCGTGTAGGCGAGTCAAGTATGCCAGTGGTAGTCCTGATTATCCAAAGCCAGATTATTGGTTTTTATGTTTAAAGTTTAGAGACTGGATGTTGGATAAAGATTCTGATTTTGTTTCTGCTAGTCGATGGTTTGAAATGGAACTGTGGTTGGTATGAACAACATCTGAAGGGAAAAGAACTTTACAGCACGACTTTCTCAGAGTTTTTGAGGTTAACCTGTATGCACCATGAAGTCCCTGTCGGCGAACACACACTTTGACATCCATTTTTAACCTATAATAAAGACAAAATCATCTCCTACTCCAGCAGTGGTCCTGATCCTTCAGTCATGTGCATTGTGGCAGCAGCTTGTAGTATTAGGAGTTTAATTTACCAGTTAATGTTGAAAACTGGGAAATTTTATCCGTTTAACAGATCATTGTTGGGACTAAGAACACCCAGCTTGATCAATCCCTCCAAACCGTGTCATCTGGTCTCTGGATGTGTGGCAGTTGTGGTTGAGTGGCTTGTACTCTGAGTTAGAGATAAAAAGCGAGAGCGATCGTTGCTGCACAGCAAATAAACAGCTGTGTCGGCGATAGAAGCAGAGAGGAAAACTTGTGGTTAAATGTGCACAACTAACTCTTGCACCCACAACTCATCAATCTTTCCATATGTAAAAACAAAATAAAACCCCTTTGGGAATCGGAGTGAGGTGCTCATCTGTTTTTAAAAGCTAAGCTAATTACCACTTCCAGGGGTGTCTATATGGGTGCACATACCTTTACTATTTTACATTACAAGTAAAAGGAATTCCAGTAGTGAGATGCTTAGGTGTAAGTGCATGTGTTTCTCCACACATACTCGAAAGCCAAGCAGGTCACTGAACAGCAAACCACCAAGGCCAGATAAGAGGCAGAGAACAGTCTCATTAAGGCTGGCCCATCTCCAGCCTCCCCATTCCCTTTTTTTTCTGTATCCAAACACTAGAAAAACAACAAGCTTTGTAACTTGTCAAAGGGCGCCACTTAAGGTTTTTTTATGCCTGAAAATGAGTAGAGCAGGGAATTCCTCAGAGGAAATAGTTTCACAAACCCAGAAGATGAAACAGAGAGAAACAGAGTACCTGTCTGTGCGATGTGCTCTGTCAGCATCCTGTCAACAGCGCACAGCCAATTAGGACTGCAGCCAAATGGCTGGGTGAGCTTTCTGTTTCTCACTCCACTGATTCTGCGTCCAGCACAAACATACACATCCTAATATGCACATACACACACGAAGTAAACAAGGCCGGCACACATTCAAATGAAACATATATGTGTGGATATATTTGCACCTTTTTGTACAGTAAGCATATATAACGTGCTCCCTGAACAAAGGGAAGCCAGTATTTAAATTGTGATGCAGGAGAATCGCCCTGACTACAAAGTCTCTGTCATCTCTTATCCTGTCGCTGATGCCAGTTGGCCATTTGACTACATTTCCATATTGAGCCTGCACTGAGCACTTGAGGCCAAGCCTGCAAGAGGTGGATAAGGTGTGTGTTTATGTTTGGGGAGATGATGCTGAACTCGATATCCTCTCTATGTAAAATCATAGCTACACTGCTGCCACTGGTTGGGAAGTCCATCCAGATACACAAATACAGACAGAGAAGGACATAAACACATGCACAGGCTGTATTATGCATACACACACACACAAACATTCCCCCCGTCTGCCTCTGCCATGGTACAGTGGTTCCCGGGGCTACTTTGCATATCAGACCTGACATAATGAGGAGATACTGTACGGTGTCTGAGGACAGTGGGTGTGGAGGTGGAAGGTGATACTGACACCTCGTCTGGTCAGCTAAATAAGCCTGACACACACAGGCCTGGCAGCCTCCTGGAGCACCTCAGTTTCAAGCTATCATGTCAGAAGGAGTTATAACTTTAGGAATCTTTATTCAAAGCTCTTTTATTGATAGGAATGAATTCTAAAGTGAAGTAGGTAAACATTTTTAGTTTTAGACAGAGGAAATGGTTAAGTCATAGTATACAGGAGCCC
>JAOWBC010000383.1:1024049-1039010 GCA_028566105.1 Hypoplectrus providencianus | reverse complement strand
AAGTGCATATCATGCCAAAGCTAAAGGAATAAAGCAACACCAACAGCAGGTTGCTGAAAAAACTGCATCAGTTCAAATTTCATTAATATCTGATTCAATATAGCATATTGCATTTTTTAAATTAGGAATGCTAATGGTACAAAGCAAGGATATTCAAATTCTAATCCATGTTCAACAACATAGTCTCTAAAGCAGGACTGTAACCAATCCTGTTTTTCACTTTTCATCTTGGATGTCTGGATTTAAAATTCACATGCAGGCAAGTAGCACTCAGCAGGTGCCATTGAACCTACTTGGGAAAGTGTAAGGGGCTGCAGCATCCTACTCCAAATGCTCGATCAACTATTCATTGAGCATTTATTTAGCAAAGTCAAATGGGAAACCCCACCTGTCTCTTCTACGTTGGAGCCTGGAAGATTCTGATCAACAGTCATATACAACCAAACCTTTGACTCTGAGGTGAGCTGCCCTCTAGTGTGGCTTCATTATTTGACAAGCATGCCAATGTAAAGAAAGATTGGATATGTGGGCAATTGTGGTTACATCACTTGAAATGGATCCATCCACTTTCAGAAGCGAAGAGAATTAAAATAAGGCTTATGACTAAGGTAAAGTCTTCTGTACCAAGACATAGGGAGTCCTGGTCACTCACAGGCCATCATTTCAAACCATACCAACACCTGCTAAAAATGCAGAGCCTCAACCTAGATGCTAACACACAGATGTCCTCAACGGATGCTCCACGGAGCAAGGCTGCCTTTGCATCCCTTGTCGAGAGAAAAAAGACAGTCAAAGGGGATACCTCAAAGATACCCTTGCACAGTCAATGGGCGAGCCTTAGGGGGTTTACCAAGAACGCTATTGACTGAGTAGAGAAAGTGCTGCAAAGTGCATATCATGCCAAAGCTAGCACAGGGCACAGAAGGTGCAATTTTTCATCCCACTGTCTCCTGTGGGGTTAAGAGTAAAACATCACAGCCACAAAACACCCAGTATGTAAATAAACTTTTAATATTCCATGACTTTAGGGAAGTTTCTGTCTGCCCCCTAAACTAAGCATGCAGTCTGGGTGGTATTAAGGGGCACACTACTTATTCACCCTCTTGGCTGATGCCACAGCACACTTCAATGCTGGTTTGTTGGAAAACAGTTTAGAGGCTTCTGCCCAGTGGTTATAAACTGGCATTTTTTTTTTTGCTGAGGGGTAAAGCTGAGGAGTATATCAATTCAGTCTGGGGTGGTTAAAATAAAAATAAACTCGCTCTAAACCCTAAATGACAGCAAGAGATCACTGATGCATACACCTTAATAGTAGAATGTGACAGACGTGGAAAAAGAGAACAGGATAGATTGGCTAGCTCTCTGGGTCACCTCTCTACTCCCCCACTACTTCTAAAAGCCCAGGCATTCTGCCTTGTAGACAGAATTTGTGACATTCTAGGATTTTTCTATGTCACTGCTAGAGTCAGTCCTACGCCATCGAGACCCACATTGAAGCTGTGCCAGTAATGTCACCTGCACTAGACTCTTTGGTAGTAGTCTGGTATTTGGGGGCTATCTGGGATATCTTTGCATATGACACAACTTGTGATCAGTTAAAAGAGGTTGGTAAGCAAGTTCCTCCTGTTTACTAAAGAATCTAATGAAAGTTGTCCAAAGCAGCCTCTTTTGTCATGTCCATTGAATAAATATACCTATTCACAAGGGTAGTTGACCTGAGTGGTTAAGGTGTTCTGCTTACTTGCATAACAATCAAGGCTACCACTTCTCTGCTGCTATGTTTGAAATTAGGGAGAGAGTTGGACTTCCAGGGAGACTTCACTGTGTCACTGCTGAAAGGAAGCATGCCCTGCTTGAGCCTATACTCCCAACACTACTTAGGTATGATGGTTGCAGCAATTGGCATTTCTGACAGTCATCTAAGCCAAAGTCGGTAATTGCCGACACCTGCCAAATTGTTCACTACAATTGCTGACTTCATCACTAAGACGATATTGTTGGGTGCTGTTCTATCTTCTTTCCTCCATACTCCTGGCAAAAGGTAGTCTTTGGGCACCAGGACAATCAAGTGGATTGATTCCATGGCACAGCATGTCAATCTGCCTCTTGCCTCCAGAGAGACAAAGGGGCTGAAGAAGGAGTGTGAATGTCTTGTACTTTATAAACCTTGTTGGGGAGCAATAGAACCAGGAATAGGATTGTTGAAGTCCTAAGAACTGTTCTTAGTCATGGCTGTATGCCCTGACTGCACATAGAGCTGCATCATGTGAAGATTGTACCTAGCTGAAAAGAGGGTTTGGCAGTCAATACAAGATGCTGACAGAAGCGTATTTAGAGGTAGCGCAAAATAATCTGTTGGGTCTCAGATAGGTTCTGAACATCTGTGTACTGGTATCAACCAGCATGTGTTAGTGTTAATGTAAGTGTAATTAGCTATGCCTTAAGATAAGATGGACATCTGAGTAAATTTGCCTCAGATTTGGAATTATTGCTCTTGCTAATTCTGAATTACATCAAATTATTGCCCTTTAGCATGTACTTTTATTAATAATTATTTCATTCAAACCTTATTCCATGGGATATCACACAACCCCCTTTTATGAGAATATCTTGTTAAAATCCTGTCAAGGTATTTAAAGGTTATATAAAATCTCACTGATACAATAGGCCACATATAAAATTTAGGGCAAATTAATCATTAAAGCTGCTTGGTAGAAGAGGAGACAGTACAGATAGTATAAGATGAAGAAACGGCTATACCCTGAGTGCTTATAGTGAGATAAAGGCATCTGACACACCAACAGCAGTGACACCAGGCTCATTGATAACACAGGTTGCGGGCTGGAGCACAGTCCACTTGAATCCACCTCGCCATTACTATCTTATCAATCCTGATGATGAGCAGCTTGCCTCATCTCTTTGATGTTAACTTATGGACGTATGCATTTAACATTCTCTTACACAATCAGCATCAAAGGTACACGCCTACGCACAGGCCTGGCACACAGCACATGCATGCATGCACAAAGAAACCCACATACACAGCCTCACTCTGTTGAAAAGTCATTGCGATGCACATGCACATACATCACACGGAGGGGCAGGGATATAAGTAATTTAGCACAGTGTGACACTTTCACGGTCTAATTAGCCCCAGTGTTGCAGTAAACACGTCCCAATGACCCTCTAGTTCTGGTTACTCATTAAGTATAAATGGGGCTGAAGATGGCCAGAACCTTGGGACAAGTATCCAGATTCAGGCACCATCATTAGACAGAAACCCTTGCTTTTGGGGTTATATGGTGCATCTTAGGAAAGGCACTGCACATCCAATTCTGACTATATTCACCCACACACAAGGGTGCATGCGTGATGATGTGTGTACGCCTTGACAGGAGTGTGTGAAGACGATTCAAGGAACGCTTCAGAGAGATGCTGCATGGCGTGAAGAGAGACAGACAGCCTTGTTGCTTGCTTGCTGCTGCTGCCTTTGACGCGGTGATGGGGATTTTCCTCTTTCTCGCTCTCCCTCTCTCTGTTGCGGTAGCAGACGTGGCCATCGAGCTGTGATCAAACTGTGCCTTCATCCCTCCTCTCTCCCTCTCTCTCATCAGCTGGAGGGCTTCAGCAGCAGGGTGCCCCAGATTCACCAGCACCTCCCTCCTCCCATCCAGTGCAGAGGTTGATTCCTTCCATTTGTGGAGAGCTAGTGACACCCTCTGGATGGTCGTAGGACATACAACAGGGAAGTGCGAGGAAGGCCTTCATGGTGGCTCAAAGAAGGATTTTGTAAGTCTTTAACAGACTTCATGGTGATGTAAATTTTAGCAAATAACGGGCGCACTAAAACACCAGTTTCTGGTTAAAATGCTGGACGGGAAATCCTACCAATTAGCCTTCAATCAATTACTTTAAATTTGTGGTTCCTTTGCCTTTTCTGATCAATATTCCCAATAGATCAATCAAAGGTTGAAATGGTTCTGCATGAGGTGTCTGCACAGGCCCAAGGCCAAGCAGATGGACGGTGAAGGGTGCAGGAAAATGGTACATCAGTGCAGATCCTGAATCAATACCAGTATGTGGCGTTAATCTAGTGAGTGTCCCTCTGGCAGAATAAGTGACTGAAAGGTGGAACAGCACTGCAGACCATAGAGCCATTATCAAATGGGACTAGCTCAGCATGTTTCTCCCAAATAAGCTCCTTTTTTGTTTTCAGAAGTGTAGCCAGGGTTCAGTGAACCTCACGGGTGACTTTGGGTTGAGCACTGTCAGGGACTTTCTCCCTTTGTACACTGGAGTATTATATAAGATTGTATCTGGGCTTTTTGTGCATGCTAGGCTAAATCCAATAGCATGTTTAACTTCTATGCAAAGCTTTGATATTTTTTATCCGAAGCTCTAAAGTTCAGAAAAGGAAATTAGCTTGACTCAAGCTGAGCAGTGCATGTTGATATTGTAATCACCTAAATGCACACTTCCACTTTTTCGCAGGCACAAAGCCAACATAAGAAAGGCCATTCCAATCAGGTTTAAGACTCCTCTTTTTTTTTTTTTTTTTTTTGTTTTACATATGAAATACATAGAATTGTTAATGCACAGGTCTGACTCTATTCAAATGGTACAAACAAAATCTTTAATCAGCTGTACATGCATTGGCACAATGTCACGTCTTTTCTTTTACCTCAAATGTGGAAAAAGAAATCAGAATGCATAAAAAGGTAAAAACAAAGCAGAAACATACTATTAAAAGTTCTATTCAGTGGATGCCACATTGGGCTTCACAGACACTTTTTGTTTATGATATAAGGTTTCAAGCACCTTTTTTTATATATATATATATAATACTGTTGGCAGGTAATACTTTGAAATATGTATGCAATGCTGAAAATATAAAGCACCGTAAATACAACACAAAGCAAGATCCCCTTCATTGAATCCAGCATAATTCACACAAACGCAAAAATTCGACTGGACGGATTGTACACACATAAATCCCATTATCTTCTTTGCTAGTTAGGCTGTGAAAGGACCAGTTTGAAGGATTTAATGGCAACCAACAATGAGGTTACATATGCAATCGACTGAAAAACCCTCCTTTCTAAGCATGCAGGACAGCCTACGGTCACCATTAGGAAGAACAGTAAACGCTATACGTCCTCCCTGGAACCAGTTTTGAGTTTGTCCCTTCTGGGCTACTGTAGAAACACAGTGGGGCAACAGTACACCATGCCTCCATGGAAGCACGTCCCCAGAAAGACTGTCATAAGACCACGGGGCTACCCATAGAATTGAAATTGTGAAAGATATGTCTGTAAATCAGCTGAACTTTTATTTTTATTAAAACAACCCCTGTGAAATGAGTAATGTCTCTTAAATTTTCTTAATAAATCCCCTTAAATCCTACAAACTGGACCTTTAATTCATCAGTGTTGAGGATCATCTTTACCAACAGCGGAATAAGGAAAGAAAAGGAACAACAGAAAGTGAGGAACACAGACAAGAAGAGAGGACAGAAAAGGAAAATAATTTAGATTCTTCAACTGTAACATTAACAATGCAGGCCTTATAACAAATCTTTTCAGCTGCTTTTATCATAGCACACAGAAATGGGCTGAAAAAAGACTGAATGTGGAAGAAATGGCACTATGAATTACAAAGTTGAGGCCGTTAAGAGCCCACCACCACAGACAAAGACCCAGTTCACACCTGTGGAGCAGAGCATCTTAAGCCCGATCCTGCTTTCAATGTCAGGTTCTACAGTAGGCACTATCAGACACATGGCAACACGATAAGAGACAGAGGGAAGAATCACAGTGAAAAAAGACAAAACACAGTCATCCCTATATACAGAGCACCTCCCTTTACTATATGCTTCAAATACAGTTTGAGGCTGTTGTTCTTCTTGGTGCAGGGGCCGGCAGATAGATTGTACATAAAGTTGGAAAACATGTCAGTATTTAAAACATCCTCAATTGCCCCCTGGTGTCTGGCTGCAGTATAGGTCATAAACTTTGCCCCTCTATATTAGCAGATGGGACATGGGTCAAGGTAAAAATAATTAAGTACACATCAAATTGATATAAAGGTAGTTTCTATCACAATGTTGTATGTTCAGGTAGTCATTTAGTCCAATTTTATATTGTAAAAAATCTCTTGAAAGGATAGCTGGATTCTTTAAGTGGCGTTGTTTGAGGTTCTTACCCTCAGTCACTGTATTACCTGCAGGATATATAGTCTGACTGCTGCAGGTTTTGAAAACCATATGCCTGCTCCAGGCAGAAATCAAATAAATGTATTTCTAGAAGACTGACAGAAAACATATTTTAACCACTGACCATATTATAATATGCTACATTTAGAGTATATCCACCAATTTCACAGCCTTATCATTTGGCACTACCTATTCTGCGCTTCTGCGTAGGGGCCTGGAAGTTTGACAGTTGACAAAAAGTAGTGCCAAATGAATCACTGCGGATAGCAACCAAAACCAGTGGACTTGTATGTAAAATAGTAGAAACATAAATATGGATATAACATTTAATATATGTGGCTAAAATATGTTTAATGCCAGTCCCTGTCCGCAGCTTTAAATTAATTCATTTACTTCCTGGAATGTGCGTCTGGTTCTCCAACCTGGGAATGCACAGGCCATCATCTCCAGCAGGTAACACATTAACTGTGGGTACATACATCATATGACCCCACTTCAAAAATCTGAATTATCCCTTTGAGCGTATGTTAACCTCAAACCTTTTTCAGGCATTTAACCAAAAACCCATTGATTTTGAGACGGGTGAACTGGAAGCAATGACGATGCTAACAAAGACACATTCCTGTGGGACCCTGATACTGCAGCTCCACTGCCCAACTACTGAGCAGGCTCAGTAGATTGCATATCCAGGATATTTTGGCTTGATATCTGTACAGGGGAGGAAGTGGAGACATGTCGTCCATCCTTATCCACAGTCTATGGACTGGCCTTGGTTTAAACTCAATGGGTTATTTTTCAACCTGCACCCATTTTTTCCTCATGTGTTGTCAAAGTGAAAATGGGGATAACCATCTTTTTAAATTAGTCCAGTATTAAGGGCGAACTCTGTGATCTGCAGCTGCAAAACAAGCTATAAATGAATCAACGGGGCAACTCTCTTCAGTCTTGGAAGAAAAAGTGGACTTTTCTTTGATAGAATCAGGCTCTGATTGTTCTTATGTAAACTCAATTTATAAAAGGGTTTCTTCTTTTCTTTGGCTAGCAGGAGTGTTGCAGAACACCCAAGGGTCTACAAGGCACAGTGTATGTGTTAGGATCTATTGGAAGCACAGTTACTCTTAGCCAACTAACTCACTTTAGTCTGTCCATATCCAACAAAAGGATAGATCTCTGATTGAAGTTCTGCATGTCATTTTGTTGATTTGATTTGTAAAAGCACAAACACAAACGTTTCATTTCAATGACAATTTTTTCAATAACACATTGACTTGATTTCTGTTCTCCAACACAACAAAAATTAGTCGGCACTCCTCTCTCCATCTCCACTGGTGTCTTTTAAAATCAAGTCAAGAGACCTCATCGTTCCATAATGTTGTCAGACACTTAAAATTACCATCCAGGCCTTGATGGAGGCAGATTGATGAAGAAGTTTCCCTGTCCGTTTACATTATAGCTTGTTTTACAACTGTTTGCTGCAGCTCTCTCCCTCAATACTGAACTGACTGAAAAAAACTCGCCATTATTCACTTATACAGAAAAACCTGGGATAACAGGGCCTAGGTTGGAAAAAAAATCCTCTTTAAAATATAGTGCTGTAAAATTACAATAAACATGAAACGATCAGTTAATACAGTGGCTCACCAAGAGGGTTCAACAATACCCCAGGGCGTTCTTGAAGAATAGTTTCACCTCATTATGTTCACAATATAATCATTTACTCAAAATTGATTAAATCATTCTTCATATCGACACTTGTGCAATTTTTTTTTTCAAACTAAATTAAACATTTCCTCATACTGGGGTCCCTTGGGATCCAGATACAGATTTGTTAGGCTCTATGGAGCATGAAATTCAAGTCTAACTGGTGCATCCGGAGAGGCAAATCAAACACACTGCTGACGGCATCCTCACCTGGATCAGGGTTTCTCACTCACTCAGTCAGTGACCCGCTTCAGTCCTCAGTAAGGCTTCACTGCATTAATATTGGTAGTTCAGGACAGGCATCATCTTGTCTTGGAAAGGCACGCGACTGAGCTCTGAAGTTCAAAGTTCGCTACTGCTTCAGTTCCTTGCCCTTTTGTTTTTCTTTAGCAGCACTTTGCATTGATCTCCGTTCCAGAGAAAATGACACTTTGTGACCTTGTCAGTTATATCCACATACATACATATTTACAGAGAAGTTCATCTCCTTATACTATAATGGTCAGTTGATATTTGTTTTTTGTTAATTATACAGAGAGAACTAAAATGTGTGTATGTGTGACTGTACATATGGCGAGAATGGAGAGATACCACACGGAGAGGAGACAAATAGAAACAGCGGAGATGGCGGTCTGTCGGTCTGTATGCATGTTAAAGTGTGTTTTTTACGAGTGCTTGATAGTGTATTTGCCTTTCTGCAGCTGGGAGATGTACAGCTTTGACTTGGTGCCGTCCAGTCGTTTGAACCACACTTCGTCGTTGTTGATGGTGGTAATGATGGCACTGCAATAAACAACAAACAGCAGTGTTAGAACAACATAAGTTCCAGAGCATCATAACTAATATATACAGTGACAAGTATTGATACTAAAAACCAAGCATACAAATATTTTTAATATGAAAGAATATGTGTACTTCAGATAATAAGCAATCAGAGAGTGACTGGATGAGGTTGAGAAAAAAAATCTAGTTTTGTAAAAGATTTATAAAATACTTCTATCTTTTGTGTAATTAACAGAAACAATTTTCCTTTGTTTAGATCTTCTGCACCATCCCAATGAAAGATAATATTGTCACTAAAAACTACACAGAGACAGACGACCATTCACGCTTTCATTCAATCCTCCAGACAATTCACTGATTAAACCTAAGCTGCATGTCTTCTGACTGTGAGGAGGCCAGACGACCCGCAGAGAACCCTTGTTGACATGGGGAGAACATACCAACTCCACACAGAAGAGCTGCAAGCTGGGTTCAAACCTGTGACCCACCTGCTAACTACTACACAATGAAAATATATATATTTATTCCTGAATTTGATGAATTCAATTATTATTTACATTTCACACAGCATCCCAACTTTTTTGGAATCAAGTTTGTACAGTATAAAAATAACTTGGTTGGTTGGCTGAAATGGTGTGGAAAAAACCTTTTTTAAAAGTCTGGAAATACACAGGAGGAATGAACTTCATTAATAAAAATAATTTCTGTTTCTGGTTGAGATTGTTCAAGTTTTTGTTAGGTTGAGATCTTATGAATGAGTCTTCATTTCTGGCTACATTTTAATGTCCATTGATCGAACAGTACTACACAGCAACCTCCTGTTGTGTGCTGAGGGAGGCTGGTGTGCTGTGGGAACAATAACGCACGCCCTCTATTCATTTAGCATCCTGTCCTGATGACACAAAAAGAGCAGAATGTGGAGTCACGCGGCCTCACAGTGTCTGTCTTTGTTTAAACCCGTCCATGACAATGAATCCACCATGTGACCACTGCGCCGCCATCACTCACACAATGTGTCAGAAACATTTGCAGATGAGAACACACGTCGTCTGGCGTCACAGCTCCCTCTCTTTATTACAAAGCATAATAAACGCTGCTCCCACACACAGACACAGACACAGACACACACACCTAGTCGGGTACTCGTCCTTCCTGTTGATACAGATGGCCTGTCCCCTGCAGTACCACTGGTTGTCATAGAAAAGTCGTCCGTCCTCGAAGCGTGCCACATGGTGATGTCTGTCAGGCTTGACTGCGGGGACTGAAGGGAGAGGAAAGAGAGGAAAGATGTTGGTTTAAAAGGAATAGATTAAAAAAAAGGACAGGGACAAGGACAAAGACTGCAACATTTGTCTCCTTTTCAACTTGAGTACTTTTAGTAAGTATTGAATCAGCCCCTCCTGTGTAACTGTGGGTCGATCGTTGCACTCTGCCAGATATTGACTGTAACTGAGGACGAGGAGAAAGTCTTACCGTCCACCTTCACCCTGTGTGGCCCCAGCGACGCCATCGCCTGGGAGAGGCGGAAACACAAACAAATAAGAAGGTCAAATCAAATCACGTATGCAATCAACGAATCACTCCTTTGTCTGTTTATAAAATACCTTTCTTATTGCTGTCCAGTCTTCTAGAATATCAAGATCCTGCAGCATGTAAACAATATAAGGCCGTAACAAAGCGGTTAAGGCAAAATGTGGAGTGAAAGGAAACATCTGTCTTAGCAACATGTCACTGAAGCTCTGCAGCAAAATGTGCTGCAGATGACTGATGGGACGGATAAGACAAGGACAGGACAAAGGGAAAAGGATATCAGAAACAACAACGGGCTTCTTCTTCTTGACGGGGCAGAATGGGTCCTTTTTCTTGTTTTTCCGTGAGTGCAATCCATCATTCCACAACTCTGGAAAGCAAAGAGGACAGATTTTAGAGCATGCTTTTAAAGGATAATCCAATTATATAAATTAGCGCTTTAAACTCTGCATCCTGCATCACATAAAATTTTTCATCATCATAATGTTTATTCATTTAAACCATTAATTGTTCTCTGTATCTCAAGTAGGCTAAAACTTCTACAGTCCAATTACAAATACCAAATATTTAATAAATGATGTGTAAAGATCTAATATGCAGTCATGAACAAAAACAATACAATGCCATTAAAAAATAATCCATCTCCCGCGGATCATGTGATGATCCATGGGAAGTGTGTGGCTGAATCGCTACCAGCATTAGCATTTAACTGATCGATTTAGCTGAAATTCTGGAATCTTAATGTAAAATATGTAACCTAAACTCTAATCAAGACCCTCTGCATTTCCTACAAAAGCAAAAGAAAGAATGTGTTGTTATTTCAGTGTGCCCCTGCTCCTTGTCCCTC
This sequence comes from Hypoplectrus providencianus, assembly GCA_028566105.1. Lineage (NCBI taxonomy): Eukaryota > Metazoa > Chordata > Actinopteri > Perciformes > Serranidae > Hypoplectrus > Hypoplectrus providencianus. The sequence continues at coordinate 1,027,938 of JAOWBC010000383.1, read as the reverse complement.
TCCTCTGCTTTGTGTTTTTTTCCACATTGAGCAGGAAGAGGCAGCGGACTGGAGAAAGCCTGTGGTTAGCTGCGACACCTCTCCAGTGTTGTTTGGAGGTGTGGGCGTGTTTATGTGTGCTTTGGAACATAACGACCGTGAAACAGAAAAATAACGTTTCATTCCTCTGATTCATGGTTTTGTTCTCACTAACACCACTCTCTCTCTCTCTTCACTCACTCTCTGGCTTGCTCGACCACCGCTGCTTTCTCTCTCTCTGGCTCATTGAGCCAGGGAAGAGGGACTGACAGTGAACTGTGTATTTACAAACACCAACCGACAATAAGTTACACATTATACCTTTAAAAATGCAACTAAGGAATGCTTCTCTTCTCTTGTTAATGATAGAATAAAGTGAATGCTGTGGATGAGACTGTGCACCCTGGTTATCACCTGAGGTAATGTCAATACTGTGTCTGTCTTCCTCCAACCTTCTTATCTTCTCCTCCAGTTCACTCTGCACAGTGTCAAACAGCAGCAGCTTCTCACTCTGGAAGACAGAAACAAGGGGGAAAACATTAAACATTAGAAATCATCTCCAGAAGACCTCAGACTGGGGCTGAGGTGGTTGTTACCCAGACTAAACATCCACAATTGGTTAACCTTTCTTGTAAAGGGATTCTATCTGTACAAAATGTATTTTGAGTTGGAAAATGCAAAACTAACCACCATATAATCCTCCACTCATTTGCTGACCTCTTACCTCCCAGTGTTGGCAGGCAGCCTGGATTTCACATTCGTACTTGTTCTTCACTGACTCCAAGCACAGCTCCCTGTAGATCCCTGCAAGAAGCATTTAAACAATAAATCAGTTTGAGGCAGCCAGCTGTAAAGATTTTCTTAATCAAATTGACTCTATGGCCTTTAAACTGAAAAGAAATAAAAAGGCATATTAACCATCTGATCCCCCGCAGTTTCAGGGCAAGATTTGCTCCTGTCACATTTTACTCATTATGGCCTCATTTTTCACAGCAATAAAAGAAGTTCTGCAGCTCAACAGAATCAGCACAATCATGCCCAGAACAGGAGGGAATGTGTCTTTTGTGCAGTATTACAAAGTCATAAATCATAATAAAAGAGTAAATGCAGGTTGAATTTCTTTCAAAATGTCTTTTACCAAAAAAAAAGGGAACAAACTGGAATCTAGAATTACTGTACTTTTAGAGTGTGTTACACAACAATGGGGGCTCAACCTGCTAAACACACTGAACATTTTACATATTGACAACCTCTACTGTCCTCTCCTCTCTGCTCTGTCTAAAGAGTCTATGGTAAAGGCAAAGATTGCTTACTTTTTGTCACTTGGCTGATGGTCATATTAATGTCATTTATAGTAGTGGAAACATTTTAATTTTGCCTGAATGTTAAATGAGGTAGAATGACGTGTTGCAGTGACTGTACTATATGTACGATAACAAATATACTGTAAAAACGCCACGCCTTCTTAACATGCCAATGGGTTTTGGGCTTTAGCTGCATATCAATACATACACTTATTCAAAGGCCACATCCTGCTCTCTTTAGCCTTTTTTTCTCTGAATAGCAGTGAAATGCAGCAGTTTGATACCAAATGAGTGTATATAGCTCTTGATGCCGTCAAGTCTGCCAATGAAGCCTGAAAAATTACTTTGACCCACCAGCAACTTTGGTCCTGATCTGCATGTTCTCCTGCAAGTTGGCTAAAGGTTCCAAGTACTCCTGGGCACAGCCAGCCATCACTTCCTGCAGCTTGATGTCCACCTGGCTCAGACGCTCCTTATACAACCTAAACAGAAATATGAGGAGGAGAACATCAATTCACACACAATTTAAGTGACTGGGGAAACTAAAGCATCATTTTAGCATCACAGTGTTGATGAGGAAAGCATCAAGTAAAACTGAGAGGTCTTGAAATGAAGATTGAAATGAAGATTATGGGGACAAGACAACCAAAGACATGTTTCCCAAGTATTACAAGTGAGAGCAGAAAAGTAAAAGTGTCCTTGTCTCTTCAAAACATGACACCATTTACATGTTTGGCATTTGACATACTTTTTATTTTTACATGATAAAATAGAATATTATGAGACATTTTCTAAACTAAATTTCACCTAAAAATGAAATGTTTTTACAGGGATATAGAGCATCTGGCTGACTATTACTGTAACTATTACTCTGAAAGTCTCCCAAGCAATTAGATGAAATGACAAGCTTCTCAAAGTCGCTGGCACCAGTTCTTGGTTAAAGTTCATTTCCAATATGAGGTACAGAGTGGACTCGTTTCCAGCAAAAACACAGCCTTCACTTGCTGCTGTCTGAACTAACAGAAAGGAACTTACTGCTCCTTCAAGTCGGTGAACTGCTTCTCAAGAGTTGTCATCTCGTCCAGGCACTCCATCCTCCTCCTCTCACAGTCCTCATCATCCATCTCTGTTCACAGCAAGACATGACAAGTTTGACATCACCTCCATATATATTGCTTTTCGTCCCAACCACCACCATCAACATCATAGCAACTCCTCCCCATAATAAACGCTGGTCGAAATGTCAGCTAATTCCCAAGAGCAACAGCGCAATATGATGAACCCAAGTCTGACAGACAAGTATATTTAGTTAATTTAAGTGTGGGTTGACATTTTTAAGGCCTATTTTCTCACCCGAGCTGTCTCCATCTTCAGACACGGACGAGCTAACCGTGTCCTCCTCGTCTGTGCTGCTGCCGTCTTGCTCGGGAAAATCCACCTCCATTTCTTCGTGGTTACTTTCTTTCTTCTCCCGGGAGTGAACCGGCATGGCGACTTCCAATTTGGCCGGTGTTAACGGGGATGAAAGCGCTGTTCGTTATTTTTTTTCCCGGATAAGGAGGCAAATGTACCTCAGACAGCTAACCGGTCAGCTAGCCCGCATCTAGACAGCTGGTAATGCAAACATGGCCACCGTCGGCCAATCACAGGGAGCTTTACTGAGTCTGACCAATCAAATGCGGGTATCATTAACCGACTGCAACGCAAATATTTTAGGGATTTGTAGTTTTTAAAAATATTATTCTAAACGCTAATATCGTATGTGCAGGTATAAAAGTACAAGGTTGTAAGGTGCTTGAAAGATATTAAAAGCAATTTCTTATTGTCTTTTCATTTTTATTCCTGTGGACCATCATGAAGAAACCACACTATCCGACCTTTGACCTTTTGGAACTGTAGGACATCTGCACATCAATACATTAATTTATAACTGCTGCCTTGGATTATTGTAAGAACCCTTTATTTGTGATTTATTAATATGTATATAAGATAGAACTCAGTAGCCTGTGCTGATGACATAACACTGCCTTTAGTCTTGATATTATTATTATTTCTATATACATAGGCAATCCCCATGCTTAATTATGTCTCATAAATTGTTGCAGCATTTTTGAGTTGATCCAATGTATGACACAGACTTAAATTGTCCTAGATGGAACACTCAAGCATTGATAAAATTGATTAAAAACCTTTCAAAATACCTCGTTTAGACAATGTGACTTTAAGGAACACAATTCAATTATGTAATTTGATTTGAAAAACTTTTGACATTTGAGATTTTTGCAAGATTTTCATCTTTCAGTGATTGGTTGGGGAGGCAGCATCAGACACAGAGATGCAAGGTGGTTAGACAGACTCATCAAAAAGGCTGCCTCTGTGACTGGAGCTAGTCTGGACACTTTGGAGGAGGTGGTGGAGAGGTGCACACTCTCACAATTTACAGAGAAATACAGACAAATTAATTTCCCCTTGGGGATTAATTAAGTAATTTTGATTGATTGATTGATTGATTGATTGATTGATTGATTGATTGATTGATTGATATCAAAGGCCAAGGGACACCTTTA
>JAOWBC010000383.1:919119-941838 GCA_028566105.1 Hypoplectrus providencianus | reverse complement strand
GAAATATCAAGCTCAATATTACATAGAAGTTTAATTGTATCGTGTGGACACATCAGTTAGGTATGTATTATAGTTTAAATGTATAGTAATAAAGACCTTTTTTTGAAAACATGCAAATTGATATTAACACGCCCTTTGATCTTCCATTTCATTTCCATGTTTACTCAAATTGATATAGTACACTCAGTCTTTATGTCGGCTCTGTACAGGGGCTGAAATTTTATGGCGTGTCCTCCCAATCCAAAAAAGGACAAAATTGTCCTCTATGTGCAGACTATGATGTCTCTGAAATTGCATGGTGATGGAAGCTAAATGACCTTGGACTGTGCCTCTGTGCTTTTAGTCCCATTACTGGATGTATGATAAAATGTACTTCCTTCAAATAGACAGCGTATTTGCAAAAGATGAGATTTCAACAATCCCTGTGATGAGAGAAAAAAAGATGGGCCTGGAGTCCACACTGGATGGTGAGATTACAGAACATTTGCAATAATCAAATGTAAAGGAAAAGTTGAATATGATTAAACCCGTTAACTTGAATATGTCACTATGGAAACGAAATCGCATTTGGGGCCATTTCTGAACTGAGCAACTGGATGCAATGCAGAGAGGAGAGCTTTATTACGATGCCAATATCTGATCACACCCAACAAGCCAAATCCATATTGTTTGATATGTGACATGTAACCCCAATATGTGAGTAATTGCTGTTTCATCTCTGGTTTGCCTCAGATGTGGAGGATGGCAGGGCAGCATGGTTCAGGAGCCTCAGGGGGGAAAGCGAGGGAGAGAGAGCGAGTGTCTATGTTCTGGGAACCAAGACAGCTTTTATATGATGGTTTTGATCAGCCCTCAGGCTAGACAGAGCCTGAGATGTGTGTGAGTGGGTGTGTGTGTGTGAGAGTGTGTATTAGGATGGACAGGTGGTGTGCAGTTGTGTGTCCCACTGTGTTTAAATTCTCATCTGTGTATGTTTAGGCTCATATGTGTGTGGAATTTTTATGCGGCTTGTAGCAGGCAGTACGTGCACGTTGTGTGTGATTCTCGGACAGCATGTGGAAAGCGTGTGAGGGTAACAGTGTGTGAGGGTAACAGTCTGTGAGGGAACAGCCGTGCTCCCAGAGCGGGGTCACACTTCTGTTACGGACACGAGCCCATTAACGCATCGAGTTCAAAGGTTCAGACCTGCCCACCGGTGCTCACGGTCGAGCACATGACTGACAGGGGTTCATCTTTTTATGAAGCGAAAGCAATCCCGATGCATCCATAAACTGCTGCAGAGCTTTATGAACGCGTTATATGCAAAATCTTATTATATATTATAACAGCAATAGGCAGCCAGTGGCCCAGGGGTAACATCAGTTCTCACAGCTCACCTCCATCACAGCTTTGTCTTGACTGAATGAGCATATAAACCACCATAGGGACAGAGACGGGAGCTATTAAACAGCTGAATGGCTGCTGCATGTAGGTCACACTCTCGAAATTGCTCTTAAATTGACAATATATGTAATTATTTTTTTTCTCAACATTTATTTTTGATGAATCATATTTAATATACAAGTTTCCTGCAGGTAGGCAGTAATAAAGCTCACTGGGAAACAGCAACCTTGATTTATCTCTAATTAACCTCCGACAGCCAAGCATGCATCTCATCTTATGCTAATCAAGACATTTGCTAAGGTAGTCCTTTATTTTATCTTTTATTTAAAAACTGAAATGAAATTATCTTATGTGTCTCAGGCAGAAATAATATTCAAAGGTGAGTTAATGTATGCAGTTTTTATTCATGATGCATTTATTCATGTCGTATTATTTTAAAGCAATTGCTAGTAATGTTAGCATACACTTTAGCATGCTATCTTGTATTTGACTAACCATGCAGCTAACGAGCTAATGTTATGAGACTCAATTAATTTGCAAAGAAAATGACTAGCTGACTAGGGATTACTGAGTCATAAAATGGCAACAATATCGAAAATGTATGCTGTTTCGCAGAAGAAAAAAAAAGAAGAAAAAACTCTTACCATCGTCACTGAGTATGTAGTGGTTAGCTGGGATGTTGCTTTGTGTAGTAGATAAAAAAGAATTACTTTGTGAAATGTTGTCAAATGAAAATACAAACATATTTAATGTTCAAATTTATCAACCTTTGTGATGTATCCTATATTGCTTTACATTTTACACAGTGTCTCAACTTATTTGGAATTAGCATTGTACACTCTGACTTATCATCTGTTATTCTATTGTTGAAAACATTTGGGATGATGTAAGTACACAACTCAATAAAAATATTACAAAGCTCCATTCATTTTAAGACAATCAAATGCAGACATTAGTGACAAATTAAACACATTTTCCTTTGACTTTTCCATTACTTTACACATTCATTTGGTATATTTGTTATGTTAATTGTAAATTAAAAGTGTTATTTTAAAATTATAAATCAAATAAAATGTCCTTATACCCCAGTGAATTAATGCATTATAATACATTAAGGGGCATTTAATGGATGTATCATTAGAGACAACCAATAGAAAGACAAAGCTTTGTTTTGGCAGCACACACACACGTACACACACTGTGGTCTTTCACTTGTGAAGCAGCTGTAAAGGTGTCAGGGTCACAGTCTGTGTGAAAGCTAAAGTAACCAGTGTCGTGCTGGGCAGGGCGTAGTCTGGATATGGACCAGAGCCCATCATCACAGCAGGAGCCAAACAGAAAGCCTGGACACCAGTTGATAATTTTCTGGCAGTTCTCTGCTGTGTAAAGAGAACATTGTGCCCTTATTTTCCGACAAAATATTACTTAGAACACATAGGCGGACACATGCCGTGTTTATCGTCAAGGCTTCGCATGCACAATGATTTTAATGGTCTGACAGCTCGTTATTTTACAGATCTTTACCCTTCTGGAGCCCCGATTACTATTTTTAAGTCCATCACTTAAACCTACAGATGGTGGAGCTTTTCTAAATAGGGCCCTGAGACTCTGAGAGAGAGAGAGAGTCTTTGAAGATGTAACACTGGAAGCTTCTTTTAATCATTTAAGACCCTCTAAGAACTTTTTTTTTTTGTCTTTGATTATACTACACACCAAGTAATGTAGCTGTTGTGTCATTCAAGAGTTGGTGCAGAACAAAACTGGAGCTAAAAGGATATTGGACTCTCGCCAGGTGAAGGGGCATTTGAAATTTCCTCGACCCAAGTTATGTCCCTTGGGCCAGAGCTCTGCTGTTTGACAGACAGGCAGACAGATGGACACAATTCCCACAGAAATCAGTAAAATAAGTCAGACCATTTCCATCCTGTTTTTTTTTTCTATCTTTCCTTTGTATTGCTATCCTCCAATAACATGAGGATACACAATATAGTATCGATTAAAGCAGTGTGTAAAGCGGCCCGCTGCACATGTCCTTACACAAATAAACACAACTCTGACTAAATGCTAATGTTGCTCTATAACTCCCGGATGGTTAAATAACTGTTTGTGAACATGGTTTTTGTAACAGCTTCATTTTTAGCTTGTTGTGTTGCCCCAAATGTCTAAGAAATCTAATGGATGCAGGTTTGAATATTAGTAAAAAAAAAGTACTTCATGCTTGCATGTTTCCAGGCTACATCCTGGGGCCTTAATCAAACAATCTATATTCCACTGCCCAAGATCATTTAGGGTGTCCAACTCCACATTTGCAAGATAAATGGTGCATAAACCTGGCGCAAAGTAAGGCACAGGGGATATATTTGGTCTCTACATTAATCATTGGTGTGATTTTGATGTAACGTGAAATAAACCAATCAGAGGATAATATCCAATTCCCTTTAAAAACCAGATGTGTCTGCATCTGGTGCATTGCTATTTGAATGTGGGATTCTGCAAATTGGAGAAATGAGCTGGAGTCCAGCGACTGCCAAGGCTTGGGCACAGAAACCAGTTGTTTGCAATCCTGAGCCGCTGCACCACTGGGACATCGTGACAATGGCATGGCACCCATCAGAGCTCCCTGGTGTCAAGCAGGCGTGGCAATGCCATAATTCTGTACTTGACTTCTGGCATCACCAGAAATTTTACTGAAAAATACACCCTTCAAATACATTGCAAACACCGCATCACTGACTTTAGTATCATTTAGTTTTTGTTGGTCAATGGTGCATCATTTTCTGCGGCCTCAAGATAACCATGTTCCAACAATGTGCCGCACCAAACCTCATGTAAGACCAACAGGCTCATGGGTGCACATTTTCTGCTTACCAACATGGGCTCTGTGTTGGCTTTACATTAACATTTACAGTTCTTCTGTGTGCCATGGATGTAAGATAGGGCCCTTGGTGTTTTTTGCGACAAAATCCATGGATCAAAAAAGTTGTTTACAGCTGCCTTTTGACCAACCAACATTTTTGATGTAATGAGTATGTGACTCTGTGCGACTGTATCTTTTAATCCTGTTTTATTGTTATTTCAGCTGTTTACATCATCTTAGTATCACATCACTGGAACTTAAAACATCTCACTCTCTCACCCTAACACTGAATATTAAAAAAAAAGTTTAAGCAAAGACACACTAACAAGATGATATGCATAATTCAGTGATGCTTTATCAAACTTAATAATCTTGAGAGGGGCTTGAAAGTGCGCAAGACTGCATTTGGTTGCACTAAAATTGGCAATTTTTCAAATGGATATTTGTTGCACCATTTCAGCTGCAGTTGCTGGAGTTTCTGGAGACATAGCACTTATACAAAATGATGAATCAGTTTTATCTTCCCACTGTCAAACCATTCGCACTAATGGCTGCTTGTGGCGATATTTATTATTAATGTTGTTGGACATCAGAAGCTGATGGGATCCATTCGGTCCACATGGCCTTTAAATCTGGCTCTCCTCGCTGTGCTCCGCTTGGTGTGTTAGCTTTTTAACTCTGGCTGCTTTCGATTATGAATATTTTATGCGCTGATTTCGAGGTAGGTTTTGCATCTGGCTTATCAATATATCATAGTTACATGTGAGACAGTTTTGCATAGATGCATTTAAATTAAATGGAGTTGCTAAAGAATTCAATCATGCGTGGTCAACTGTCTTGACAGACACGAGCTGTCTGCTTTTTTATCTGCCGGGAGTGTATTTTAAGCGTATTTTGAGTGCTTTAAAAAGATGTTTGGAAATGCAGCGAACAATCATTGAAGCTGCGTGGAAATTTCTTGACAATCGGCCCTCAAATTTTGGCAATTTGACACGTCTCGGTTGCCACATCACACTGATGAATGGAAAGCATCTCACCATACAGTTCAGAGCAGGAAAGCTTCACTTACTGTTCTGATTATTAGAGCGCCGTTGATCAAATTTATGACTGTAATTTTGTCTGGACATGCTTGTGTTTTCCATTTACATATGGTTTATAGAGCTGTGATTTCATTTGCATAATAGGAGCTCAAAGTGATATGCTGATGAAAGCAGAAGGGAGGGCTCTCAGTAAAGTTTTTATGGGCTGCTGTTAAAAGAGGGGAAAGCAAATACAACACTACACTATGCAAGAGTGGAGTGTCTTTCCTTTCTCCTTGCTCTCACACAATTCACATGCACAACCTGATGGCAAAACAATGAAAGGGAATGCTTGAATCCGTGGTTGCTTTCAGCCCCCATGAGCAAACAGAGGATGTCAATATCCTTCAAATGCCAAAGAAAACAAGAAAGAGTCAATAGACTGTCTATGCACAATAAAAAACTAAACAAACAGAGGGAAAAGACTGCTGTTCATATCTGGCAAATGAACAAATAATAATAATAATAAAAAATCTTCAGCTCATGGAATGTGTTTCTGTTACACATTAAATCCAACACTAATTTATTCAGTTCAGTGTTTTAGCATATTCATAACCAGCACAATCTTCAAAATCAGATGCATTTATGCAAATATTCATAAAGGTAGGTGCTGACTCGGTGTATAATGCACTTCATTCCTCATATTTCGCTACTGAGGACAGTTTGGTGTTGCATTATTAAAATTACCTGATTGAATTTATTTGATGATGCATCTCAGGCTTGGCTTGCTGATTGTAAACTAACACAGACCAAAACAGAGTTCAGAGAAGCTGAATTCATATGGAGCGGAGTGGAGGATCAAGGTACTGGATAAAAGGACGAGGATCGAAAGGGTTAAGTGATGATGGTGGGACGGTAAGATGAGGTGCAGGGAGGTGGGGAGATGTCTGCTTTATGGCCAGATGGATGGAGGAGAGTGATGACAATTCAGCCTCAGCTGAAGGCGGGGAGACAGAAGGGGATCGGGGGAGTTGAGAATCTGAGTGGGGGAACCATCTCTTGGTGCACTGATAGCGATCGTGCCCCCAGTGGCTCCTGTAATCTAACAGAGAAAGAAAATCAAGATGTGAAAGGAAGAGGATTCAGAGTCAGAGGGAAGGGCAATGATCAGATGCGCTTAAGAAGCCTACTGTGCCGAAATGGGATATGTTTAAGGGCTGGGTTTTTTTTCCGAACCTTGTTATATAGAACTGCATATTGTGCTCTGTCAGTGCAAGATGGGAGAAATGCCCTGCCAAGACTTTACCAGATGTTCCACTAACAAAGTGTTTCTTAGTTCAGCTGCTAAGCTTCTGCATTGGTGGCAATCATGACTGGAGGCGTTATGTTTTCAGGTTGTCCGTCCCTCTGTCCCACTCCTGGAACGCAATATCTCAGGAATGTCATGAGGGAATTTCTTCAAATTTTGAACAAATGAGGAACACCTGCATGTCAAAGCTGTTGTTTGAAACCAAGTTTAAAGTGTTTCCTAAATACAGGATACGATTTTTTGCAAATTTTAGTCCCATTTGGCCCCAAAGTTGAACCTTGGTGCCATGGTTTCATCGTACAACTTTGACCCTTACGTAGTGTTTTTCCAGTTCCTGAAGGTTACTTGTAACTCTTTCAGTTGTACAAAGAGAAACTGGAGAAAGGAGTTGGCAATTTATTTAAAAGTGCCGACGTATGCTGCTAACCAATCAAGCCAGCTAGCACTCATGTTAACTGACAACATAGCCGCCGCCCAACTGCTCTATATGTTCTGAGCAAGAACCAAGACGGTTGTGGCCCGAATACAAAACTGGAGGCTTTAAAATTATGTCCACAAATCAATACCCAATGTTACAGTGGCTGTGTCTATTTCTTGTATACAGTCTTGGTATTTCCCCAAAAAAATGGCAGAATATAAGAAGATGGGATGAAGTGATGCAAGCTTGAGAAAATTACTTGTTACCATTTGTCTATGCTGAATTGATTTGTTTAGCCACGACTGACTGTGTGTCTTCTGAAAATTGAAAATGAACTCACGAGGCTTAATTGTTCCAAGGTAAAGTTCACTGTGCCGTCACATCCATCCAAGTCTGGTTAGGGTTATCCTATGTCTCAGGAATGCCTTGTATAGCAAAGATAGCAAAGATGGCTGTATACACACAGCAGTTGGACTTGTCTTTAGAGAAAGGTTAAAGAACTTTTGCAGGTGCCCTTCTCCTGCATTGATCTACTTTATAATTAGTTGCACAACAACTTATTCAAAGGGCTCTGATGGGAGGAAGCCATGCCATTTGCATCCTCTGCCTTCCACACGGGGACTGCAGAGAAGGGAGTATGCTTTTGAGATAGCAGAATGAAAGTAGGAATTATAAATGATACTCTGCTCTTGGATGCACATAATTAGGAGCCGCAGTGGCTGAAAGAGTGTGTGCACATGACAAATGAAGCCTTTACACATCAACCGGACCTTGTTTGATGTTGCTGTCTGTGAAATCCGAGGTGCTACGTGTTCCTCTAAGGGGCAGAGCTGCAGCGTGTACATCAGAGTGACACTCCTGCTCATCTCTGTCTCCCCTCTCTCTACACTCACCCCACTCTCTCTCTCTCTTTTTCTCTCTCTCTCTCTCACTAGGCTTACTGGTTGTCCATGACCATCCATCTGCACCAGTGATCAGGTGGTTTCAAACCACGGCTTTGACAAGCAGGTGTGGCTCCTTTGAAAGGTGCTCTTTGGTGTAGTGTAGGAGATGGGGGCAGGGGGTTGAGGATCCATGGGTGTGTGTGTGTGTGTGTGTGTGTGCGCAGCAATATTATTGACACATTTGCCCTTCCCCCGAGTGCTTTGGGTCCAGACTGTCTGTTGTCTCTCAAGCGTGCTTGTAGTCTGCCAACTGCAGCTAGTAAGGTCACATGTTTTGACCCTCCTGCAATGAGTGATTAGAAATGACAGGCTTTCACCTGCCGATGCCTTGATGTCACTCTTTTAAAACAGCAATTATTGTATTATTGCTTGCATCTAACGTTGACCATGGATCAATGATAAAAGTATCTGCAATTATGTGAGCTGAATTACAAAACCAAATTGACATTGACACAAGAATACAACAGATCTTAAAGGATTAGTTAACAGTTTTACAGAAATGTATTTTCTCACTTAGTAATCTGTTGGATTAGATTTTTTTTAGATGTCTTTCTGTCTGATTTCTGTCTCAACCAAGGTACAATGGAGGTTAATGAAATTTTGTTTTTGTTCCTAAAAGCTTTGAAAAATTGGATTTATTAAATATAACAATGTGCATCCCAAGAAACAATGTCCTTGTTAGTTTTGTGAACCAGGAAGAGACCTAAAATAACCACAAGGAAACACTGAACGACTACAAAGAGAAAAGTTTGCAGAGACACGTAAAACCACAACAAAGAGACTCACAGTAACTGAAAGGGGGCAAAACAACCACAAATAGATTCAAAATTACTGAAAGAGAAACTCAGCAATTGCAAAGAATCAAAAAATGACAACCAGGCCCCAACAAATGACTACAAAAATACAAAATAACGACAAAGAGATACAAAATGACTACGACGAACACAAAGCAATTACAGAGAGACTTTAAATGACGAAAAAAGAGATGCAAAAAGCTACAAAGAGGCTCAAAGCGACTACAAAGAGACATAAAAACACAACAAATAGAGATGCAAACGAACTAAAAGGGGAATTAACAACCAAAGACAAAGGATTATTTAAAGAAACATAAGCAAAGTGACACACAAATACAAAGAGATACAAAATGGTAAAAAAAAAAAAAAAAAAAGTGGCAACCACAGACAGAAGTAACTGAAATGGCCCAAACTATTACAAAGTGAAGCAAAATTACAAAGAAACATTAATTGCCATGAAGAGGTGCAACGTAACTACATGCACAATGCAGATGACTACAAAGAGACACAAAATAACCATAAAGAGAGATGCAAATGACTATAAAAAGATGAGAACAATTAGGGCTTCAAAGAAATACAAAACAACACAAAGAGGGCAAAGCACTGTTTCTGTTCCAGGCCTGTGTCCTCCTCCAATGTGGGGCCTTTTAGATGTCAGACCCATTGTCTTGTAATCTGATCAGAGTTGATAGTGATTTAGGAACTGCATTATGTGAAGTTAGGAGTTGGAGGACAAAACACACTTTTCCATATTATGTTCTGCACTCAAACAAAATGAGCAAAGAAATGAGTCAACACACAAACAATGTATTGAAGATATATTGCAGTTTAAATTTAATCGCCCCAGTTAATTGTATTACATTGTCCCAGTTTTTATATGTAATGTTCCCCACTTTATATTAACTGTAAGTATCAGTGGAAGATAAGAACTTGAGAACAGCAGCAACATAATTCATTTTAGTAGCCTTTTCTTCCTTCATTGAATCCCTCTATAACGGGGCTCTGTAAGGTCGCTAAGCTAATTACACAGACTAAATACTTTGAGTGCTTTGGTTAATTAGCACATCAAAATTTCTGATAAAAACCAGAGCGAAAGAATTAAGCTAAATAACCTCAGATGCTGCTATTTCTGGGGAATTTAACTTGCTTCCCTGAGCTTTTCAACCATGTAAAGTGGGTCACCACAGTCAACTGCTTGCTGGGTCAGTGTTGACATGTTTTAACAGATATTTCTAGAGATCTAGACAAAGTGCAGGTGGAGCTATGTGACCCAGTCAGGTAACTGAATGTAATTGGTACCACGAGGGCGGATCACTTTCTGTTATTTCTAATGGCCAGTCCACCCTTGTTGCTACCAAAGAAAAATGATTCAGTGTGTGTTGTGTGACAGGAGACTATTCCTGGAAAAATATGTCTGTTCAAGTATTTCTAATGACCAACAGGGTATAGGGGTCTATGAGATAGTGGTCTGACTTCTCACTTTAGTTATTTCCCCAGTCAACATTTTCGTAGTAATTTTATGTACCTGATCATTTGTTTAAAGTCTTCTTAAATATAACATGATGTTCATATTGTTGATTTTGCTCCCCTTTAGAGTTAAAGGATCAAGTAGGGAATGCCTTTGGATTTTTGCTATCTCCTGATCAACTTGTTGCTACCATGTTAAATTGTGTTTTCATCTTAGAACCTAAACCCTTTCACATTGGGTTTTCACTTCCTGAAAGTTAATTAGAACACTGGAGTTTCTTTCAGTACAACCGGACATTAATCAATACTTTTTACCAACACCAAAGAGTTGGCTGCTCATTTCGGAGTAGGGATGAACTCTGCTCACCAATCCAGCTAGCAATCATATTAACTGACAACACATCATCTGCCCAAATGCTGCATCTGTTCTGAGCATGCACTGGTTCAAAAAGACAAAGTTGGCAGCAGACAAAATGCCAAAATGCCTGGAAGAAACCAACAGGTGACATCATACTTCTTATATACAGCCTGTGGTGTTTCCAAAAAAGGTGTATTGACTGTTTAATCCTGAGATGATGGAATGTATAACTGGGTGTAGTGATGCTAGCTCAAGAATGTTTGGTTTGGTCTCCTCACTTGTGACTAACCATTTGTCTGTGCTGGAATGATTTGTTTTGTATACATGGGAAATGGGGGGTGGTTCAAATCCCAGGTTTCTGACAGATGGTAGGGGCCAGTGCCAGCCTAGGCCTGGGCAAGAGGCCGGGTACAAGGTGGGCCCAAGTGAGACACAAACCACACACAGCTAATCTGGCACACCATCAAACCTCTTGGCAGCTCTCCGAGGGTAACAATTACCGAAGCAAGGTGCTGTAGAGCCGGCGCTTTGAAAATGAAATGAAATGAGTTTTTCCCTCCACAACTACAATCGGTACAGAAATCCTGATTACCTTTCAAACGTGTGCGTGGTTCCCTTTGTTCCTAATCCACAGAGAAATATGAAGCAGATTAGACAGACAGACAGACAGAGAAAGGGCTGCTTTGTGTTGCTGCTAAGTGTTTAGCATTTACTCACTCTGGATCTCTCCATTTACCAGTCAACACTTTATTTGGTTCGAACGCTGAAGGGAAGGCAGAGGTGTCCGACGAGAAGCATGAGCTAAAAACGTTGGTACAGGGATAGGCACGGCTGGCTGTAATGAGGCACCGAGGGGCCCTGTCAGAGCAGAGACAAAAGACCCCACTGGAGTCCTTCACACTCACAGGGGAAAAGTGCCAATTCTTCTGTCCTCCCCTTCTGGGTTTGATACTTTGAGTGGCTTTGTTCTACTCTTAGCTCCTGATCAATATGTCCTGTTCTCCTCTTTTCTGGTCAGCTTGTCACTGAGCCTGTGGGGAAATGTGAAGAAGTGGCAGAGTTCCATAAAGCAGATGTGGCTCCCATCAGCTCCCAGGCTCTGCTGCCTGACGTCTGTTTTAGCGGGAGCTGATATTACCCATGAGGAGAGGCGAATGAGAACTTCTATACCAGTGAGGGTTGTTACAGGGAACCATGTATGTCTTCATAGCCGTCAAGTTAAATTTAGCATCACAATCTGTTTCAACTTATCTAATTGGATGTTGACAGCTCCGAATATACATGTAATCACACCCAAATGTACTCATGATGCATTGGATTGGTCAATTTAATCATGGAATACATCTGTTTATTTCGGATATTGGAATTAAACATATTTTGCCTGTGTTAAGGTTACAATACTTTAATTTCAAACCTCCTGGAAGGTGCAAGGGTTGGGCACACTGGGTGTTCTGTCGCCAAATATTTTCTCAACAAAAACAGCCCTGAAAAGTGCAGTGAACAGCTCTCGAAGCAGGAGGCCCAAGTGGGGACAAAATCTAAATAAAAGTGTCCCAGACCACAGTGAAGGACTGCCTAGTCAACTTTTTGAGTTTGCGTATAGTCTCGGGCACATTTGGATACAGTTCATTTGTCTACGCCAAACAACTGGGACAAGGTTGTGAAGTCTGTACCTGAGGCAAAGAACCGAACAGCCACTGCCAGCTGTACGGCCAAGCATGTGCAGGATTTTTTTTGGCTCTGCAGTGATTGCAGATTTCAACATATCTCTCAGATGATATTTGAGCAGTATACTGTTTCAAGGTGTGACCAGACCTACAGCAAGTGTAGCCCTTTCCGGGTACAAAAACATGGCCATGGACCACAGGCACATCACCACTGCATTCCTCCTTGACCATGAATCCACAAAGGACACGGCCGTTCATCATCTCATTGCCCACGATATCCATCATATTAATCCAGCCGTGTCATTCGATCTAATTATCTCCCAGTGAGTGAAAACAAAATGTGCCAGAGGTGTGAGATTTCATTTGTTTCTGTATATCACACAGGATGACATTGCCATTGTTGAATGTCATTGTGAAACACAGATGTCAGCGCTATATGAGCCTGATTGCTGCATAATTCTCCTGAAGCTGCTGCACTCCCATCTTCATCGTTATGAGTATTTTTAATGCACTCTGCTTTCCCCTAAAAAAGGTCCAGCGTAACAATGTGGTAGCCTTAGTTTATTAAACTACCATAGGATGTTGAGAATAGATTTTATTTTTTCAAAATAGTTATTTATTAAGTTTAGATTTATTTTTCAGAAATTTCACTCATATAAATAAGACAGGAATTATAAATTAAAGGACAACAGATAAACCAACCATAGAAGAAACAGGACAGACTTGGGTGGGTTGTAACAATAAATTATTTTAATGTCAGGGATAAACATCCAAAGAGTGCAAACAGATGGGGATGGTTACTCCATATGTCTTTACAGCAGTGCAGAGCCTTAAATAAAATAATCATGGTGCACACATGGAATGGAGAACTGGTTTCCTGCCATACGTTAGTGTGGGGCATAATAAGTCCCAGGGGAACGGTTTCTCTTGTTAGGGCATTGCCTTTAAATTACTGAATATTTTTGTGAAAGAGACAAAGTAAGGTAAAAGGTGTTTGAATGTAACAATACATTCAATTTGGCATGATAAATGGACATCTCAACAGTTTGGTAGGCACACTTTTGAGTTGGGGTAACTTGTTGAAAATGTATTACCTAACTGACCTGATTCACCCTTTTGGCTAACATGATGATATGCATGGTGATGGTTGAAATGAGGTAGATTTTCCAGTGCTGCTTCCATCCTGGTAGCTATTCATGTGTGATCCTGTGAACTCTCGCAGGGTCTTGTGATCTTGTGATTCCAGTTGTCTTTATGTACCCTGATTTGGGGAAGACATTGTTAGAGAAATTCTTTTACAGTTCTGAGAGTTGCTAGTTCAAACTCAAAGGGTTGCAATAGAGTCTGCTGTATATACTGTGTATAATATGATGAGTTCTCAATCAGTGTTTCATTCATGCTTTCCATCATGTTTCTCAGTCAGCTGACTATCATCTGACAGCCTCCAAGCTTAAAACTTCCAACTTAAACACACCGTTACTGTTACAACGCAGGTGAGGAACCCAGAAGCAGACACAGAGTGCAAAAATGACATTCATTAATCTTCAAACAAAAGCTTCTCTTTGAGAGATCTTCATGAGTAGGGGTAGGAGGTTTGAGTGAAGAGCAGGTGACTGGAGCTTGGAGATCTGGAGCAACAAATGCAAGGTAAGAAAAAAAACTCTTAGACTCAGGTGAGCAACAAAAGGGCAGGAGCGTGAACACTGACTCAGGTAGGTTTACGATCTGGCATGGCTGAGCATGCTGGGAAGGTTTATATCTGGTCCATGATTGCAGATCAGGCTCAGCTGAGTGGAGCTCCAGCACACCTGTCTTCACTCCTGAACACGAGAAAGGGAGGGGGGGCAGCCAATCAGGGAGTGGCAGTGTCTGACTGAGGAGCAGGAGGGGCTGTGACAGTTCAAAAAGAGACGTTTGTAAAACCACTGACAGGACGCCTCAAAGACGCCTCTGACCTAAACTGTGTTATTTATTTCTATGCGCAAATACTACTACCACTTTTTAGAACATCATACTAGGACAATGTTAATATATGTACATACAAATTACTAACCCTAACCCTAACCCTTTCACACGAGGACACTATTGATATTGCACAACAATACCTCTTTTTAATATATGTTCTCTGTTTGTCCAGTCTTTTAACTTTAAATGTCTGTATGTGTATTGTATAGGTACTCTAGGTGTACTGTATGTGTACTGTCTACATCTATACTGTCTATGTCTAACCTAATGTATGTCTATATCTGCAATGGGAAAGTCTGAAACGTAATTTCAATCCTTTGTATGACCAGTGTATGTCAAGAAATTGACAATAAAGCCGACTTGACTTGACTTGACAAACTGCAAGCAAGGTCAATGATGAGTTTTATAAATACTTTTTAAACCATGGATGTCTGTGTCTGGTGTCCAGTTGTTATAATAAATCTGTGGGTCTCAGGCTGTGTGGGGGTCAGGGGTGAAAAATAAAAGAGGGCCTCAGCTGCATACGCCGGGGCACCAGCTGAGTTTTTTCGAACAGCAATCAATCTACCGTGAGGGCATATTCCACCATCGGAGCATCACACAAGCTCTCACTTTATCACATTTTCCTGCACACTGGGCCCCTGTGGAGAACTTTATTATCATTTATCTATCATAGGAGCATCTAGGGGAGCACTCCTTTAACTTTTTGTTTCAAATGAGTTTTAAAAAACCACTTGTTGCTTAACGTTTGATCTAATTTCAGAGATTATTTGCATATTTCATTTAAAATTTAGCGATCTTTAGATATCTGATCAAGTTGTTCATTTAATTTCAGGACTGCAGATGTTTTACTCATTTACACATAAATTGCTTGATATTAAGCTGATAACAGATATAATTCATCATTAAATTTGTCAAAGGCTCAGACGTTTTAATTTTTCTAAATTTTATGGAGTGTAATATGATTTAATACCTTGGTGTGTGTGTGTGTGTGTGTGTGTGTGTGTGTGTAAAGGAATTGATAACTTGGTTTGGTTTGCATTTTCTCATAGACTACTTTGCAATTGGATTTCTTTTAGCAAGAAATGCACTCTTTTTGCAAGAGCTGCCCCCTGCTGGGCATTGGAAAGAATGTAGGCTTGACACTTTTTCGGGTAATAAGATACTGGGATTAAGTCATTAAAATATGAATATGCTATGTGAAGAATTAATTCTTGAAAAAATGTTTGCACCCTAGGATTTTAGGATTAAAACTAGAGGAAAAAAAACAGAATAAAGCATGTTTTGTCTTGATCGTCCCATAAACTCTTCAGGATAACATCTCTGTAAAGTTTTACACTTCGCTGCTAACAGAGCCAAGCAAAAAACTGAAAAAAACTCCCCTGATCTGGCATCTGTGTCAAATGTTTTATGTTATTTTTGCAGCTCAATGTTAGAGTTTAACAGGCCCTTTTTGCCATCTCGCTTTACTGAGAGCGGTAAACTGTGAAAAGAGGTACATCTGGAAAAAACAGAAGGTGTTGTTTAGAGGTGTTGAGACACAGTGTTAAAAATACTCCTGTGCCCTCCCTCAGCTGCAGTCAGATGGATATATGGAGAGAAGAGACACAGGAAGAAGACAGAAGACCTGAAATAGCCTCCTGAAATAGCCAGAGGCATCCAGAGAAAGAGACCTGCCTCCGCCTGCTGTTAATTCCCCCTTGTCCTTGAATGTGTGTGTGGTCATGTGAGAGTGTATAGAAATAGATGTGTGTGTTTGTGTTTACTGTCAACCTCTTTTCCTTCCATTTTCCCTTCTTCCTCCTCCCCTCTGATTTGATTTAAATAAAAGCCACCCAGTCAAATTGAAGTGTCAGGGTGAAAATCCAAAATGTGTTTAAATGAAAACAGGATTTTTTTTTATGAGTAAACATTTCATTTCTGCGCACTCTCACTCATGTTTATTCATTTATGGTGAGGCTATGAAGTAATGTTTCGTTTTGGTTGCTTGCACTATTCATTAGCTTGTGTATTGCCCGAGGTGTAGCTGCTTATAATGGTTGCGGAGCTGTGTTGGCAGCTATGATATTGACAGAACATATGGATTTCATTTCATATTCATCACGCCAACGCTAGGGAAAAAAAACCCACGAGAGCGTGTCTTTGTGCGGTGGTGAGACAAAGTGGTGTTTGCATACCGGAAAGTAAGAAAGAAAAGAGGGGGGGAAACAATGGAGGAAGCTAATGTGTTTGTGAGTGTTTGCTGTTAGATCTCAATTCCATCCTTTTCTATTTTGAGGGTGAATTGTTTTGGAAGCGGCGCCATTTCTGGATGCCATCATCACTCAAGCCGCCCAAGGTCTCAGGCGTGAGATGTTGCCATACATCAAGGAATTGTTGATCGATATTGATTGATCTGTGCAACTTCAGGGAATATCAGTGCCCATCTCTGCCTCTCACACCGTTCTGTTTATGTAATTAATATGGAAGACAAGTAGTCACTCAGCCATAACTTTTTAACCTTGCACCAAGCCCTGATAAATCACAGGCCGGGGACATCAGATGAACCGGGGCTGGCGGGTTATTGCAGTCCTGCTCCGAGCTGTGCGGGTACAGGCTTACGGCAGAGGAACCACATTTTCCATGACTATGTTTGGTTTTCTGCATGAGTCACCTGATGCCCTTTTAACATCAGTTTGTTCAAAGAAAATGAGTCTCTGCTGGGATTTGGTGCATGAAGGAATGTGATGGAGGTTTTGTTTGGTTTGAGGTTTTGGCGAAGGTCTTTCTCCAGCTTGGCCAGACCCTTAAAGGATAATCACAGTTATTTTCTAAACATTGTAGGTTGTATATTTTTTAGGTTTGGCCATAATGCCGATCGATTGTGAAGCGAATTATGTCAGTTACACAACTCGCAGTTTGTTGTTCTCAGACAAAATGCAATAACATGCAAACCAAGTTCTCCTCAAGACAAAAGCATGACCGCAGCAATATGACCCACCTACGTAGGATTTTATTTCTGACGGGATTGGTTGCATGTGTTGTCTGTGCAGCTAATGCATGATACTACTCGACCACTCAGTGTGATATAAACTCTTGCACACTTAAGACTTCACACCTAAGAACCCCTCACGGCTGCAGAGACTGCACCTCAGATATGAATCCAGGCCAAAGCTTTCACTCAGCTCAGTGACTTTTAGTGCGTGTGTCTGGATGACTGCCAGAATGTTGTGACTGTGTTGTGACCCTAGTATTAACTAATTTTATTGCAATGAACAAATTAAAATTATGCTGAAATGACCTTAACACCATAAAAAAAAATTCAGGCTTTGTCAGGTCCACCTGGAGGACAACAAGCAGCCAACTTTTAAATTGCTTACTTTTCAGGCAGGGTTTTGATTGATGAGATCAATCTCAACAGCAGAAATCTGCTTTCTACTGAGTGGACTTTAACAGTGAGGTAATGAATGGTGTGGTCCTCTCCCAGACAGGGCGTGTCCAATAAAATAAGCTAATAAGTTGCACTGTGGGTAGTGTAGTCTTTATTGTTTCAGCTGAGGATGTTGGGATATTTAGTTCTCTCCTTCATGGAGTTTAACAACAGTTTTTTTTAATTCTATGTCTTTAAGTTTCACAACTTAATTCAAGTGTGAAACTAAATTGATTGACTCTCCCTTTGAATCACCTTTAGGATCTGTAGGCTACACTGACTACCTTCTGCAAATCTGTGGTAAATATTTATTATATTTACTGATAAAATGAATGACATGATTTCCCAAATTGCAAAGTAATGGAATGAAAATTTATTAGAATTCATCTCTTAGCAGTGTTTTGTTTGTTCCGGTGCGTTTTTATCAGGGTCAAGTGAAGAGACATTGTGTTTAGTCAGTATAGTAATTAGCCATGATGCTCCTGTAGATTTTAATGCTGCGTAATGCACAGTGTGTTCAGCCCGGGGATATTAAATATGAATGGATTCAGTCTGATATAATTCTAACAACACCTGTTCAGCTGCTGAATCAGCCCACTTTCAGCAGTCATTACTTCTGTATGCATTTCAAACTCGTTCCGTCACAGAGACACAGTGCTGCAGTCCTCTGCCTGCTCCAGGTAGTAACTGGTGGAGGGCCAGCACTCGGACTGCTCTGAATCACTTCATCCACGAATATCTATTTTATTTTTAACTTCTAAATTGTTTTAATTGCACAGACAGTACGTGTGGTATTCCTGACAGTCTGAACTCGATCAGAGGGAAAACGGATGCATACTTGTTTACTTTATTTGGGATGCCAAGCCCACTGATAATTGAATCTGTGGGCTCGAAGTCTGATAATGAGTCTTATATTTTTCAGCCTGAGTCCGGCCTGTTCACTCCATGTTTTATTTTGGCACATTCTAGATTACATCTTTGGACCGCCCTGATGCAAATGTTATGGGCTGTCCAAAGAATTTCCTCATGCATCTAATCATATCTCCCCTTCACACCAGACATGTCCAAACATGTGGTGGAGATGTTGACCAAGGCACCAAATACTCTATGATTAGAGTTTAACAGATATCCTCAGTAAATATGTGAACTCGTGCTTAGACATAACATATTCAAAACTGTCCGACCACATCATGTCAAATTTGTTGACACACTTTATGTTAACAACCTTGTTCTCTCTGTTCTCTCATCTGTTTTGCACTGCAAGATAAATGTCAAAGTACATTTACACACTTACAGTTCAGTTTTACTTTGCCTATGCATTAGTAAACACCAGGAAGTAGATTTTCTACACAAACTGAATGTTTTCGTATTGTTTTTGCATTTATATATTGGTTGAAAATAGCTTATAATGCAAGTGTCCTTCTTATCCTAATTGGTGAGCATTTATTTGTGTAAGTACATGATGTATTTTTGAAACTAGCTCAACCATAAATAGACCTAGAAAGCAGCACCGGTACCAACATGGGAGCGGAGCTTGTATTTATCAAGGGTTGCACCATAACTCCAAGGAATTATGCTGACCGACCCTGAGTTTTTTGGAGAGTTTTTTTTCTGGTCGGCAAGATCAGTCAGTCTTTGACCCCAACAAAGTGGCTGTATTCAAATGAACACAGTGGGCCTGAACACGACCTTACACTGGAGAGTTATTAATGGAGCTTCTGACTTTCAGGAAGGAGAAGAATTACTCTCAGGAGAGTGTGACATTATTGTTTTACATTCTCAGCAGAAATTAAATGACATGTTTTATTTCTCCAACAGATGTGCTTTAACCCTCTGGGACCCGTTGGGGCACCTCAGTGAGGATACTGTTATCATGTGAATCTAGGAGGAATTCACCGTCATGATACTTTGTTGCTAGTGGAGGTTAAACATGCTCAGCTGTATGGTTTTTTGGCACAGGCGTGACTATTTTCAAAGCATCCCTTGACCTCTGACCTCAAACTATCTGGTTGAAAATTAGTTCTATGGGTATTTATGAGTCCCCCTTTACCAAATACCCATTTTATGCTAATCCCATGCTGCTTTGGGTAAATACATGCAGGGCTTTCCTTTGCATGCAGAATGAACGTGTTATTTCTGCCTATTGTAAAACACTGAATTTGAATTTCTGCATACCGGGGTCCCTAAACAGTCCTGGAAATGCATAATTTTGGTATGCCTGGAAAGTTGAGACACTTTTGCATTCAATGAGCTCAACTATATTTATGTGATGAAGTTTGTCCTCGAGGTAGCATTTCATTGCAGCAAGAGCTTCTTTGAAACTTGAGCTTACTGTATAAATTGACCTTTTGTGACCTCTAGGATAATCACAGCCGCATGAAACTTTATAGACACAAACTAGAAACCTGAGTCTTAATGTTGTTATGTTGTGTTGTGGAGGGGAGTTTGATTTGGATTCGAATGAATTCTCAAAAATTAGTTACATTTACCACAAAATCTGAATAACAAATGGTGTCATCTCAAGGATTGTTGCAGCAACTTATGAGACATAATTGAGCAAAGGAATGGCTTATATACTCTTATCATAAGATTCTATCTTTGTGGAAAAACTCAACCTACAGTGTTCAGCTGCATCTCACTTCTCTCCCACTAATCTTCATGTAATTCAAGACTTCAAGAGATGTTGCACATTTCAGCACCACGGACAGAGGGAGGAAGCTTAATTGTCTTGAGTCTATTGTTTGTTGTTGTGTTAAAAGTGTAAAAACTAGGCTGATGTGACATAAAATCTATAATAGTTTCAACAGGCAGACCATAGAGGCAGATTTCAGTCTTCACCAATATGTTTGAACCCAATACATATATATGTGCATGAGGGCATATTGTAGACTGTGATAATTCATACATACAATGACCACACAGCAATTCTTTCAGTTTGAGTTAGTACTAAAGCTCAGTTTGCCACTCACAAAGTGCTCACATTTCTATAGGACTCCACGCAGTCACACAGTTCCCAGGTCCAATTAAAGTGACATGCCACGCTGAGACATTCATTCACTCACTCATTCATTTATTATCCTTAATTTCTTTATACAAATCCAAGCTGAAATTAGCTGAGGGGCGGGGTACACCTTGGACGGGTCTCCAGACTATCACAGGGCAGACACACACAGACACAGACAACCATTCATGCTCTCATTCAGTCATATGGCCAATTTAGAGTCATCAATTAAACCTAAGCTGCATGTCTTTGGACTGTGGGAGGAAGCCGGAAAAGCTGCTGACAGAGGGAGACGTGCAAACTCCACACAGATGCCAAAAGCCGGATTGAAACCCATGACCCACTTGCTGTGAGGTGGAAGTGCTAACCACGACACCAACATAATGCTTCACATTGCTTTAATGTCTCTAATGTAGGACAGGACATTAGTTTAGCCATGAAATTCCACAGAGTATTTTAGGTGTTGCTAATACACATTATGTTCACAAACACACAAAGGGAGACAAATGTGCATTATTTACAGGTTGAGTATTTACCAGAGGTGACAATGAAGCACACATAATCAGTTTTAGGGTGAAATTAGCAGAACTGACACCTATGCTGTAACTTAAATTATGGACATCTCTCACTTACCATTCACAATCAATGTATCTACGATTTATATAGTGATTTTACCTAAAAGCTGCATGACATATTATTATCCCTATCTACTGTGTAACAATTAGTCCCAGAACCCAAGGATTTCATTTGTCGCTACCACTCAAGGTGACAAAGGTAATTCTGACTTACTTCTGTCCCTGCATAAAAAAAGAAATACATTTTTGTAAAAAAAAATGTGTCATTGACTGGTTGAAGAGCTGAAGTTCTCCGTATTTTTCGGGAAAAAAAAAATCACAATGCGCATGAGTGAAAGCCAAGAAGGTCCTCTTTAAAATGATACCAAGCAACAATGAAAAATGTCCTGACCATGAGCCCATAGCACAAAATCATCCAAAGATATGGACATTTAAAAAAAAAAAAAAAAAAAAGAGTGGCACTGGAACCTGGTCTGACCCATGGACTAATAATCTAAGGCAGCACATATATTACATATATTCTGCAGATTGATAAAATTGATAAGGAGTAAAGATTCATCTAGCATCTCTAAACACTGAACATACTATTTACCTACCTACATTGATTTTGATTTTGAATGACTTTTATATTGCTCAAGTTAAACAAATGTTGGAGTATTAGTGAATAAAGTGAATATTTCTTATTTAATGTAATGATTTATATTCTAGGAGGAAGTGTCACTGTGCTTCACCTTTCAAATATCTCTCTACCTTTCTCTAACATAGATAGACAGATACTAGATAAGATATGTGACTTCTGCAGCGTGTTCTGGGTCTACCAGTTGGACGTACCTGGATAAACCTCCAAAGAGGGGCTCCCCGGAGGCATCCTGATCAGATGCCCAAACCACCTCAACTGGCTTCTTTTGATGCACAGGAGCGCGGCTCGACTCCAGGTTCCCTCTGGATGTGTGAGCTCCTTAACCTCGCTCTACAGGTGAGCCCAGATACCCTGTGGAGGCAACTTATTTTGGCAGCTTTTATCTGGGATCTTATTCTTTCGATCTGAGTTTCAAACAGCATTTTTTCCCCCTTTATCTTACCTTTGACATTCAGTAACTGTAAACAACAGTATTTTCAACAGCAGCTAAATAAGCTGTACCATAGAAGTTCCTGACATGTTAAATCCTCCCTGTGATTATAAACCGCATATCACCCCGTATTTGATCATGTCTGATCAAAAATGACTTTAATAACTCATTTGTTAAATAACTCCTCTGCTCCTCATCTTAAAAGAAGGACCAAATGTGTCAATCAGAGAGCTTTTGGCCAGTTAAGACTCCTCCTGCTTTGATGTATAAATGATGCATTACATATAGTACACTATCTCTTTCAATGGGAGAAATTGGCACATGTGAAGAGGAGAGTTAGTTGGGCTGGTATTATGTATTAATGTAGTGAAGACAAGGATAACTTCAAAGAGAATTTAGATAACAAGCACACCAATAACTCCCATTAGCTCATAATACAAGCCAGTATAATACATTTTTTATACATACATCCTTTTTCTACAA
>JAOWBC010000383.1:905237-919019 GCA_028566105.1 Hypoplectrus providencianus | reverse complement strand
GCACACCAATAACTCCCATTAGCTCATAATACAAGCCAGTATAATACATTTTTTATACATACATCCTTTTTCTACAAATAAAAGTGTTTTTCTAGCATGTGTAAGCAGTTCACATTTGGTCACCAGTATCATTAAATAAAGAAGAGACAGGAATATATCTAGGACAATGCAGCTCTTCTGGGTAATGTTGTGAACAGAACTACTTGTTTAGGTTTAGGGATTTATTGCAATTTGGGTTAAGGCAGGTGCCTTTCTCACATATGTTAGTTTTTAATGGAGAAATGAGCATGTGTTTGGGTTAGCATGTGACCTGGTTACATGCTAATTCAGGCTTTTCAAAAAAAAAAAAAAACTGAACCACATTTGGAATCCATGATATTTAGACATATATATACATATGGGAAATGTGGGCAGCTAGCTACATGTTTTAATATTATCAGTATTACCCTTATTTGTCATATTGAACATTTATTTTTATGTACTTAGGCCTAAGGGATCTTCTGGTGCAGGCAGACACATAAAATCCTCCCGGCATGGTGCGCTTAGCACGCATGCAAATCTCCACTTCTGCAAACAATGATCATTATATATGCTCGTTAAAATAACTTAATAACTGACTTTGGTTTTAAATGATACACAAATGGCTGTCCCCCTTGGTGAAATCTTTTTTTTACAGACTTGATATATATAATTACATACGAACATAGGAATTCTGAGTGTAAGAATTTGATTAAAAAAATGTCATGTAGTTACATACGTTACATTTTACATGACATAGTTATGTCAGTTAAGGGTTTAAGATGCTGATTGCCCAGATTTACAACCTCAAAGGGGAACAAGTGAAATAAATGAAAGCATATATAGTCTTTCATATATGAAGTTTTGAGCAGACATTGAGCCACTTTGACTTACTTTAACTCCAACAAGCAGGACAATAAATAACAACTTGGAGCACGACCATCAGCTTCTACAAGGATATTTTTCCAGAAATCAATGTGAAACCCAATGTACTGTGCAATAACCAGTTGGCTTCTTGTACTTCAATATGAAGTTTCCCTTGTTCAGTAGCAACCACAGTAAACACAGCATTATTTGCATTTATGGATTTTCTCCGAGCTCTGTGTGTCATGTTCTCGCTGGCGGTAAAATAACTCTCTATTCATAGTCTCAGTGTATCTTCACCAAAGAGCAGGGCGCAATGGAGGCCATTCGCAGAAATTCTGGCTTTCAGGAGCCTAAAAGGATGCTGGGGGATGATATAACATGGTGGAGTATCAATACCACCACTGCCTTTTGCTTAAAAGATAGAAAGCTTTAGAATACATACGCACATATATACAATTAACAGCTGCTTTGCATACAGATTATAAGGAAGAACTGGGGAATCTCTTGGAGCTAATACTCTTTGTTTGTGGCCACATAAAAGCGGGTTAAAGGTGAGTCATGTAATCTTGAGCTGTAACACTGTCTTCTTACTGGTTAAGACAGAAAATTGAAACATGTATGTATGATACAGAATGTAAATTCCAGCTGTTGTTGTTGTTGCACGGGATAATAGCAGGATTTGCATCGGGAAAAAAAGACGTGACAACCAAAAAAAAGCCCTAGAGTGAGCATATCAGCATCAAGGCATTCGCAGGGAATCAATGCAGCACCCGGCTGTTCATGAACCAATGAGCTTGTTGAGCTATAATATGAAGTTCCTTGTGTCCTGCAGCCACCACAGCGCATCCAAAACAACATTTGCATTTATGGATTTTCTCCTAGCACCGTGTATCTGTGTGTCATGCTCTTGCTTGGGGGAAATGGGATCTCTATTCATAGTCTTTATCCATTTCATCTTCACCACAGTCTTGACCGAAGGCCTTTGGAATCAGTCCCACTCACAGAAACGATTTAGTATGGCCCAGGCAGGACTGTCAGATACGGGCAGGGCACACGGGCGCTTGTTCAGGACATTGTGGACAAAACTGATAATGGCAGGAGGAGGCGATGCAATCCAATACCACACTATCAAAACAGCAGCCTCAGAATTTACCTTAGATTAGATCAACACCTTTAAAAACCATTAAATTGACATTGACTTTGGCCATGAAGGTAATGTGTGCCAGAATTCAAATATACTATCAACATTACATTCTAAGCATGTGTGGAAGTTGATGGTTTAGCTATTCGATAGCTGGTTAGGCAGTGGTGGGAAGTAACTTTAAACTTTACACTCCCTTTTATATTTCTTGACAAGTGACAAGAATAAAAAGCTGTTAACACACTGATGCATCACTATTAAAAACCAATTTCTCACAGCAGAAGCGCTTTCACTTTTATTCAAGTGCAATATAATGATGATTCTTTTCTACTTTTACGAAAGGACTTTGAATGAGGAACACAATGTACTGTCACTTTTAATAATAAGAAAGTGAATGATCTGAATACTTTGCTCATTCCTTCTTCTTCTATTATTGTACTTTAACTATGTAATATGTCAACACTATTTTGGTGTGTTTGCAGGTAGAGTCTACTTAGCTGCTGATATAAAGTTAATGAAGAATGATGCATGAGAGCTCGGTGTGTTGACTCAGATATCTATAAAATCTTCCCCTCAAGTAGCTTTTAATTACCTGGATGGCAAATATGGGTAAATCAACAGGGAGGTAAGGCTGAAGTAATGAATCCACATTGATGCCTGCTACCTCAGCCCCGAGTGAAGTAACATTTTTCCTTGGTTAGAAGATTAAAAGCCCTTTTAAAACAATCTATAGCTCATAGTCTAAAGTGCATGGATTGCATTTGGTTGTGTCCAATGTGGACGTGAAATGAAGCACAAAGTGAAAGGAGTTGTGTATATTCTGTGAGAACAAAGAAGCATTATTTTTAATGTTTGCTGTCTACCAGTCCTCTGCCCAACATTAACCTGGTCTAAAGTCAATGGCGCAGTGCTTTCCTCCTTTTTGAAGGGCATGTTTGATGGGACAATCTCTTTATGTTTTCTCAAGATAGCAATGCCCCGACAATGTGCCTGACCACACCTCATTTGAGACCAACTTGCCCAAGGGCGCAAAGACACATGTGAGCACATCTGCTGCTGAGACAGTCGAGCTATCCTGCATGCCGCTTTGTGCAGGGAGTAAGATAGGGCCCTGAAACATACCTCCTCCTGCACAGGCGAGTGAGAGATGATGAAATTGTTGGGCAGCTTTACATCACTTTTTTTTCTCAGAGAACATTTGGCTCTCTCTTTTCTCTGCCATTCTCCACTAAAAACAACTTTTACTTAGTTTTCTGGATGAATTGATTTACTTTTTCAAGTAAAACCTTACAAGTTAAATGCATGGTCTCATTTGAGTAATTTCTGACATTGTAGGACTTAAAAACTGAATAATAATTGCCATATAACCCCCTGACAGAATGCAGTCTTAAATCATCCTGGATGGGTGCAGCAATGGTTTCTAATCATGATGACACGGCTACTTCCGTAAGAAATCAAGCATATGACACTAGATATTGATTTAAAAATGTTTTTTATTGATTTAATAATAACCGAGGGCCCCACGGTGGCGCAGTGGTTAGCGCTCATGCCTTACAGCAAGAGTGCTTGGGGCCGGGGATTGTGAGTTTGAATCCCGGGCGGCCGGGCACTTCTGTATGGAGTTTGCAGGTTCTCCCCGTGGGTGCGTGAGTTTCCTCCCACAGTCCAAAAACCTGCACATTAGGTGAATTGGTCTCTCTAAATTGTCCATAGGTGTGAATGAGTGAGTGACTGTGGTTGTTTGTGAGTCAGCCCTGGGACAGGCTGGCCACCTGTCCTGGGTGTACCCCGCCTCTGGCCCCAAGCCGGCTGAGATAGGCACAGCCGCCCTGTTACCCGGGCACGCCTGGATAAGTGGTTAAGATAATGATGGATGAATAATAACTGAATTGTTGTTACACTCTGGAGTCTGTGCTTCCATAGAAACAGCCTCTTATGCATGGCAGCCTTTATACTTAGTAGAGGTCCATTTTACATAGAAATGGTCGACTATTTAGATACAACAGACCGCTGAGTGCCTAAATTGACCATTCTGTTTTGAGTCTCTTATACTGGAGCTGCTTATTTAATCTGATTCCACTTGAACCCCTATCACATCATTTCACTCCACTGCTTTATATTATATGGATTTTTATAAAATGCTCCAAAACCACAGCCCTAGCCGTTTCAGGAGTTTATAGGCCTCATTTTAAAGCCTTGCCCCCACCAAATATAACACCCAAAGCACTCAACTTAACATCAACAATATCTTTCCTTTCTGTTTTTGCACACTTACTTCATGCCATATTTTGACTGTTGAGCTGCTTGTTCACACATCCCTCACCGAGGCAGCACATCAAAAACCAGTAGCTGTCAAAGTAAAAACAAAAAAAAAATATATGATGGTTGAGTAAACAGCCAACTAGATTATCGGAGGAGAGTTTTTAGGGCAGAAATATGGTGTTGAGAGCCCGAGAAAGCAGCAAAAAAAAAAACACAACTCGAGAACACGGCTCATTTTCAACTAACAGCTTCCCCTGTGCACGTTCTTGTTTATTTCTAAAGATGTGTCTGTCAATGCCTGTTTGAAACAACCACAGGTGTCAAGTGTTTGACAGACCCAAGCTCTGTGAACAGATGCACTTTTTAAGGGAGACAAGATGCGATTTACAGCCTGACTCATTGATGCATCGTGTGATGTTTGAACTTTCCTCAAGTGCAGATTGTGAAAGTGCGAAGGAAGCTGTAATTTCACGCAATTATTCGGCACAGGTGAGTGTCTCTGGCAGCATTAGGAGACATGGAAGAAAGTGTCCTCAACCAAATTGGTGTCAGGCATTAATTTGACCCTTTACTCTGAAGTGCATTTGTGGTGAATTGCAGAGTGCAGCATTTGGAATCCATTGATAATTTGCAACCACTTTCTCTTTTGGGTTTAAACCCAGCTCACATAGGGGACTTGTCTGTGTATAAAGCGCGTGTGTGTGAGAGTGTTATAGAGAGGGGACGGGGTGGTTCTTGTCAATGCAAATCATTCCCTGCCTGCCATCTAGCTCCAGCTGGCGTGATGCTCTGGCATATTGGCAAGTGAGGCGGGCGGGTCGATAAGGATTTTAACCGCATCTTAAAATGGGTAATGGTGGCCTTTATGTGTGTCATTGTCACTTACCCAAAAGTCACGGCTTCTAAGCGCCACCATCCATCACCTGCCTGCCTGCCACATGCCTCTTTCTGCCTAACTGATTCACTTAAGCTCTGTTTGTTTGTTTGCTCTCAAAGTCACTTTCATTTATGATCTAGCTGGGCATGGGCCACGATTGCATGCAGGGCTTTACTGCACTGAAAGGGGTGGTTCACTAGCTCTCACCCACACTAAAGCATGTCATACTGCAAATCATGCCTACATAGAGAGACTTGCAACAAAAAGTTGAAGCAGTGTTTTCTCCGCAGAGCTGTCTTCAATCTCAATTTAAACAATTTCTTCTTTAGAAGTGTTGGTCTGCAGTGAATTTCGGTTTACGACTCAGACCTCAACTGGAATGCTTCCCTAAATAAAGCAACTTAAACATGAAAAACCAATCTAACAGCCAAGGGAAATAAAGCAACATCTAATAATGAGTCACAGTCACTCGTTAAATTGCTGTGGCCATTTTTTTTTTTTTTTAACCAGGGGTGTTTTTTTTTTCCGGATATTTTAATGATCTGTGTTTCGGAAAAATGAAGAGGTAAGTTAAGACTGTAGGAAATGAATTCATGCTGTTGACTCTTGATTAAAAAAAAAAAAATAGAGTTACTGTTTGCCCTCTAGGCGAGTCACAGCATGCATTGTCAATGCCACGGCCGCCCTTGAAAGACTGCAGAGTGTGTCTCGTCTTTACGACAGCAATTTCCGCCACAAATATCTCTATATTTGCACTGCCTAATAGGTTTGAGCTTTTCCAATGGCAATGACAAACTCGGAAATGCAGCTTTTAATGTGAGAAATGGTGACACATATTAACACTGAATTTCTTCAGTGGCTGCAGTCTATTAATAACCAGTGTAAGGACTCTCGGTTTTGTTTGATGTGCAGAAGGTTAATAAACCATTTTACTGTACATTTGTAATAAACATGAAAGTGGTGTTAACCCCTGTGACCCCATTTTAAATTAGACACACACTTTGCACATATAACCTACTGTATGTTGTGCCACTGTCAGCACCAGAGGCTGTTTAATGTGCGTGTCTGTGTGTTAATGTAGCAAAGGCTGTCTGTGCTGTGACACTGTGCTTCACCTATGGGGAGTAAAATAACATTATGTGTTGCCAACTGAAGTCATCAATATGAATAAACTGTATATATATATATATATATGTCAATATAATATATAAATGTTACTTTTTGTGGTGAAAGAATATAAACTCTAAATAGTTTGGTCATAGACAATAACATGCATTTGAGTCCACATGGAAGGATGGGATGTATGCAATTAGCATTAGCAAATTGCAACTATAAAGTAAAACAGTTACCATTGCTGACTGGCATTAGAAATTAAATTAAACAATATTTAGGAATATATTAACAAAAATATCAACTTATATTTACATGGTGACTTTAAAAAGACCCAATGGCCTATCATAAATATGGTAATCAGTAGGGTTTTTTTTGCCATTTACTTATTGTATACTGTTATTTCTTAATGTTTAAGGAGGTCTGTAGGTTAAGGTGACCACAGCCCCATTCACATTCTAGTTGAACAGTAAGTTGCTGCATGGTAATGCCTCAACAGTTAGCTTTAAAATGATTTGCATTGCGTTGGAAACCCTGTTATTTATAACCCCTATTTGTTACCAGTCTAATTCAACTATTTTTATTTGGACATTATTTTCCTTGAAGTAAAGCATTCTTGGAGCTTAATACCAGCTTGGACTGCGAAAGGGAAAGCACCACACATGTTAGGCAGCTGTGCATCATCCAGGAAACCAGGGCCTCCATTAAAAACAGTTAGCATGGAATATCGTCATTACAGCCTCATTCCCTGTGTACCAGGAGGATGTTGGCGGGGCTGTTTCATCTCCGTGTATTTATAAAGCTTTGGAGAGCGTCCCACTCATTTTTGTGGCTAACGGGTGAAGGCGATGAGTTGCCCCGAGCAACTGTTAGAAGCTACAGAGAATGCCTGGCAGACTTAAGTCGGGGAAGAAATGCTCGTTAAGTCGAACTATGTTGTCATGGTTAATTAAATACCCACTTTATATTTAAAGTTTGTTTGTCTTTGCTGCTCCCTGTCTGACCCCCTCTGTCAGGAAGACGCCATGGGACTGAGCGGCGGACACGCAGGGTCATTGCTGCCTTTCTCTTTAGTTTGACTGATGTATGTGATTAGCTGGCATTACCTTCAGACTTTGTCGGGAGGGGTGGGGTCGAAAAACAATGTCCTGGCTTTCATCTCTGGTCTGAATATTGTGATTGAAGGCTGAAAAGGCTTGCTTTGAACAAGCACACTGATCTAGAAACAAAGAAGGCCTCCGCACCTCCAAACAACCCAATGATTTTCAGGATATTAACAGCTTGGCAAACACTGTCTTATTCAATTGTTTCCTAGCCAGAGTGAAGTGGAGTAAAAGAAAGGAAAACAAGAGGAAAACAGAGGCATCACACTTGAATGGTGGAGGAGGGCGCAGTCACCTCGCGTCCAACCTGCTGGAGGAAAGGACTTCATTGAGTATTTTGTTTTCATCTAAGGTGGAACACGGTGAGAATCACTTGGCGAATGTGTGTGTGTGCACGTGAACACTTGAGTGTGAAAGAACACCTACCTATATGTGTGTGTGTACTTGTTACGAGGCACTCTCATTTACATATAGAGCACTGGGCCCTCAGGAGGTAAGTGGACTTTAACAGTGAGATAGCTCTGCTATTTATTGCTTTTCATGCTGCAGTGAATACCTGAGAGCCGCAACTTCTCAAACGTGGCAGTGAAATCCATATACAAATGACCAACAGCCATCACTGTTCTTCAGTAAGTGCCTCTGCACTCAAAAAGAGAAAGCCAGGAGGCTGTAAGACACACAATGCCTATGAGCTCGTTCTCTGTTACTACACAGGCAATGGGATGCATAATACTGCATGTTGACATGTCAAAATGACAAGCGGCAATGTCTGCCCTCCAAACTTTTTCTCAAAGTTAATGAAAACTTCCAAATTTGACAATCTATTTGATTTGATTTTGATTCCCCCAAACTATTGACAGAGCCGCCCACCCACACAATAACCCAATGTCAAATTGTCAGCCTGTCAACAAAAAAAGTCAGTTTACATTTTCAGGGAATGATGATACAATCCATCAATGTCAGGCTAATCTGAATTGGAAATTATATTACAAAAACCCCAGAATAAACTTGTGTTTTTGTCTAGTCCAGTCAGCAGCATGGAAGATTTATAGCTATGTCATTATTCTAAACATAATCTTAGTTCTGCTATGTGATTTAGCAGTGATTTATAGTCACTCCGTTTACTTGTAAACCATGGCAGGGACTGGCAGAAAAGGACAGCCTAATATGCTAACAGCCAGTGGATTGCTGATATGAAAATACAGCTGGGCGGGGAGGCTTTGAGCTATGCAAAGATGTCATCTCGCTCTGCAGCTGCAGACCTGTCATCAGCTCTGAGCTTGGCAATGCTGATTACATGGAAACATTTACATCATCCCATAGAAAACCATGATGCCACTGGCTTAATCACCTCTCCCAGGTCATCATTAGTCAAATTCCTATCAGTATTTTTTAAAATCCTAATTAGGTTGCTCTGTCCTATCAACATTATCATAATCATGACATATTTCCATATCAAAATTAGCAACATATGTCATTTTTTTATGCCAAATATTTTTGTGGGGGCATTTCTTCTTAATATAAAGGCAGGGGAGAGAGGGGGGACGACATGCAGTGCAGTAGGGACTGGACACAGCGCTGTTGTGGTCACCTCAATGGCGTAGGGCACCCAAAGGATGTACAAAGAATACAGCATTGGGGAAGAGTCTGGTTCTTCAACACTTTCCAGATGTTAATGGACCAAAACATTCAAATTTTGAGAGCAAAATCACCCATTCTCCAGTAGTTATAACCTTCATAAAAAATCCCTTTTTCCCAATGTAAGTCTTTTGGAAAAAGTACTTTTTGGGCCCAAATCCCAGCAATTTCCCTTGTGGTTTTGGGCACCACAGCAAAAGAAGTCAGTTTCCTTACCCATGGCATTTTACACTACCATTTTGCCTAATTACATTTAACTTGGACCTGGCCTGACTTGGATTCCAAATTAGCTCTCATTCAGGGTCAGAAATATGGACAGTGCAGGGAGGACAGCTGCCCTAGACATGTAAAATATAACTCTTAAATACACATTTTCATTAGCTAAGTCTGTGGAACTGCTTGACTCTGTTTAAATAATAGTGCTAAGGATGATTCCTCATTCTTACTTAGCTTTTTTTTTTGTCTTTATGCTATATTTTAGGGCTGCAGTCCAGCTTGATTTAGTCCAAGACAAGGTCCAGTCTAGTCCAACAAATGACCAAGTCCAAATCAGTCAAGACCTAGACCTTAGTCTAGAGCAAACTGAGTCCTATTGGAGACCTAACATGACTAATCACTGTATTTCATTTAGGTTTGAAGACCTTTACAGGTATGTTTGTTGAAGTCTTTTAAATTTGTTGTTGTGTTGCGTTGAAAAAACATGTAGGGCATATAGGTAGCAGCTCGTGACTTCTTGTGTCAGTTAGTGTTAGTGGACTGTGACCTAGAGAGTTCCAAGTCAGCAGTGCTTACAAAATGAGCTTTGATTGATTTTTTTGACCCATCATGTCGGTACAACAGGAAACATTCTATAATTAATCCCAAACAGAGGCTCTGTAAGCAGCCACGAGCAGCTTGAGTTCTCAGCCGACCAAGACGACTCCAATAAGGCACAAGACAAAGTGCAAGAAAACAAAAAAGTCTCAAGATCGGACTCAACGTTAAGACCAGTCGTTCAGCTCAGCTGTTGTTGTTCAGTCCTGCCTTCTTTGTCCATCATCAATATGCAGATTACTAAGGTAACTAACCAGAGTAATACAATTATGTTTTCCTCACTTACACTCCCTTTTTCTACACACCTTAATTCACTCTACGATAACAAGGTTGCCTGCCTATTGTTATGTTTTCTGACCTCACAGTAATGGAAGCGCTTCAGTGTTTTACCTGAAACTTTTGTTGTATGAGCGCTCTCTGCTGACATACCCTTTCAAAAACATTTTTTTCTTGTTTGCGTGTTTTTTCTATTGACATTTTTCGGACTTGCATTTGCTTTCTTCATATTCTTCCTTCTCTTTCTTTAAATTCCAGTTTGTCTTTCAAGAAATAAAAGACTGCTGTGTTTACTCAGTACTTGTATAACCTGTCGTGTAGTGCGTTGCATCATGCAAAGGCGAGGAAGCCAGCCGATCATTACTTTCATAACAGCCGCAGATAGATGGAAATGACCCTGGAGCCTGAAGCCATATTGAGTAAAGCCTTGGGGGTCCTCTTCTTATTAGAGCTGGGCTTTTGGGAACCATGGTGGCCATTGACTAAGATGGAGTCATTCACCCAGATTAGCCTTTAGCCCTGGAAGAATACACCCTGTACCTTTGACTAGTTATTGCTTCCTGCTCTGCAGATCATACATCTATGCTATTGATTGGCCTTGCCTGCTCCAGAGCTCTAATTGTAGTGCTGGCCTCGCATTTCACCGACAGTAATAGGTTACACAGAAGAATAAAGATGCAGTCGCTGGATATTGATCAAGAGGAATCCACACCTCTGGCGAAATTAACGAGACAATGCATATGGATCGATACTGCTTTCCCCTCACTTGGCAAAAGATTCCTTTTCCCCCCTATTCTTTCACCATGCTGGGCCTGTAATCTAAGCAAAAGTGCTGATTTGGGCTCATCTTTTCAAAAGCATCTCATTAAAGTTCATCATGCAGTATCAATTGTAAAACCGCCAGGAATCTCATTATGGATTAGGGGGGGGAGGTAAGAGCTCGCCTCAATTGTTTAAGTGTAACAGAGACGAATGCTTTCATTGAAAATGTGTTGTACTGTAAACGAACAAGCGGCGATCGCTTCAGCATATCTGATCGGCCAATATGGGAGGACAGAATCGCACCGCATCCTGTCCAAGTCAGAAATAGAACCTGATGTATACGCGATTTTGGATTACAGAAGATTGATGACCTAATAACGCCGCTGTGTATGTTGTGACTATCACGGCCATTAAACCCACAAAACTCATCCCATTTGTTAAAACACGAGACCCAGGAACATGGATGTTACAGCAGTCGAAAATCGATCGTTGATTGCCATAATTAGCGCGCCGGTGAGAGTAATTGAAACAATATGAATGTGGTTTCGGTGTATGTGTGTGACTCTGTCTGTGGAGATCATTATAAAGTGGGTTCTGAGAAGCTACAGGGCAGCAAAGTACTCACACATATAATTACTCACACTCGACGCCGGGCCCTCCCATGGCGCAGGGGTTTTGGGTGTCAAGCATCCCGCTGCCTGTTTTCTCTCAGCATGCTTGCTAACAGAAAGAGATCGTTTCATCAGTGTCTGCTTTAATCTCACAGACGCACACATAGTATGGTGGCACAGGCAGCTCACTGCACTCTGAATTAAAAAATCACATCCATATAAATACAGCGCAAGCAAATAAAGACACATCCTCACCAATTTAACAGCACATGCTCAGTCTTAGAAGACAGTTTTCCAATTTTTCCATTATACAGATCATAAATTTGATGGCATGGCAGCATTTGGAAAAAAAAAATCTGAAAAAACTTGTCATTGTATAATCCAAATGTGATCACAGTCAGGAAAAGGCTAATGCTAGGTGAAATATAAAAGACTTTCTGAATCATGCATACACAACGATAACATCTTTAAAAAATAATAAAATTATAGGTCATTTTTAACAACATTTACAAATGCAAAAACTACTGCTGTGTGCATCATTTTTAATGACCTTTTTAACATTTTTTTTATTATTATCTGAGGTTATTCCAGTGCTTTCTAAATGTTGCACACATCTTTAACCAGAGGCGCCCTTGCCAACAGGCAATGGAGGCATCTGCTCGAGGCCCCAGGCCAGTTAGGGGCACCGGTGGGCTGACACCTTTGATCCAAAGCAGTGGCATTGCACAGTGCCTGTAGGAGACCCCCCTGAGGGGCCCCGCCTGACTCCACTCACTCAAGGTGCACTAAGATGTGGATTCTATGCAAGCAAACAAAGTTAATGGCAACAAGGAAAGCCACTCAAACAAAATGAAGATGGGTTATCCCTCTGGGAGTGAAAAAAAAAGAAGAAAAAAGAGGAAGAGGGGGAAAAAAAGCCAGACAGTGGTAAGTGGAGCAGATAACTATTAAATACTAAATGTACTGGTCTAGGACTAGAATTACAGGCTGGTATTGTCATATTTTATCCAAAGTTATTTAATTTTTTTCAGGCTGTCATTGTTATTTATGCATATATTTTTGAGTTACAAGTTTAAAATATTGTTCATATTAAGATTTAAAAAAGATAATCTTATCCTTTAGAATAAAAAATGCTTACATTTTGCAATATTTTTGTTGACGTCAGATTATTTATTATATAACGCTGATGAATGCTGGTTCCGGGCCCCCCTGGGATGTTTGTGCCTCGGGGCCCCAGAAGACTGTAGATTGTGTCAAATTAGTGAAGATGTTTTGTTAATGCTGCAGATGTAATGTCAAGGTGATGAATGTTTTGCGAATGCTGCAGGTGTAGTTTAGCACTTGACTCCAGCCCACCCTGGATAACCCCTGAAGGTACAGGCTTCTCCTAAGAGAGAGGTGAGAGGAGAGGAACTTTCCACAGGAGCCAATTAAGGCTGCTTGCAGTATAAAATAGCATTTTTTTTTTCTATCTGCTGCCTCTTGTTCACAACATTTGTTAAGACCTGGTAACACCAGCTCATAACTATAGGAATTTTCGCAGCAGATATACTTACAGGAGAGAAATCAATCCCTACT
The DNA here is from genome assembly GCA_028566105.1 of Hypoplectrus providencianus. Lineage (NCBI taxonomy): Eukaryota > Metazoa > Chordata > Actinopteri > Perciformes > Serranidae > Hypoplectrus > Hypoplectrus providencianus. The sequence goes on along the minus strand of JAOWBC010000383.1, from coordinate 905,963 downwards.
TTTTTGCACTGACCAATAGCGAGCAGTATTTACAGTGCTGACCTTTGAAGGAACAGAGAGCTGACTGGTCCCAAATGGAACTTTATTAGCCATGTTGCAACACCCACTTTTTGTACATTTTTTACCTCCTCAGTCAGTGGTTATAATTTAACCTTAGAAGTTGTTGGCAAGCAGTTAGCGTTCCTGTTAGCTTTATTGTAAAACAAAACAAAATCTCTGCATTGAGAAGTGATTAATATTTCACCAAAATGCAAAATGGCTCCCAACAAAGAAAATAAGATGAATTACGTCTCTGTTTAAAGATACAGTATAAGGACATCTGAGGAACAAAACGCGACTGGACACAATTACAAACAAACAAAGCTATTTTTGCTTGGCAACCTGTTAACAAACCTGTATTTCAATGACTTTGATTCTGACTCTGGCTACCAAAAAGCAGAAAAAATTGCTTTAATTTTTGCTAAATTTCTGCCAGTTACTGGTTGATCATCACACTGATTGTTGTGACCATACAATTGCAAATGCCTGAGGGGAAGTCTTATCGGATAAATGATGTTGAATGATAATTTGTTACACTTGAATTCTCTTACTGCTGCCAATAATATTCAGCCGGGGACACAAACCCTAAGGTACCTTACTCAAGAGAAATAATGAAATACCTGGAGTCTTTGTGTACCTGGCAATTTCTAGAGAGTAATGAGGAGGTTCAGTTTGTTCCGACTGGAA
>JAOWBC010000383.1:868589-887993 GCA_028566105.1 Hypoplectrus providencianus | reverse complement strand
GGAAATGTTCAGGCATTTTATCCTATTGACGCCATGGATACCCACAGCTGAGTAATGGCACAGTTGACACACAACCGGTGGAAATCAGGTGTTAGTCCTGATCCATATGTCTAAGTATTGGATGATTATGATGTTAGAACAATGAGCAGTATATAAAGGAGATACTTTATATACTTAGACACTCGAGAGACTTTGAGTCGAGAGCATCTTTACAGTTCATTTCAGGTGATTATTTCAAGCAGAGGATGTAACTGCTCTCAATAATAAATACTGTGTCTAAATTACATACAAAGCAATTGAGACTTGGACAGGATGCATTGTTGACTTGCAAGGTAGAGAGTTTAAAGACGTTGGAGTTTAGCAGTATGAAATTTCATTTGACAGTTTTGAGAGCGTTTGATAGAATGAGCACACCAAATGTCTGAGGGAAGAAGGGGGAGGTCGTCAGCAAAGTTTACAAGAGTGATCTAAACAAAGTTGCTCTTTAAGAAGCTGCTCAGCCTCTTGAATTTTCCTGCAGACGTGTCCTCAGATACTGCCTGCAGTGGCTGCATCAGTACCAGCCAAATGCATGCGAAAATCAAAGTTGTTATTCAAACGCAAACCAAATTCATCTTCCTCAACTGAACAGAGCTTTGATGCCAGCTTGAATTGGACAAACATGGCAGTGAAAAGTAATTGATTATTTCCTGGGTTTTACAAGAGCGTTCCTCCGAACTGAGAGTGAAAATGTGACTTTACCTCTTTATCTCTCCTTATTTCACCATTTTGTCGATTTACTTTGAAAGATGCTGGCTGTGAAGGTAATCTGCGCGCGTGTGCTGCAGCTTGCAGACAGACAAGGTGTTTCCTTTGATACGCTGTGGATGAGGAACTGTTGGCTCAAAGGCATTTTCTTCTGCAGAGAGCACATGACATTAATGCTTACAAAAGACACAGCGCTCATTTGTTTGACGTAAGCAGTTTTTCCTGATATTTAAATGGTAATTGTGCAGTGAAAAGCATTTCTGGAGTCCCATCTCACAAGGGTGAAAAAATAATTTCAGAATTTGCTCTTTTTTAACATTAAAGCACAATTTAAGCTTTCAGTACCATCCAGCCTTATTCACAAATGTATTTTGTGAAAAATCTAAATAACAGAAGAATAAAACAGTCCTGGTTTGATTGGTGAGACATGAGAAGACCTGATTGCTCAGTGACACACAACCATTTGTGAATCAGGGTTGGTTTTAAATTGGATCCACATTCAGTCAGGAAAAATGACCCCATTTAGAGCGGTTGTGTGCCGTGTGCCTGACGTCTTCTTTTAACAAACAAGGACAATGATATTAAGAAACAACTGAGTCACAATAATAAAGTGCTGGAGGGTCTGAATCACCCAGCTGGCCTGAGACCGCACAGTGATCCCACAGGGCAAGATGTAGAAAGATGCTGAGGAAAAGGTTGAGCTGCTCTGCTGCTCTGTTGTCACCATGACCTGCATGTGAAAACAGAGTGAGTGCCATTTAAAATTAATAACAAAAAAACATCTGTTGGTGTCAGCTGGAATATAAGGGTCACAGGGGCAGGACGTTGAGACATGATTATAGACCTTTTGTCACAGATGGTGTGAGTGGGGAAACAGGGATTGGATCCAAATGCAAACAACCAAGTAGATTGAAACAGCGGAGGTGCATACGGTTACAGAAGCATGTACTGGGTAAGGGTCAAAACCATGGAGGCAAAACAAACAGACCTATCCAAAAGAGTAGAGCCCAAGGATCAGACAGAAGGTCAGGGAGGCAGGTATGAACATGTTTCAGGGTAAAGGGTTCAGGAAACAGGTTCAGACACAGATTGTAATGGCGTAGAAAGCAGGTGTATGACTTTGGTAAAAGGGGTTGGTATTTATACTGCAGGGCTCCTGAGGGAAATTGGAAACAGGTCAGCAGGGAACGTCAAGTGATGTCAATGGTAGTAAAGCCCCAGGTGACTGGGACATGTGGGAAGTTTGAGGGCCTCTAGTGGACAGGTATAAAACTGTGGGTCTATGGAGTCTGCAAGTGGCGAGTAGGGTTGCCCATTCCCTAAGAATAAATAAGGGACACCTCACTGGCCGGGCCGGCTGACCCGTTGCCTTTAGCCTTCCTGGCGTGGTGAAATTTTTTAGCTCCTCTTTTTATGAGCAAAAAGATTTACTTGAAGTTAACCATTTGACTCGAAACTGAATTGAATCAAATGCATATTTTTGAGTGACATGAACACATGGAAAACAAATTATCCATAATTCAATTTATTACAATGTAACAAAATGAACGGAGTAATGTTTAACTTAAAATGGTATAAATTAATATTAAACCTTAAATAGAAAGCTTGTTGTCTTTGACCAATGGGATGAGAGTTTTCTGTATCGTCATACTTGTGCGTGAATATGCTGTCAGCTCATTGGTCACAGAGCAGGACAGGGCCTGGGAACAAGTTTACTGGACATTTTCATTGAAAGTGCACTTTAATTCATTATCTGATGGCAATTTTCAGACCGTTTTTTTGACTCACAGTAATGGAGGACATAGTGCGTCCCTTCTCAGCACAATACGGAACGGGGTGCTTTTGTTTCTAAATATGGGACGATTCTGTTTTTCAAGTTCTGAGGCCTGACCATATCACAGCTCATCCAGTCAACAGGGTACCATAAGGACACCAACTGAAGACTGATTTCATTCAATGCTCAAAATCCAGGATCTCTGATAGTATGGGGGCATGTTCTTGGCCATTGCATCATGGGTAACTAATCTGTGACAGTGCCATTAATGCTGAAAGTTTGAGGTTTTTGATACAGACGTCTTTTCCAGGAATGCCACGGCTTATTTTAACACAAACAGTGCCAAATAGCACTCTGCATGTGTTGCAACAGCATGGCATCAAAGGTAAAGAGTGCAGGTAAAAGACTGGCAGTCCAGATCCACACTGAATGTGTGTTGCATTATGAAGCACAAAATACAACAACACAGACCCCTGACTGTTGAGCAACTGAAGACTTATATCAAGCAAGAATGTGAAAGAATTTCAAAGCTTTAAGAAACTTCAGCAATTCTCAGTCCTCAGTTCTTAAATGCTAACTGATTGCCGTTAAAAGGAAAGGTGATGTAACACAGTGGTAAACATAAGCCTGTCTCAACTTCTTTTGAAACATGTTGCAGGCATCAAATTGAGAATGAGTGAAATAAACCAAGTTTATCTGTCCAAACATAAAATGGAGTTTTCAACTGAGCATATGTCATAAATGATCAGCAAATCACTGCACTCTTTACTTTTTAAAGGGCGCCCAAACTTTTTTTTGTCATTGGGGCTGTAGAATGTTATTACTTTGTCATTAAAATCAGGCTATTAGATGTGCAGTTTGCCTTGGGCTCAGGTTAACCCTGAGTTAACAATTTATGTGAGAAGGGCCAAAGTTATCCCAGGGTCAACTCTTAGCCCAGAGCTAAGAATAGCCCCAGGTTAAGAATATAAGAATTTGTGAGCATCTGTGTAGGACTAGTTCTAGAGAACTGGAGAGTTCCCTCTCCATTTTTCTTCGGTCAGAGCTGTGATTCTTAAACTTAATTTGTAAAACATGGGGTCCTGGAACACAAACAGCGTACTTCTCCTAAAGGTCAAGGACAGGGGCAAGGGGCAGTGCCAGCCCCCCTGTAAATAGGCCCTTAATGGGAAAACCATCTCTGTCAGAGCATGTGGACCTGAATGAGAGTTCATGGGTTTAGGTCCAGGTGCAGCAGGGAGAGCAGAGCTTAGAATGTCTGCTTGGGGACGCAGAAGATGATCTGGTTGTTAGAGGACTGGGGGTCAAAGACCAGGGGGCAGACTTAGCAGCGGCGTAAAGTGACATTGGAGAGTTCTGCATGCTGCCAGTAACAATCTGGCAGCAAGAGTCCAAGTCCAACTGAGGCTGATATAGCTGAGGAGTGACTGCTGACGCTGGGCAGGTGATGATTACAAAGCAGGCTCAGGTGTGTGATTGGCTGATGCAGAGCAGGTGAGTGGCTCTGCCTCAGGAGAACAGAGTCACCACAGGGTGATGGTGACACAATGACTTTTTAACCATTTCTTAGCAAGTATGCTGTTTTTTTGCTGATAGAATTTCTGATCCAAAATCCACAGTGCCATTAGTAAAGAGACACTGTATGTATTATTGTAGTTATATTACCTTCCAGACTCACATTAGAAATAGATGGGTACTGAAATACCCAATACTGAAATGTAAATTGTATTTTTGAAAATGAACAGTAAAGATACTATGAAAAGTAAATAAAGCTGGCAGCTGAATGCAGTGGAGTTAAAGTACAATATTTGGCTCAGTAAGGGTATGTATTTCCATTTCATGTAACTTTATACTTCTACTCCTCTACATTCTAAGTGTAGCGATATCACTATTCCTACTCCAATGTATTTCCCCATTGACCAGAGAGGCTTGACAAAGTATGTTACACAGAAATATAAAACTTTAATACCGCAGCCAGATATCCACTTTGTTGACTTCTATATAAACAAAGTAAATTGCAGCTTGATCAACTCGACTCAAGTTTGCATTAAAAGTCTAAACTAACACAAGTCTCGTAACTCTGAGACGCCCACGCAGCACATGCATCTGCAACGCTAACAAAAGTCTCAACTTCCCTCTCTATTGGTGCCATGACATCATCTTATAAGTACACTCTGTTTCATGTGTGGCGGAATACGCACTCTATTTAATTAATTGAATTGCAAGGCCGTTCTCTTGGACGCTTGCTTTTCAGCCTTTTTTTATTACAGGCTTCAGTAAATTAATTGGGTGAATCTCTCATTCCCTTTAGTTGGCATCAGAGACAGTCAAAGGGAGATAAAAAATCCTTGGATCTTACAAACCTAAAAGATGTCTGATGCCGCAACAGAAGGGGGTGATTAAAAAGGTGCAGAAATTGTTCTAATTCCTTTCATTTTATCACTCGTCGTACATCTTGCTCATTTGGATTTGTTTGATGAAAAGGCCTTTTATTTGGCTTATGATCATTACAAGAGTAAAACATTTTGTGATGATTTGGGAGAGATTTCTTCAACATAGGGTCAGGTCAGGGATGTGCTGCCGGCCTGCTGCTTCTGCTTTGCTGCCACATGAAAAGAAAATCTTATTTTTTAAGCACTTACACTTAAAATACCAACCTTGCAGTACATCCTCAGCCTTCCACTGATGGCTCCTCAACTGCTCCACTGAAGCAGTTAGAAGTACAGAGTGTTACACAAGGGCACCTTGACAGCAGGTGTTGAGGGAGGAGGGAAAAAGTCTGAGGAGAGAGTAAATTTCTCACTCGGGTTCCTGTTTGAGTAATAGCGTCTTTTCTTCTAAAACAATCCCCGGAATTAGAGGCACTGACCGGCCGCTGCCCACTAAAATATATTGTGCGATCAGTGAGGCTTAATGTTCTCCAAAGGACAGAGATCAACCTGCAATATTTCAGGCCAGCTTATACAGGCAGGGACACCATATCAAGCTTCAGATCAGAGGGTTCAATAATGGCTTCATCTGAGACTCGCGGAATGAAACGACAGAGATAGAGAGAAAATGGAGGCCTTTAAACTTAGAGGACGAACGTGACCTGGAAGATTCCTCTTTGAAAGGCCAAGAGAACGTCAGGTATGAGCTAATACACAGGCCTGACATCAATTTAGCCTCACGTTATTCCAGCTCTCCAGCTCGAATCTCTCCGTCTCTCAATTGCTTCTGATATTTTACATTCAGTTGCAGCACACAAGAGAAAAGAGACGGCGGAACAGAAACTGTTATTGAAGAAAGAACTAACCCGCTGGCAGTTTCAGTCAGACCATCTTTTATTTTTTTTTTTCTTTTAAATCTTTTTATCAAAAAAAAAGAGAAAGAAAATCAACTGAAAGGATGCCAAGGAGCAGCAATATATTTCCACTAGAACTTGTCTGTATTGCCTCTTGTGTATTGTTTATCTGCTCCTTATCATACCCTTGACCTCCACCCAGCGCACCACACACACAAAGAGACAAATATGAAGTGTTTTAATGTTTGAGGTGTTAAATACAAATAAGAACAAAATGTCTTTTTCTTTAATAAACTTAATTCCGCATAAGCAGCAGGGTTTTTACACAATATGGTAAATTTTAGAGTTAGGCTTAAATCAAGATCATACATGTCGGAGTCCTAGATTGTGGGATAGTAATGTTGGCATGTGGGCAATGTATTTTACATTTTAAAAATCACTGGGTGATCATTGCAGATGCATATGTTCATGTCATAAGAATAGCTCAATGGACAAGCAACCAAATAAGTATTTATGTAAGCCAACCTAGAGGTTACCATCGCCATGGGGCCCACTGAAAATTTGTCAATGGGGTTTTGCATTGTAGTATTTGATGGAGGCGGAAAAAAAGCTACGTGGCAAGCATGTTTCTGACGCTGACACATTTTGTTCAGCAGGATGGTCTTCACAAATAAACACCACTTTTTCTGATTATTGAAACGTTAATGCAGTGGACAGAATTAAAAGCTAACATGCTATAGCATTCATTGCTAAGAAGACTTCAACACAAATACTGTTACACTTAGGACAATCTCCAACATGAACACTGCAATGTTGTCATGTCAAGTGAGAAGAATGTTCAGTTTCTACAACCATTACCTGTTTGCAACCAGTGTACTCGCCACCTGCTGACCACTATAAAAAATGTAGGCTTACGGCACTTCCAGTTTGGATTTACTTTTAAGGCATGAGACACACGCCTCAAACAATTTCCTGAGTTTTGCCCGCAGCATATGTTCTTGTTGGCTTTGTTTTTACTTTTCTAAAGTGAGCTATCCGGTCTCAGCATGACTGCAAATCTTGATGTGCTTGTGAATAAATTGCCAGTGTTATTCGTGTTTCATGTAATTCATATTCTAAGGCCAATTTTGCTTACATAAGATAAAACCAGCAAATTTAAGAAAGTGCTTTAAAGAGAACCTTAATAATTAAAAGCTGTCTTTCAAATTCTTAGCCTTGATGGATTTTTTTTTTCCATTTTTAAGCTGGATTGTTGTGAGGAATCAAATTGCAGCTCTGGTCCTGTAAATTCGTGTAGGAGGCAGAGCAGCTGTGAGGGGAAGAATCCGTTCGACAGTGTAAACAGTTGAAATTCAAGGAACAAAGTTATGCGTGCGTTATCTGTCTAGACGTATCCAGGCTAGTGGAAAGGAGCCAGGTGACTGGATGTGAGAGATCAAAGTTCTCGTCAGGCGTGTGGGGAATGGAAGTCGAAGCGGGTAGTTAGCGAGACTCAGGATTTGCGTCCATCAACGTAAGCCTCGGCTGCCTTTGTTCTTCATGGACCTCTGTAAACACAGATATTTTTGCTTTTCCAGCGTGTAGCGTTCCCATTTGATTCATATCCACAACGTATTGTTTCATCTATGATGACTTTCCCCGCCTGTGGAACTAAGAGGACTAAGCTTAAGGAGAGCTTGTCCTGGATAATCAAATCCTTATCTTTGAAGAGGAAAATGCTGCCGTCTTAAAGGACATGGTGCAAAGGACAAGCAAGGCAGCTTAACTTTTATTTCCCTCGCCTCTACAGTATCTGGCGGAGCTTTCCACGTGCCTTTTTTTTTTTGTTTGTTTCAGTCCCTTCCAGTTTTGGTTATTATAGATAAGTTCTGTCCGTTTTTTCATCTCTGCTTTAGATGGGGAGAGAGTTAGAAGCACCTGACAGAGTGCCAGCATCACAGCAAGGCTTTATTTTCCCTATCCCTCCCCTTTCTCTCTCTTTTTCTCCATCACCGGGCCTCATTCTTTCTCGCACTCCCTTTTCTCTCAGCACACAAGCAGCCATTCTGTTCCAACCTGCTGTCCGCATGACAGAGCATGGGAGCGATGATGGAAAAGCACTTCGCCCAGGCTCCTGCATTTGAGAGCGCATTTTGAGCAGAGGGAGCGGTCTCACCAAAAAAAGCTCCTCCTGCAAGGTGCAGGATAGAAACCGGCAGCAGGATAAGAAGAAATCAGAACAGATGAAGGCTTACCAAAACGAGAATTTAAAGCACCTTTTTCTTGAGGCGATTCGACTCTACTTTCTTTCAAGGTGCATAAAAAAGGAGGCCAACAAACTATACACATTAATTCTACTCTGCTAGGCTCAGGGAATCCAAGCCTACTGTGTGGGATGGAGAAAATAGAGTGAAAAAAATGAGAACACAGCCTGCCTGACTAAATGATGGTGTTAGGATTATTGGGGACCACCAGTTCAGTGAAGCAGAAAATGGGAATATGCTTGTGAGGGCACACCAGTTTACTTGAGCAAGGAACCGCAGGCTCCCTGAGAGACAGACGGGGGCAACCTCAGCAAAACACTGAACCGAGTAAAAACGGTGCCATACTGCACCAAAGGGTCTAATTGTAACTAATTGGAATTCACAAAACGCATACATGCATTTCAGCATCTTATTGAATACTAGATTCGTAACAATTTGAAACAAATTTAAAGGGCCCGAATCACAGACTGTAAAAATAGGGCTGAATTTAGCACGAGTGAGAATTAATCACAGTCATTATGGGCAGTAATGAATTTTTAGGCATTTAATGAGCTCATTGTTGCATCACGGCCTGTGTTTGCTCCTTTATTCTTACCCAGGACAAATGATGTTTTGTAATATTTATAAGAGTTGAAAGCTATAAGTCTCCTTTAAACAGCCAGTCATCTAAAGAAATGAGAACACTTTAATTCCCGAGTTCATTTATTCTATTATTTTTCTCATTTCTTCTTAAATTAATTATATTGTTATGGTTACATAACACATTCCGACTGAAAAATTCCTATCTTCAAATTCATTTATGTGGTAAATTGGACAGACAGTGTTTGTTTTCAAGGTGCACTCTAAAAGGTAAGTGGAATAGCAAGGGCTTATTTTTTAAGATTAGGGACTGTACATAAATTAGTGAGAGTGAAACTTGCATCTTTTCTTTCTCTCTTTTTTTCTCTCTCACCATTTTTTTTCTTTGCGCTTTCCACTCAAGGAGAGCAAAATTGGAATGCTCTCTCAGCAATATATTAAATGAATTCAGCACCATCAAATCTGTACAATGATGGTTTCATTAATAACTAAAAAGGCACAAAACAAATAAGATGTGTAATCCAATAAGGCATTATATTGAAGAAGCCCATCTCTTATAGATGCCCACATGAGGGCAAGGCATACATGTAGTGAGCAAAGATGGATGCCTTAGTATTCTATAGCTACAAATCTAACTGAAATCACTATCATCAAAAAAGTTCTGTATCATAAAATATTTATTTAGTTTGTCAAAGTACATAAAAACAGACAAACATGCTTTGGCTTTTGTAGAGATTTTGCCCCTCAAATTAAGCATTTAAAAATAATCTATAAAATCAGAAAACATTTTACTGGTAATTAATCAGATATAATTTCATTTTCAATAAAATACACAATTATTTAGATTTCCCAATATTGCCCTACAATGTATCAGTGATGACATACATTCTTAAAAGCATTTCCTGTTTAGAGAATATTTGATGCAGTCTTTTACTTTTTTTTCCCCACAAAAGCTATCACTTCATACAACCAAATTTATATTTTTAATTTGCTGCTTGTCTTACTGATCAGTGACTGAAGAACCCCACAAAATCAGATTTTCTGAACTGTCCTTCCTCCTGATCCCTTATTCTTACACAGTAAAACTTAAAAGTAAAGCAACTATGCAGTTTTGTATCAAGAAAACTGAGATTCATATTGTAGATTTATTCAAAAGGGCTTTTAAACATCTAAAACAGCACTGAAATATTTAATTGCACAATAAATTGTGATTAATCCCAATTAATTTTTTCTTTGTTTGAATTCATGTTTAAGCGTGATCTTATTATAACGATTATATGTCTGTAAAAGGGGGAGGCTCACTGATTCCCGTTGAACCATTCAGATATGTCGAGGTCAGAGATCAAGGGACCTCTTTGAAGAGGGCCGTGCTGGTTTTTCCCTTTGAAGCCTTAATTAGCACCCTTGCTGACAAGATATGACATGACCTTTAAATCTCAGTCTGCTTCAGTGGGGGGACTTTTATTCAGCATTAATTGCATTAATTTACTGACATGTTAAATGCATCAAATGAAAAATGTATGTGAACATTGGCAGCACTAACAATCAGAAAAAAATGATGAATTTGTTAGTTTGTCATCTGACTTAATTGACATTTTACACGATAAACAATCTTTTAAGTAAAAATTATATATTAGACATCAGAAATAGTGAAAAAAAACAAAAACAAATATGTCACTCCAAAGTATGAGTAAATCATTCTTGTGTATCTCTGCAGACAGTGAATCCTCTGGCTGGCTGAGGCTGCAACTCTTTGGGCAGAAACACGAGTGTTGAGTGTGTGATGGCTGCTGGCACAAAACAGCACCCAAAGTGATTTGTGTTCCATTTTGGAGGCAGAGGATGAAGGTGCTCCTCAGCTGCATCAGTCGACCACAGAGACGATAAGAGGTGTTGTCTGGGCTACAGATGTTTGAGTCCTCATCCTTCTCTCTGCTGATGCCTCCAGGCTGCTCTGGCTCGTCCCAACAGCAGAACAGCAAAGGAGCCAACTTTTTTTTATTTCTTTCTGTCAGCATCGAGCATCCTGCCTGACTCAAACCCCATAGTGCTGCAGTCCCAGCACGATACCTCAAAGAGCGGTGTGCAATCACCGATGCAGGTTCTCACATGTAGTCTGTTGCGTATGCTAAGAACCTGAGTCTGTTTAATGTTAACTCTTGGACATCCTGCTCTGAATGACTTCATGAGAACAGTCCTAAAAGTTTGAAGTTTCTGCAAGAGATTCCAAATACATATGAATGTGACATGTACATGGGAATGCAGCAGTTTCCTAATAATCTATGAGTGACAAAAGATGCTGGAAAGTAATTTAAATTAAAATCAGTTGCTGTGCCAAGATTGTTTAGGGGATTGGTAAAACTGACATACCAATACTGTTGCCAGAATAAATGTTGGCAATGTTTGCTGCTGCAAAACACACGTCCTGAATCTCAATGCACTGAGTTAAAGTTATAAAAGTGGCAATATTGTGATTTAAATAAGAGCTACTTGGTGAAAGAAGGTGGATTTTTAGGGTTTGAGTTGAAAAACACCTCACATACAAAACTCCTGGGTGCAGTTTAAACAGGAAACAGCACTCAGATGCAGATCATGTGACTTCCACCACAGGCACAAAACTGCAGTCATGGTTATTACAGAATGCCAGAATGTAATGAAATGAGTAATGTAGGTATGTTTTCATAGCATATACCAAGAAAGCATGTCCATGTAATCAAATTTCCAATTTGCACATCATGCACTTTGGCTGCATAAGCCACAATATGACCTGCAACATACGAGGTAAGGCTTGTTTTTAGCTTAGTTTAGAGCTCTGATTGAGTCAGCAGTCAATGATAATATAAGGCAGTCACCAAAACAGGTTATTTAAAAGATGTGAATCATTGCAACGATAAGAGGTCCTTCAGAATGTGCAAAAAAAAAAAAAAAAAATTCAAAAGCTGACAGGTCAAGTAGCATGAGAGATTAAAGGCAGACAGAAAGATATGCACACACTTGAAGGTCCATGTTCCCTTCAAGGCTTACACCTGATGTACAGAAAAAAAAAGATTAAAAAAGGAAGATAATTTACTGTTAAACTTCAAACTTAGAGCAGTTTGGTGTGTTGTAAATGCTGGTCCCCTGGTTGGAATGTGGTGTTTGTTTGACCCATTCAACTCTCCTGACCTCCTTCTTACACGGACTGTAAAGCTCATTATACTTCATCACCAGCCCAAATAAAATAATATTGAAAATGATTTTGACCAAACATCAAAAATGATCTCTATTCCTCTAAAAGCCAAGTGTCTATTTACAGTAAAATAAATGACTAGTTCAGTAGGAATACTTCTATTTACTAGCTCAGTTGTGTCATGAATGATTTCTCAAGATTGCATTGCTTTGGATCCCCAGTTCCATTTATATGTCGAATGAGTCACAGTAGCTGAGTGCTGGTAGCGTCTGTGGAGGGTATGGCAAATGCCACCATAGAGGTCTTAAATATGATGTCATACCAACCCTATTAGCTTTCGTTAGGTCATGCTTACATGATCTCTCATAATCCATGTGCATAAGTGAGCCGTTAACATCATCACACCAGGAGGCCAATTTGATTATACTGAAACCAGCATCAGACCTTCAGGCACAGAGGCACACATTCAGTTTGCACTGTCTCTGGGCTCTGACCCCAGATCAGCTTTAATAACAGGCAATGTGTGAGTTTTGAAGCGGCAAGGCTCAGGTGAGCTGATCCTGGACCAGTGCTCGCGGCGGTGGTTCTGTAATGAGGCACGGTGGGAGGCAAGTGATGAGGAGTTTCTCTGGTGAAGGGCCCCGCTGAGGTTACACAGGCAGCAAACGGCTGGTAATCAAGAAGTCCAGCCAGAGGCGGTGTCATGCTCGCTGAATTGCTCAATCTCCTCGTGTTATCTCCTCATAACGCAGCTCCACCTCTCCACTCAGACGCTCACTACTTTGTAACACACAAGGGAGGTTGTCAGAGAGCACTGGAAAAAGGCTCCTCGACAAAAACTGGCTGTTTTTAACGTAAATAAAAACAGTGTACATCAAATTCAAAATTAGTTTATATTTACAAAAAAGCTGTCTTTTTATTGTGTTTAATTGAATCCAAAACAAAAACAAAGAATTTGCTATTCATTGTTTTCTGTTTTTATTTGTTTTTTCTCAGTGGGAAGTTCCCACGTTTGATAATCTGGGTTGTAATTACAATTAAGGACACTGTTGGTAATTATTTAAAACATGCTGAAATCTCAATTTGAATTGCACTTTAAAAAATCAGTGCCCTTTTTCTCAACTTAAAGTAAACTGGGGTAAAAATATGTTTTCTTCATTATTATTACTATAAATGTTCTTTTTAAAAACTGTAAAGCTACAATAATCAATATTTCTATATCAACAGTACATAGAAATGACTGTTATGGGAACACAATTGCTTGTAGTGATTAATCTGGATATAATTATCCCTCAGTGTCCCTCTGCATTTTAATTATTTTGATTTTGCAACTTGCTATTCTGAGGAACATTACATAACCATTTTACAAATTAAAAATGCATCGTCAAAATTATTTTGATGCTAATATGGCTTATAATATAACAGAGAGAGTAGTGCCTCAAATTCCTATTTTGTGATCCAAATACTTGTTCCTTGACTATGCTACTTTGGTGGGTGGATACAATTATTAGAGAAAACATTCCCGGATTTCCCCTCATCTTTCCTCTGCCTTACTTTGCTTGGCCTCTATTTTAAGTTTAGCTTTGCCTGTTGCGAACACTTTTTTTTTGTAACTGTGGCTGCAGTCAGCTATCTTATTTAGCCATGCTGCAGGTATTGGTGGTTCAAGCACCAGGGAAGTGTTGGCGTTTACACCACTAGCACACGAACTTTGGCCTGCAGGAAAGCATGGAAAGCCCAGCAGCTTCCCAAAACAAAAGTCAGCAAGACAAATGCAGAAAAGGTTATCTTGCTGTTGTCGTAGTGAGTAATGTTATCTGGCTTGGTATGTCCTGTGTTTCTGCACTTGTTTGGTATTTGGCTATGTTAGCCAAACTGGCAACACAATAGTTTTTGATCAAAAGTAATGAAATGCTTTAAATGTTCATATTTACATACTTAATGTTGCTTTAAGGTTAAAGTTTGCTCCTACTGCTTTTATCAGCCTTGTTTCTGTCCACTTGACAAAGATTGTGGCTAGCTACACTAAGAAGCATTAAGCAGTTCAAGAGACATTTTGGGGGGAGGTGTTACATTAGTAATATTTGACAGACATGATTGACAGAAACTCAACTTCATATAATGACAAATGTTGCTCTATGTCGCTCTACGTTGCTCTATTCAAGGCTGATCAAGTTACCTCACCGTCAAGTTTTATGCAAAAATTATGCAATTGTATGCTCCTACATCAATTTAACAAATATTGGTTGTACTTTTTGTGACATTCAACAATGGTGACAAATGCTAGATGCTCATAAGAAGATGGAATCAATTCACCAGATTGAGGGTTCTCCTCCTGCCCACTCTCCAACCTGGTTGATCCAGGTTTTCCATGAGAGTGAATCCAAAGGAAAACGGTGCGATGATCAGGACCAGCCATGATCCCAACTCCACTGGAAAGCAAGACAATCTCTCTGGGTATCTCTGCCGCCATCTCTGCATAACACCAGGCATCACGATTCCGACCACATGATCCTTCTTTATCAGGCATCCTGCCAGCCAATGTAAATGTGTTAGTTCATGGACTAATTAACCTCAATGCAGCATTGCATCATCGGCATATCAGGAGCTGTAATGCTTGTTAATGAACTTAACTTGGCGAAATTCTGGAGTAGCGTACAGTGCATGATTGATTACTGGATGTGTAAATTGGTAACCCTTTGCTCAACAAGTTTGTGAAATTAGCCTTATATGTGATGATATGTAAATGCCATGTTTCTGAAGTTATGAAGAAAAAATTGAAATCACTGCAGCATGAAAAGCAACTTGATGACTACCATTCATTAGCTAACTCAATGTGTTCTTTAGATATACCATTGATATTTTTATGGATATCTGGCCAAGCTAACATTTCTGTTGCTATTACGACAAATGTAGACAATCTTTTTAAGTTGCTAGGGTTGGTATATTGTGCTAATAAATTTAGTATGCTTTTCTGACAATTTACTGTGTTTTGGAAGAGGCAGTGGTGCATTTTCAGCCTACACACAATGCTAAAGTGCCCTTTGATGCTGTGTATGCCTACTGTGTGTTTGCTTTAGATACAATGTGTATTTTTGTCCAAGAGTTTATGTGCCACTGACAGTTCTGACTTTTTCAGTATGGGGACAGGGCCTCAAATGAAAAATCTCCGGATAGAGAGAGTCTTCTTTACAGACATGCCTTTGTAGTGAAGTCTCGCCGAGAACTCCAACGGTCTGTCCATTCTTTTAAACCGCAATCAATTGCTATTGAAAAGCCTGGAAACGGATCAATGCGAAAATGTATTTTGGTGTTATTTTTATTCAGCCTAGGCTTCTTGATCTCGGCTTCAAACCACCGCATTTCTCCTCGGGGAGCTTACAATGACTCACATTCGGGCCAGGAAACCAGGAGCGATTGAGCAGTTTCAATCATACGCATGAAGACTTTTCAAAAACAAGATCAATCAATATCCACCTCTTAAAGCTAACTCACGAAATTTACTTTAATCGAAAACGTCAGTCACCCTCAAACACTAAGTAACAATCTCTGTTGCTCATCAGTGCTTGAATGCCAATGACCTGAAATCACTGACTTCAAACGGGCTGGAAGATAAACCTAAACCTAGCTAAAGACTGTCTTTGTGTGTCCTGAGAACGCCTCATGCCCCACATTCCTGTGACCTAATTTTCCTTTTCACACTGTCAATAACTAAATGCTACTGCATGAAAATGAACAGAATGCTTTAATGACTATCTCTTTTGTAAGGAAGAGGAACATGTTGCACTTGTTTGGAGGTGCTCCGTTTACTGAATTGAGTACATGGAAGCAAATGAGGAAAGAGAATTGTTAAAGCACACTCAAACCATGTACATGAAGAGGCTCACAGGTTCAGTTATTCCCCGATGTTCAAAATATTTGTGGTTAAGAAAGTTATCCTGATTTGTTTAATAATGACAGATAACATAGACTAGTTTCAGTAAAGCATTTGCAAAAAAGGATGGTGGTACTTGGATAAGGAGGAGTGTATTTACCATAACCTTTTATTCCAGACCATCCTCACCCCAAAAACTGCCACGTAAGCCCACTTAAACTCCCAACTGGTCAGATACCAACAATCAATCACAGCTGCCAGCATCTGATATTAATGCATGAGGCATCACTTAGCGAGACACACTGCTTTCCATCAACTCCAACCTAACCTCAATTGCTAACCCAGTCCCTGACCCAGGAGATTGGCGTTCCTGTCCTGTCTAAAAAACAAGATCAATACTGGTATTTGGACTCAACTTGCCTAACTGAAGCTGCTATTTGTAGCAGTAGTTGTCCATGGTATAAAAATGGTCATATGACCAGGGTGGTCACATTTTTAGCTACAGTTTCAGTTTAAAGAGGAAAATTGTTTCATTTTGAGTGTCATTGGCAGGCAACCCATTTTGTCACTTTTGCTATGAGGACACGTTCTTCTCTTCATGATACTTCTGTGTTTCTTCTGTGTATTTTGTTCAAACCTAGACATCAGTGCTTTACTTAAGTTTCCAAAACTCTAAGCTCTAGGTATTCATAAGAGGTTATTCCTATGCAAAATTAATAATCCTTAAGGCAATGGTTTCTGGAAGTCTCTTGAAGACGGCATTTCAATGGTGGGATGGACCTGCCTGAAGGGCACTTTTTCTAGGCATGTCACCATACGCAACCCTGTAAATTAGACCCTAGAATACTTTTGATGAAAATAAGTATTCTTGTTTGTTTTGGGGGTTTTGGTGTCTGAAATTCAGCTTGAAAATACAGTTAATACCCAGTCTTGCCTTTCCAAAGTATTCAGCTGCACATCAACACATTGAAGCCTGCATTAATTTTTCCTCTTTCCCTTTGTGTTTTCTGTCTGACTCTGTTCACGAGGTAATGTATTGTTTCTCTAATCCTCATAAGTGTGTTATGAAATCCAGCTTGGACTCCTTTCTTTCAGGTGTTGGAGTGTCCTGCACAAAAAAGGAGCCAAAAACATACATCAAGTCCACCGTTTCTTTTTCTCAATTTCTCCTCGTGACGGATATGTCTTGGAAAACAGATATGAGGCTGTAGCCAAAAACAGAATGGCTTCCCAGCAGCGGGGCCTATACATCATTGTAAATAATTCACAGAAGTAAAGCTAGCTTCCTGGGGCCAGTACACACCCAGGCCAACGTGTGCTTCATCTTGATCACTGTGAAATTCCCCAAAGGCACAACATTGACCTGAGGCAGGCAACTTGGGGACATGTTCCAACAGGAGAACATTACTCCTCATCCTACAAATGTGGTTTTTATTAGGTGCCAAATGTGACAGCAAAATTGGATTTTGTACTTTACTTGTTCTTTATCTAGTGTAAATTCTAAAGTGTCAGTTCATTGAGAAGTTTGGATTACTTTCATGTCCAAGTCAAAATGAATCTTCAACTTGTACAATATCTACATCGGCTAGGATGGAGATGTCAACTGAAAATAGTCTGAAAGTGAGTGAGTGGAACAAATGTTACACTTCCTAGAGTTTATCTTTTCCATGGCACATCTGTGAAATCACATATATTTCACTGACTAGCCCAAGGCCAATAAAGTAACCTGAATTATGCCTTATATACAAGAACTGTTCATTGTTCCAACATCCCAGTGGTACAACGCTAAGATATATGAGTCGTATGACCCAATAGTTTGAAATTACAGGCTGAAGTCCAGGTAAGTAAGTCTTAAAAATTATTTATGTTTAAGGAATGGCTAGGTTTAGGCACAAAAAGCATTGGTAAGGGTGTGTAAAAGAATACTTTTTCAGACTATCTGGCCATGAAACCAATGAGATGGGTTCTAATGTCTGTTCATTGAATAATAAGCCACTGAATTTTTAAGTTAACAGAATTCTCAAACGCACCCCTCTAAGGTTAGTAAATTCAAACCAGCTGAGGTCTCAGGAAGTTACTGGATCTAGACCTGTTCTTATTCCAAACTCAGTCCATACGGAAGCTTGGTCAGGACTCCTTGGGGAACATCTAGTAGCCTTACCAAAGTATAAGTCTCGACTAATGAATATGCGGACGACATGGTTCAAACAAAACTTCTTGGTTATATTTGGTTGATTTTGGTTGAAAAAAAGGTATGTGTTAGTAAATTTTAAGTTATGTAGCCTAAATCGTGAAAAAAGTAAAATTAACATTTGGTAAATGCAAAAAAACATAATCTCTCATTGAGAGTCAAGTGTTTGACGAATCCAACCACCGTGTTTTCCCTCAGTGGACTTTCTCACCCTCTATAATACCTAACCGGACTTGCAGAGACTTTGTGCTTGCAATATGGCCATAAATATGTTAATATCTTAATAAGTTAGTGTATGAAGGGTTTGTTTTGTTATTTAGACAAAGCTAGGTGAGCTATCCCAAGTCTTTATGCTAAGCTATACTAACCGGCTGCTGCTTTATATTTAAAAGATATTAGAGCAGTATAACATACACATGCACGTCGTAAAAACGAGAGACAGAAAAGAGATAGAGGAAGTAAAACTACACGGTGAAAATGTAGAGAAAGAGTAAAAGACAAAAGAAGAGTGATGGCATCAGGATTGGCCTTTATTGGTGAGGCTGGACCTTTTTCCAAGTACATTACCAGAAGGAAGGAGGTGCCGCGGGGGACCATTTTGGGGACAGTGTCTATGGTGAAGAATCATTTTTAATTCAGGTGCTCTAAGTTATTTTATCAGCTCTCAGGACTGCTGCTGAGTAAACACTTTTAAAATTGAAGGTGAGAAAGCCTCTCAGGTTTTGAACATAAAAAATGCATCAGCCGTGTGAATGTAGAACAGTATATCATTCCTGAAAACACTGCAGCTCCCATTTTCGCACGCTACACTGCTCGCCAGTTGTTGGATGCAGTAAACCAGCTTCAATCTGTTTTGATAGTGTATTAAATTTATTACTGCGAGCTTTTGCATATAAAGAAGAAACAACCATGTGTTTCTTTGTATTGTATTGTGTTAGTTACCTCAAAATTTACAAGATGGAAAAACTCCTGAATGTTCTTGCTTTCTGGTTTATCTCTTTGCAGCAGATTTGATCCTTTTCATAGATAAAAACTGTTTGCCTCCTATTGATTTTTCAAATAGCAACCTGTGCTGTGGCCTTGCACCAAAGCCCACACACTGTTTGAATGATGACACCCTTAATACATCAACATGCCCAGGCCAAGCGACCTGATACCAACAACAGTGGGTTTGCTCAGCCGTGTAATAGCGCCTTTTGTGTTTTAGTCTAAACATTGCAGAGCGATCGCTGACGCATGCAGGGAGGGTGATGTCACACGGCTCTGTGTTGAATGACAAAGCTCCTTGTCTTCCTGTCATGAATGTGTCCCTGGTCGGGACGAAGTCGGGACGAGTCAATGTGTTTGGACGTATCAACTCATCACTGTCGACTGACCCGGACTCTGTTCCCATTACACAGCTTCTCCAATCTGTCATCGCGAGTCAGCGTTACAGAGTCGAGCTTCCGAACATTATAAGCGGTTCTGTGTTGAGAAGCGTCAGATTTGTCATGTGTATGAATTGGTAACACTTTCTATGTGGCCCGTGCCCTATATTTATGGTA
>JAOWBC010000383.1:812325-832167 GCA_028566105.1 Hypoplectrus providencianus | reverse complement strand
CCGCCTCTGGCCCAGAGCCGGCTGAGATAGGCACAGCCTCCCCGCGACCCGGGATTACCTGGATGAAGCGGTTCGGAAAATGAATGAATGAATGATACTATCATTAATTCAGTTTAGTTTCATTTTAAGTTTATGTATATTTTTAATTTTTATGATAATAACCCTGATCTTAGCTATAGTTTCAAATGGATGAATAAGTTCTGCACTTATTAACATAAAAATGTTAGTTACCTAAGTAATAACAAATAAAAGTCCAACATATACTCTTTTGATTAAGAGTTATTATTGGGTTACTTTGTGTATTGCAGTGCCACAGATGGGATCAGTATTTGCAAGGTCAGTGCACAATCCAATAAAGAATTTTATTTGGTGTGAGGTTATATTGATTGCACATATATACACTGTAACAGAGCATTTCATAAGCGCCCAGCTCTGTGATGCAAATGCAATATTTTAAAGTCATAAAACAAGGATTTAGTGTACGCCCTCCACCTCGGGCAAAGATTGTCGGAGCAGCCAGACTTTTTATTTTCTGGCAACAGTTGCTTGAGTCTGTAGCTCAGCTGCGTCAGGGCAACAATGGAGTTCAGATGCACACAAGAGGAATTAAGTGAAAATGATGTGCACTCTGCGCTTCCCACTTTAGAAATTATCCATGTGGGTAGTGACCGTGCTCGCTGCATATCTCGGCCCAAATAACACCCAGAATTTAATGCTCAGCCCAAAGTCATTATCAGTTTCTTTCTCTGCCAAAATCTATTTACAGCACCCCGGAGCAGTTGGAATTGGAAGATTACTCTTTAGTCCATACAATTTAGAAAATGCACAGCATTTCCATTGCTGCAAGGCCTTGAAATCAATATGTCAATAAACCTACATCTTTCTATTCCATTAGCCTCCCTGCTGGGTGCATACGACAGGAGCACTCACTCAGATCCTTTGGCTTTTCATGCTGCCATTGCTAGAATTTCTAGATGTCATGATTAAGGTGCATTGTGGGGAGTTGTACTGAGCAGCTCTTTGAGGACAAATCAACCCAATACAGAACAGAGAAGATGTCTTTTTTTCTTTAATATTATCATTTAAATTGTGCGGCACATTACCCTTTTCAACAAAAGCCAATGTGGGGAGCTAAACTGTCACCAGTTAACTCATTTATCAGTCATCCCCACAATAAAAACCTTTGTGTCTCATCCTGTTATCTCCTTGGGCAAATATTACCCACCATGTTTTATTCATAACGCCGGCTGAACTCTGGCCTGGCTCAAGCTGGCTCGGGGTGAAGATGGAGCATGTTAACTATTTATCGCACATTACGACGAGACACGTGAGGCTTAAAGCCCACGACAGCCTCACTTCACCGTCTGCTGCAAAAATCTGCTGACAGGGGTGAAACTCGACGCTTCCCCTCTCTTTTACTGATAAGGATCCAGACCTCCTTTAGTCACCACCGAGCTCCCCCCGGCCGCAGACCGACACACAGAGCTTCCTACAATTGAGCTGGCAAGGGAAATGAGGACAGACAACCTCTTATCAGCAGTTCTATTGCCTTTTTTTCTTCTCTCTCTGACAATGAGGCGCTGCGGTTCCTGTCTTTTCACTCGCCAAACGTGTGACTGTACCCGGGACATAGAGATGATCAATTACCCCCGATGTCTTCGCCCCATCAAGCCCATACACGTTGCTTTAATGAAACGAGAGCAAGTGTTATAGAGTGGGAAATAGAATAAGAAAAGAATGAAGAAAAAAAATTATTTTTCCTTCAAATTTAGGGAAGCAAGGTGTTGATGAGGTCCAATGAGGAAGTTAAGTATCTTTAAAGAACAAAAAGCTCACAAAAGAAAAGCTGATTTTGTATCACGGGTGTCTGACAGCCCGCTGTGACCTTGCTTTGGTTTATTCTTCTTCTTTTGTCAGTGTGCAGACAGAGGAGGCAGGACATGGGAATTAAACAGTCCTGCAGTGACAGACAAATTATTGTTCACTGTGCCTGCTGAATATGAAGCCTAAAGAAAGGAAATAAGAAATCACAAAATAAATAATCATATTATGATAAGGAGAGATAGAAGTAGAGACAACTGGATCAACAATTCTGAGCCCATCCCGATTGCATTTCCAAGCCCTTCTGAGAGTGATATCTTTCCTTTAGTGTGTCTAGAGATGCACCAGACTTTTCATTAAACCCAGTGTAAATCCATCAGAGGCAATGTTTGGTGCTAGGAGAGAATTACAGGCTACAAAGTGCACAAAAGTCATTTCGGGGCATTATCAGCCTATAAGGTTGGGGGAGTAGAGGCCTGCTCCACCTGCTGGCAGGCCAGTAGGTTGTTATCATACCACTGACTGAACAGGCTCATAAAAATTAGCATGTGTTGTTCAGTCGCAGCCTCTAGTAATTATGCACAATGCTATGGCATAAGTGACGTAACTATATGGTGTGCAGGTAGTGCAGCGACAGTCAGGCCACGCTGAGGGGACCGTACGACCGGCTAGTTTTGTCTTTTGTGAATGAAAATAGCCAACTTCCTTCAGTGACAGCTGAAGCTTTGCTGAGAATCCATGCAGACAGGGGCGGGACTTCACTTTGATGGTCGGCCAATCAAATTCAAGAACAGACTAGGATCATACAATATGTGAATAGCTGTTACTTAACTTATGTATGTATGCAATTATGTAGAACACTGGCGACAACAATATGAAAGAAACATTAAGATTTTGATTTTAACAATAATTATGTCAAAATAAGTTTCCATAACAACAGGTTGGGAATAATTATGCATTAAGTTATTCCATGAGTCATAGGTCCAGATATATATTTCACACTAACATAACCTTATGTATCTCCTAATTCTTTATTCAATACCAAACCCTGTGGGACGGAATATAGAGAAATAGACAGATATTGAATCAGTTGAAGGTTGAAAGGTGCTGGCTGAAATGTAACATCCTGACATAGACTGTGTGAGCAGCAAACAGTAAAGCTCCAGGCTAGGCTTGTACTGGAGACAAACTTTAGTTTCCTCAAAATTGAGGATTTACTGACAGTTTCATGAGGATGAGCAATGTTTTCCGGAAACAGCATTCAGGAAGTTACAGATAGGTTGTTTTTTTTTTTTTCTACTGTCATACCTTGGAAAGTATAGATTCCTCTTCCAGTGATAGAATTCTGGATTTGTGAAATCCCTTTATAGCAGACATATTGCTGCTGTGGCACTGCTGTATTATTACAGCTTACTCGTGTAAGCCGCATTTTCCACAGAGGTTAACAACATGCTTTGAGCCAGGATGAATAGCTCTATATTCTGTCCTCAATTCATGCACATATTCGGCTTATGAGATATGAGAAACAAAACATTTAATCCTATAGAGCTTTTTGATATCTGTTTGTATTTACACATTCTGTTTATCCCATGAATGGAAGCATGGAATAGTTTCATATCTTTCTACCTTATTTCCGTGACTGGCTTCCCTAACTTATGTTTTATAGATGATAAAAGTGTCTCAAGATGATTTTTTTTTTTTCTGTAAATATTTCAGAGGTCAAATCATTGCTCATCCATTAGTCATAAGTCACAGAGCAACAAACATCATGCAGTGGATTGTCCCTAAATGATGCCGGAATCAAAAGGAATGGTTAATATAGCTGTTGTTGCACCATCTCTATAGCCTCAAATTCCTTGTGAAGCTAATTATTTGTAATTAGGCATTTTTTGTTGAAGGCGTAAACAAAGAAAATTTATGAATTCAGCAAACTGCTTCTGAGCTCCAGGTCTTTTAATCATGCAAACATTTTTCTCTTCCCAGACTGGCCATGTTGGATTCAGCCTGGGAGATTTATTGATTCAACTGAGGCTTCAATCAGTTTTGCTTCTAATTTATGGCTGAAGCAAGGATTATTGAATACTCATGCAAACTGAAGACGCAACAAATTAGCACTTCCAATGTACATTTTTTTCTTTTTTTACTTTTCTGTGAAATAGCACAGTAAACACTGAGGTGGTAAATTAACTTCTGAAGAGATTTTAAAATGTTTGAAATGTTTAAACTCATAATACAGGGCCGCATAATACATCTCCATCCATCTCAAGCTTGGCTCTGAAGACTTTATTAGCATCTAATCAGCACAGAATGTAGTGTCAGTGGAAGAGTGAACTTGTTGGCTTCATCTGAATTTGTTGGATCAGGTCAGAGTCCTTTGAGAAAACTTCCTTATTGGTTTTATCGTAGGAAAACAGCATGTCCTGACGGTTAACATGCTTTTGAGCTAATGAGGCTCGACTGGAACAGAAGGCATCGTGAAACTCCCCGTTTTACTGAATCGTCTGTTTTGTCCTAATGCTGCCTCTTTCATTACGGCATAAAATGTGGACAGATAGGTTTGTGAAAATATATTTTTCCAGAGTACACTCATGAAACTAAAGCCATGTGAAGCTCTGTTAGTATAAAGAGCCTGTGAGGATGATTATTTTTTCCCATGTGGAGTGCTATCAAATATTGTGACTTTTTGAAAATCAATTTTGTCCTGCAACAGCCAAAGTGACTTTTGCTTTCCTGTAATATCAACTGCATGGAGGGGACTCATTGCACTGTTACACTGACCAAACCAGTTTCCATGACATCTGTTATTATTGAAGTATAGACAGTAGTTTTGTATCTCTTTGTTGTTTTTTTATGTCCATTTGTGCTAATTTCTTCTCTTTTGGTTGTAATGTGTTTCTTTGTGGTCTTTCTAAGGTTATTTGTGGTCAGTCTGAATCTTTTCATTGTCAGTGCAAGTCTTCTTAAGTGATTATTTTAAGGCAAAGGTCAGGTGGGCCCCACATTCTGGACCCCTGGAACTAGACTGGTAGACCTCAGACTGTGGTAATGGGTATAGCATCAATCTAAACAGTAAAATGTCTGCTCCATAGTTTAAGTTGTCTGTTTCTGACTTTGTAGGACTAAAAAGTACTCTCCAATCAGACATTTTCAGCATACTATTTTTGGAAAGGAAAGCTTGTCCGGGCTGTTTTTTTCCCCCCATGTCAAAGAGATTGGCGACAAATGTTCCATAGCTGTCTCTGCCACCAAGGAACACGGGGAGAGCAATTTACTACGCTCACCAGTCACTCTAATCTTCAAAGGATGCTGTTATTGCACCGCTTACATCGTTCTCTATCCGCGCAGAGTTTATCCGGCCCATCCTGCCAGAGTGTGTCAGGTAAAGTGCTAGATTACAGCCTGTGTCAAGTGAACTACCCCCAAAACGACAGCACTTAAAATATTGATGCTGCCATTTGTTTTGCTGCCTTAACACTTTTTACCATATTTTTTTTTAAGAGCAGGAGTGGGAGTGATACAGTGATTTCCTCTCCATATCTGCTTGATACGGGGCCTAGGGGGCAGGGGGCTGTCAGACCGATCTGAGCGGAGCCCATCTGCATGGCGGCGCCTGATGAAGCGAGGGGCATACTGTACCGTAGCCGGACGTGGATTTGGGTCCAGCCTTGAAGGGATCAAAGTCAAACTCCAGCAGTGCAGAGTGGTTGTAACTACAATGCATCAAGGGCAACTGTCCTCTTTGCCTAATTGTGAGGTGGTTCAAAGAGGAGCGTAGCTGCTCAGATTAGATTGTGCTGCAGGAGGCGAGCGGGGGGTGAAGAGGTGGAGTGGAGGTGCGGCACCAGGAGCGAAGACGAGACAATGTGAGATATACAAGTTGGATCACAGAGGGTGGGGGGTTGGAGCTGAGAGCAGAACAGAGGGGAGGAAATGCGGAGCCAAACTTTCTCCCTTCAGTTGCCAGCACATTTTATTCTATTGTCTTTTTTTCCACTCCTTTCAATGAGCTTTGCCAGTCACAATCCGCTGCCCAGATGAAGCTTTGGGCCAGTAGTTTGGAGAAGATATGAGGCTACTGCATGCACTCCGCTGCCAAGTTTGCAATACCCTTTTTGCCAAAATTGCCACTGTATTATTTCCTGGTTCAATGTTATTTGAGCAAACAAGGGCAATGACTTCCACTTTGGAATGTTCCACTGCATTAGTATTTCGATGTTGTGCAAGCCAAGAGAGCAGCCAAAATGATAAAAGAAGAAAGACGAGGGTCTGTGCCGTTTGTATTCCACGGTTAGAGACGCTTTTTCCCCTTTGTTCACTGTGTTAACAACTGCTATTACAATTCCTGTACACATGAGTGCCTGTAAACATTTTTCCTTCATCCTCTGACACTCAAAGCTGTGCTCTGAATCCAATGTATGATACCAATAAGCTGTACACCAGTAGAAACTAACTGAGAAAACATCGGTCAGTTTTTTGAAATTTCAATCAGAGCGACCGTGCATGAAAGAGCACCACTCAACCGCCTTTTTTCGGCGCACTTGGCAGGTGTATGTAAATGGTTCTGTAGGTTCCATTGAAATGAAATGTCAGCTCGGTGGACTCATGCAGGGTGGTGATGAATACAATTAGTTTCACATCACTAAGGCATAAATAATGACAACGCGCTGTCACCCTTCCCTCTTTATTCCCTCTGAGCTCTTCTGTAGGCTGAGAGAGGTTGTCAGGATGAATGTGTGGGATACTATGTTATTAGAGAGAATATTATTTCTCCATACACTCACATCATCATTAATTCATCTCATGACACTGGTCCATTTAAGTACCATTGTGATATAATGTTCTTTGTGTGTGTGGGTGTGTGAAGTAGTCCTTACACATAAGGTGCCCTCAACTAGTTACACACTAACACATGAAAGAAATTGTCTTATATCTTCTTTAGCTCTGAAGAACGTCTTTAAAGGCTAAAAATGACCTTCATGATGTAACAAGGGTTTTCTTGGCTTTAGTTTGAAGATGATAGAAATTTCAAAGGCCATTGGGGATACCAGGCAGAGAGGTCTGACAGAAACAGACTATTGGTTACATTATGGGAAGTGTAGGGTGTTGGGTTTCTGGAGCTTGGTAAAAAGTAATTGAATCATCAAAATCAAAAATTTGAAGAGTCATCCTCTGGAAACCATGGTTATATCTACCAAATATAATGGCAATCTATTGAATATTAATTATATTTCCTCTTTTTTGTTATTATTATTAGTGTAGAAATATAGGACTGGTAATGGTATAAGTGTCCAAAAGGAGGATTTAAACATGGAATAAAAGGAAATAAAAAGTAGGATATAGACTTGATAAATTATTTGGATACTGATGTTTGACAGTCATCTGCTTCTTCAACAAACTGCACAATAAACTGCTGCTTGTCAGCTGGACAGCCTCAGTATCAGTTGAGAGAGCTGTCACTCTGATATTACACTTGTACCCGAGCCCAAGTTGTCTTCTGGATTAGATTTTCCTACAGTACAGCTCATGCATTCTCCTCACAGCCAACTTTCATATGTCAGTTTTTATAGCCTTTCATCAGCAGATGCATCAACTGCTTCTGCATTTTTGAATACATTACTAGGCAACTGAAAGAAAGTAAAAAATAAAAGTATATTACTCACAGTTAAAGATTACCTCCTTTAAAATAAAAATGCATGCAAATTGATAGGACATACCTGTGATTTCCAGGACAAAACTTTATTCTGTCTCATAAAATCTGATCTTGAGAATCATAGATCAAATGGAACCGCGAAGCCAAAGCCATATTTAATGATGACACAGAGTCATTATTACAGAATGTACAAAATATTGCCAGTCTGGGGCCCAGAGTTGTGGCTTATGGAGGCGCCTTGTTGCAAAGAAGAGCAGTATTCTGCTGTTAACACCCCTAGAACATGCTCTGATACATTGGACCAAAAGCCAGCTTTCTGAAAACACCAGCAGCTAAACAGACCGCAGCCTTCCTGCCAGCTACCCAATTACAGTACAACCCCAATTCCAAAACGGTTGGAAAGCTGTGTAAATTAAAACAGAAGGCATCGCATTCACAATTCAGAGTAAATATTTACAAAAAAAAAAAAAAACTCAGTTTGAACGTTAAATAAACTGTCTTTTACTTGGTCAGTCTAATCACATGATGTCACCTCAGTGTAGTCCATAGTCAAGGCAATGCCATTCCCAGCATGAGCTTGCATATTGGGTAACATTACAGAATTGTAAGGTCAGCACGGACAACGTTGAACATTTTACATTCATACACACTTACATGCACATTTTATATGTTCAGTCTTTTTAATCATCATTTCCCAAATCACAAGGCTTTGACATTTAGATCCAAGTCAAGTCAAAAGATTTCATTTTTTTAAGTTGCAAGTCATCAAAACAAAGTTGGTGTAAACCTGAGTTGACTCAAGTCCACATCTCTGGTTGAGAAATCTTCTTGGTTAGGCCTCAAAAAAAAAATCTGTTTAAGTTAATGTAGCTACGTTACACAGCAAAGTTCCTCATATGTTGTGGTTGTAAACCTTGTAGTTATGTTTGTAAGTTAGTTAGTTTGACCCATTGATTCGCCCTCCTCCCTACACAGACTTTGTCACTCTTTATAAAGTAACTTCCTGGTTTGCACCCTCCTTATAACTATGGCCATTTGAGGTTGTTGCTTGAAAATAAAAATCAAAAATAAGACTACATAAGCAGCTTGCACAGGGGGTACAACCATTTGGGTACACTCACTACACAAACTTAATTTTGTGATTAAATCCATTAGAATAATTGTATTGAGTTTGTTGGTTTTCTGTGATGGGTGCATCTCATGCTATGGTTATGGACGCTTGTTGATAACCTTATAGGAGGTATTAACCAAGTGATGTGATCACTCCAAACCCTTATCCATGATTCAACACAAAAACTTTTGAGAAGATTATTTGAAAATAAAAAATTCTACAGTACATGGATACCAATCAATGATCAAAAGCAAATCCCCTTGGGAGAAATGGAAATATTCAATGTAAACAAATGCGCTATAATGATGTTTATATTTGTTTTGCATTTCCTTTTACATTTAGAATTCCTTTATCCGTAAAATATAATTTGTGCTACAGAGCAGGGCTTCAGCACTGACAGTTGCAGACAACAAAGATAAGTCGAGACTAACCAATTATTAGGAACACCTGCCTTGATGTATTGACAAAACATTACATTCATCTGGTGGTGGCGGAGTCCATCATATTGAGAGGTGTTTCTAATGATATCCTCTGTATGTAGATAAGGGTGAACAACACATTAGAAATACCTCTAAATGTGAGTGTTTGTTTAAATGTTTTATTTTTCCAAAGTTGTGTTTTCTCTACCTGTTTCACTCAGCATTATAAAAAAAAAAGTGAACTGATAAGCCTCAAGAATTTTCTTTGGTCACGGCCTAGGCTCAGACAAGACTGGATCCTTTCTTAAAATTGAATTGGACTCAACAGAGGTGGTCTTGCCTGAAGCCAAAAAGCCAAACATTCTCATTAAATTTCACGGAATAAGCACAAACACTGAACCATGAGTTATATTGCTCCTTCACAACAAGATGCCAATGACACCAGTTGGTTGTGGATATTAGATAAGGGCAGGTAAGAAAAAGCTTCTGACTGTAGATTTAATCCCCTTGCATGAACTGGCCTTAAACTACCTCTGACAATTGACCTTTGGATATTTACTCCCTGACACCTAATACATTATATTACAATTTTACATCTCAGCCTTCATATTCTCCAGGATCTAATTAGCACCAAATTCTAAAACCACACATGCATTCACCCCGAGCCCCCACTTCCCTCCTCCACCCATCACCATCACTGACTCATTTATTAATGATAAATGTACTTGATCTAAACTCTGACAGGATGATTAATGTGAATAAGAATATGAGTAAGCTTTCTGCATGGAAGATTTTAGAGGGTTGGGGTTTTTTTCCGTCAACATGACAATTTCCCCTCATGTCACTTCATCCTTTGTATCTACAAACACAAAGGGTAATACTAGTTTTTTTTTTTTTTTTTCTTTTCTCATATAATCAGGCCATTTGTCATACAGTTATTTCTTGCAGTGATTTTATTTTAAAAGTTTGTGGTTACAAAGGATTTAACTAAACTTACTAAAAGTTTCTCATTGCATTAAATTAGATTTTTATATATATCTATGTACAAGATCTAAGTTTTTTCACCGGTAAGTATCATTCATGCCCTAAAGGGCCCCTGCAGAAATGCTCTTTGAAACAGTTTTTTGATCCCTCACAACAGCTTTTGTATCATCTTGCAATGCTTTTGCATTCTGTTGCAAAGATCTTTTGACATGTTTATATTCAAACCTGGCAACTAAAAAGGCTTAGCAAGACATGGCTGTCCAGGCCATTCTTGATGCTAGCAGCATCCAGACCCAGTATTTCCTGTTCTTTCTCTCCATGTTTGTGGATGTTAGTTAAAGCCGCATGTGTGGGCTCTTTGGGTGGAACCAATATAGTGTCCTTGAATGTCAATTTTGTAATGACAGTCATTGACATCAGCTCAGCTCAGTGCAAAATCTAGGGCATTGGATTGGATTGGATTGGAGTATGTTAAAAAAAACATGAGGCTTTTTTTTTTTTTTCAAAGAAATAACTTGCCAACAGCAGCCAAAGTTACAAATATAATCTCCTACAAATCTGAAAGCAATATTCAGTTGGCTAAAAGTAAGAAGCTGCTACCCCAAAATTCCCCTTCAGCTGGTACATTTGGCAGAACACATCAGTATGGGGATTGTGTTGTAGCTAGACAAACTGAAGAACCACTGTCAAGATCAATTAAACTGTGACTGTTCGGGCTTACCTTCCCCACAGACCTACAAAAGAAACTGCACGGTTGTTTTTCTTCAATCTGCTTGTACTTCACCCTTGTTACTGGGCTAGCTCTCTGCCCAGGCCATCACTGTCAAGACTCGTAGCACTTTGCTTGTTTAGCTTGCTAACAAGGCACTTTTCTGTACCATAGCAGCTGTTATTTCAGTTTGCTAACAAAACTGTTATTCTACCTGTTATACCTGTACCTGTTCACCTGTTATGTGCGTGAGCAAAACATGCCGTAGCTAGTGCTAGACTTTGTTATTGTGTTCAGGCTAACAAAATGTACCCATAGCTCCTGATAGCGAGCTACTGTCCTGACTCCTTACCATTCAGTCAGTTTACTCTGCCATTAAAATATTAATTTACTATTCATGCCAAAGCTGCCCTAAATTAACAGCATTGTTAAAAACCGAAATATGTTTCTATGTTTTGTAATGGTTAATACACCAGTATTAAGAGGCTCATTGAAATGACATGCTTAAATATGATTATTAGTGTAATCCATGAATTTTAAAATGTACTGTTTTAGAAAAAAAATGAAAAAAGTAAAGCATATTATTAGTTCTTGATGAATGTAAAATGATGGTTACCTACTTTAAATTGGTATCATGTACAGAAACAAATGTTTGAGTAGTTAATTGTTATGCTTGATTAATTCCTGACGTCTGAGAGAAGCCCAGTGAACCGGCTCAAGTTTGGGTATAAAAAGGTGAATCCAGTTTGAAATTACTCATGCCTGTTCAATATAGTAAAACATCGGGATCTCACTAATAAGTGTCCACATTAAATCACTTTATGAAGCTGGATGGTCTCTGGGACAAATAGGGAAAGACATAATATGTGCTCACGGTGTGGTCAAGGATGCCTTTGAGTTTGCAGAGACTGGTACTGGTTCTGCTACTGCTACCTAAATAATGCCCAAATAAAGAGGCAGGGAAAGGAAAGCTAACTGAAGCAGACGTCAGACAACTCAAGATTTAAAGTACTAGAGAGAGAAGGCAGACCACTGCTGGCAGAGATGAATGCTTCTGGATCAGAGTCTGAGAATGTCTCCAGATTGACCATGAGCAGACGACTGACGGAACAAGGCTTAATGGGAAAAATAGCTTCTGAGAAGCCATTGTTGAGGCCTGCAAACATTCGGACATGCCTCAAATTTGTCAGGGACTTGACTTGACATCACTTGACTGCTGATGACTGAAAGAAGGTACTCTTGATGGACAAGTCCGAGTTTTAACTCTTCATTCAGCATCGTCTTGTTTATGTCAGAAAAGCTGAAGAACGTCAGATGCCAGATGCATTAAACCCAAAGTGGAGCATGGTGGATATTCTTAATGGTTATGGGTTCCATTTGTGGAAATTGACGGCATCATGTATAGAACTTCTACCACATCATCTTCCTGCGTCCCATCTGGACCAAATCAAGACAATGACCACAATCATACTTCAAATCTGACAAGGGAAAAATTAATCTGGAGTACTGGAACTGATTGACAGGCCAAGTCGAAGTCTGGATTTGAATCCTATTGAACAGATTTGGGATTTAGTAGATTCAAAGATTAATAGCACACAAAAGTTTCATCTAAAGAAAGTCTGAGGGAACAGCTAGAAACTATTTGGAACTCAAATACTAAAAAGACTGTGGAAAAGTACATAAAAACAATGCCAGCAAGAATGCAAGCTGTTATCAAGGCCAAGGGAGGCCGTACCAAATATGATTTTTTTGTTGTTGTTGTTGTTTGTTTATGTGTGAAGAGAGTATTTAATCATTTCAGTTTATTTACCATATAAAAAGAACATTTTTAGTTTTAAACAAGTTTTTGAAAGATTTCTTTAATACTTTGTTTTCTCTATTTTGTGGCAGGTTGTGTAATTCATTATTAAGCACTATATATGTGATCCGTTACCATTTCATTGTTATGTTTTTTTCTTTACCATGCTATCAAATTGGATTTCAAGGACAGAATTCCACACATATTGGTATAGGCTCATATCAATTTCATACGTTTTACTAATTGGAAGTTTTCAAGGTTTTGGGGAGGTAAAGCATCTGCTATTAAGTGTTGTGTTAAAATGTTCTAGCTTTCTAGAGGACCAGTGTTTTGGCATAGTCATTAAATCCCAGACATTTTTTCTAGAAACACCAACTGAGAACTGAAAATCCAGGAAACTGATCATTGACACAATGTTCTGATTACCATTTCACAGGCTCTTTTTCACAAGGGTTAACATCATTAGTGCAGGAAGAATGAAATTACAGTATTTACAGCAGAACGACAAAGCTCTGCACAT
Organism: Hypoplectrus providencianus; assembly: GCA_028566105.1. Taxonomy (NCBI): domain Eukaryota; kingdom Metazoa; phylum Chordata; class Actinopteri; order Perciformes; family Serranidae; genus Hypoplectrus; species Hypoplectrus providencianus. The sequence continues at coordinate 819,155 of JAOWBC010000383.1, read as the reverse complement.
CTGAGATGATTTTGTTTAACCAGCAGATTACCTCAATAAAACAGCAGGGAAAGATTTCCTTGTATGTCATCTCAACAGCTGACAAATGAAAACGTTGGCTCATGAGGTGATTACCTGTTAATAATGCTCACTGGGCATTGTTCAGCAGTGGGTTTTCCAATTAGTCGATATTCAAGAATGGTAGTTTTTTTCTAACAGTGGGGAGCTATCAGGAAAACAAAGCAAGGCAGAAAACGCATGTACAAAAAAGTAAAATATAAATGAGTAAAACCGACAGGCAGCAATGGGAAGAGATATATATATGAACAGAGCACTATATGGTATGTTCCCTGTATATTTTCACCGATCAGAAATTACAGTTTTTTTCCCCCTCTGCCATTACCAGAGGGTAAAAATTCACAGCAGCCATATAAACTGTAGTGTGTGTGCATGAAAGGAGGTGGTTTAATAACAGAATGCATTATCTGAGAATGTTTTTTCTCTGTGAAGGCCAGCCACATTGTCAATTTGTGTTGGTATTTGATACATTCAGTCCCAATGAATACTACCTGGGGGAAGAAATATATGAATGTGTTTCAAGTTGAAATGAAACTTTGGATGAATGGGGGGAAAAAATCACAGAGAAAATATCTCATTGTAAACAAAATGGCCTTTTCTTTAGGGGTTAGGTTTGGTCTAGCTCTTGAAGCAGGAGTCCTTCATGGCAGAGGATGTAAAATGAAACATGCTGGCTTTAAAAGAATATGTATTTAGCAGTGATACAGCCTTACAAATTACAGTTGAGCCTTTCATATTTTTTTCTGTGTAATACGCTGTTTTATTATCTCTATTTTCCCATTACAACCTCAAGGCTCAGACATACTTTGCATTGTGCATTCATGGACAACATCAATGGTCCAAACAGACATGCTTGCTATGTATACTATATGTATAATAAAATTCTTTCTTGGCCCACACTTCGCCCTTTCATCAAGTTTTATGGCAGTTCAACAGTTTCCCCTTTAATCCTACTTAAAAACAGATTAACTAACAGCACCAAAACTATAACCTCTTCATAGGTGATAGTGATGCCTAAAATACCACTAATTGATGGGATTTGGAGTGTCAATGGCAGCGATTGCTACCCATACTGATGCAATGTCTGCATTCAAAAGAACTGGAATTCAATGATTTTTGTCTCATAAGTGTACTTACTAGACTGCTTCTCCAGCAGTTGGAAGCATATTTAAGATTTCCTCTGGCAGAGCTGTCTGACTTCCCGTTGGCTCCCCATATATAGGGCTTGAAATAAAAATAAAATAAAGGTAAAGGCTGCTTCTTTTCCAATGATTGGAATGAATATTTGGGGGGGCGGTATATAACACATAAAACAGCTGGAGGTATGATACAAAATGAGGTAGAAGAAACTGAACTTGCCCATGGATTCAGGAAGAGAGGTAGACCACTCACCCCTGCTGCCAATTTGTCTCAGTGGCTACTTCCAAAAAAATCCCCAGCAGTCTGATAAATATTTGCCCCAAAGATCAACACCACCATGATTTTTCTGCCATCAATATTATATATTTCTAATCTATTCGCACACTGGATGGATTTAAACTAAATATTACGTTGAAAATGAATGAGGAGACGAGATTATTTTTACAGTATGTGGGCAGAAGAATAGAGTCGTACTTCCACCCAGGTGAAAGAGCTTCCTCACACATTTCAATGCTCATGTTGATGGCATTGAACTTTGAGAGTAAAGGCCATTAACTTGGCAAGACTTTATCAGAAAGGTTTTTCAGAAAGGTTGGCAAAAACATTGAAATAATATGTTCTCGATTCCTGAATCAGTTGCATCTTACCTTACCAGAACACAGAAGTTTATGTTTAAAAAATGTGAAATATAAACAGTTCTAATTTGTAAGTCTTTCATGTTAAACATTTTAATGCGGACTCTGTCATTCTTTATACAGCTGTACAAATATGAAGCTCAGTCAGGCTTATAATTAGCTGTGACTCCAATCTCATGATACCATGGGTTATCTACGAATCACAGGATTACTTTTATGTGTATGTGAATGAAAACAGCTTGCTCCTGTAGTTATAATGCAGTGGTTTTAAATAAGATTTTCTTCATAGAGTGTGTAAAATGGTGTCTTGGATTTTGTTTCCAATAAATAAATAAATAAGAAATTCATGTGACAGCACTAGAGACGCTGTCTTTTAACATGAATCAAGCCGCAGGAATGTGCAAATAAGGAGAAGGCACAACAAACGGGGCCAGAACCAAATGGATTATCACAATCCGACGCTGCAGTCCTGCACAACGTAAATATAAATGTGACTACTTTCAGTTTAATCCTGTGCCAAGTCATAAATACCAGAAAAACCCATTTAATAACTCACTCTATAACCCTGTGTAATCCATTACTAAAGGTCTTTCATACTTAAAGGAAGATAAGCTATATTATCCTTATAATATTTCCACTTAATTAGGACACAGAAATATGTGACACTGATGATTTGTCCTTAGCCAAAACAAGTATTTGAACCAAGAGATGGTTGTAAATATTCTTGTTAGCATGACTCTATAATAAGAGCATTCTAATTATTGACAAAGAATGAAAAGGGTCAGGATTATTTCAATAAATCTTTTCTTTGGTTACAGCTCTAATGAGCACCTTCTAGCCACTATTTTATTTTTAAACTTGGCTTTTTGTCACTCTCGCACAAAAACACATTTTCTGGTGTGCAGAAAAACAACAACCAGCTGTATGCGGTGAATAATATGATATTCAAAGTAGCGAGATGCACTGCGTGTCCTAAGATCTTTGTGATTAAAATAGATCAAGTTGTCAAGTTTGACTCTCCGAAATGACAACAAAGAGAAACAGCCTCTCTTTCAACACCAAGTTCCACAACGTAATAGCTACGATAGGTGCAGACAAGACAATGCTTCTTCCATTTTTTGTCCGTCTTCTCACCTTCAGGCTGTCAGCACAACCGTTTTTCTGACCTCCAGATTATTATTCTTGTGTTCCAGACTGGCTGGGAAACTCTCTGAGGGGAGGGTGGGCTGAGAGAGAAATACTCACCCCTTCTATAGCAACCTTTGATGTGCCCTGAGCAAGACACGGTCCCAGAATTACTCCACTTGAGCTGCTCAGAAACTTTGGTTGTACTTGGCAGCTCCCAGTTGAGCAAATGTGTAGCAGGTTCAGATTTATTCATCCTTTCAAAAATATACAAACATGAAACCACAGGCTCACACTCGGACGTGTGCACTTACACACAACTCCGTCCCCTTCACACTCGCATGCTGTGCATGACACGGAGTTGAATGGAACCTTTAATGTGTTTTAAGGGTCATCAGTGTCTGGCTGGATGTGATAGCATCAGTGCTGCAGCTATGACACCACTGGGACGAACTGGGGCGGCAGTGGAATCAGACTGGGCTAATCTGGCTGCAGGACTGACGCTATCAGCGAGCTCATCTCTGCTGAGAATGAGATCCCTCTCACGACCTTCACCAGATGCTTATCACAGTTGGACAAAGCTCTGAGTGTGTGTTGGAGTGTGCGGATTGGCAGCTGAGTGTTAGTCCCTGAATGTAAAGTTGCGGTTGTGTGTGAAGTGCTGGATTGTCAGGAGGGCTGTCAAAGGCGTTTGAGTTTGTATGGATGTGTGTTGGAGGCTTAAATAGTACAGTTTCATACTGTATCTGCCCTCTACACTCTAATTGACCTATTTCTATAGCAACAAGAACATTTGAAGGCCTCAAGGCAACATATACCAAACTCACATGTTCTTACTTAAAGGGACAATTCAACCCCATATCAAAAACACATTTTTTTAACTTTTACCTGTGGTGCTGCTTATCAATCTAGATTGGTCAAGATGGCACTTGGCATTTGGTACTCAAAGTGCCCAAAGAAAATTCAACAATAATGTATATTTCTAGAGATCATGATCGCCAAGATAATCAGCAGACCTTGTCATATGCAGTTGTCAAAATTTTGGAGAAATAAAGTAAATAGTTCCTACATGAAAGAACTCATTTTGATTTCTGATGATTCTCTTGAGTAACTGAGTCATATTTCCTGGAAGGAGATCAATTTTTGAGCTTATTGACACAATAGTGAAGTGCCATATACTTCCATTGTATTCATGAGATGCAAACATTAACAGTGACATCTCTAACAATTTGCAACTCCCACCATAGAAAAAAAAAAGTGAAATATAAGTGTTTTTTATATATATTTCAGAGTGAGCTGCCCCTATGATGCCGAGGTTAGATATCTAGATGAATGAGCTTTATGTGCTGAAGCTGAAAGAAGCCGTAACATATTTCAAAAACTGAACAGAAGATCAGTACCACTCCACATCTAATGAAGAGAGAGCCAAGAGATGGTCAACCGACACAAGCAGGAAGGCTAGAATTGAAAGAACTATTTCTCCAGAATAAGATTAAAAATGTTTTCGTAGAGATGGGTCAGTTTCCAGTTTTGCCTGACCTGTCCATACATAATTATACTGGTTTGATTTTGCAGTGAACCACAATTCATCAGTGTGATGAATTTATAGCAGCCTACATCAGCAACCTGTGCCGACGACGTAATGGCACTAAACCCAACTTGTATTTACAGTGTTTCCCACCTGTAGACTGTACCTGGGCGGCCCGCCAAGGAATATTTATGGCTGTCCAAGTATATCTGGGGACACATATTAGCATTTTATGTTGTTATTTTTTTAAATGTCAGGGAGAACGACGCTATCAGTGATTGATCACCTCCCCTTGCTCTATCGCACATGTTCTGTGGTCAATACAGAGAGAGAGAGAACGAGAGAGAGAGATGTTCTGGTAATAAAGTAACTTTAGAGGATGAGGACACAGTGCAATATGACTACATGATTGACATAATTATGTTTGAAAGAAATGGACTGATGGAGCCAAAGTGTCTGATAGTCTGTGAGCAATTTAATGTTCCTGCTTGTGTACTATAAAGTTCAAGTTATTTGGAGAGATGAGATGACACACAGCAAAGTTAATGTTTTAGAAAAGTGAGCCACAGTTGGATCAGACTTTAAAGTTTTGTTTTGGTATATATTTTCCTTCTGTTTATTGCCAGTTGGCATACCAAAACTAAAACCAAAACTAAACTGTGAGGCGCATTACTGCCAGTTGGACTGGATTCACAACAGTCGTATTAAATGGCTGCTGAGTCATGAATAACACCCTGTGGTAAAATATGGTATGATGGTGCAGTCTGGTGTTTGCCTAACCACACCAGTATGAAAAAGTTTACAGTGGCCCAACCCAAGTTCAAGTTACATATAAAAATACTTGTATTAATAGTTAGTAATTTAAAAAAAAATCAAGCTAATCCTAGGACCTAACTTGCTATTAGCAACAGATGAAAACAGATTGAAACAGCTAGCCTGACTCTGTCCAAAGTTATAAAAATACCAATCAGAAACTTCAAATCTGACTTATTACGACATCGTACCTTGATAACTGTTAACAGTGCAGAAACCTGAATGTAAATGGTATTTTAAGCTGCAGTGTTTTGCTTTTTCTGTGTCAGTCTTAATGCTAAGCTAATCAGCTGCCTCTAGCTTCATAAGTAGAATTAGACAAGAGGTGGTCTGGGTCCAGCCTGTACCCCTAAGCCTGACGCCTCAACCCAGGATGTGTAGGGTCCATGTTTTATTTGGTCAATGAGGTCCAGTTCTGGTCCTATTCTATGACCACAGGTCCTGATCATGATGGCAGTGAAGTTGTAACACAAGCATGAGAAAGTCAGGCACATACGGATATAAAGATATAAGGTGACCCCAGAAAGCAGTGTACCAATGTTTTGTTTTGTTTGATCGATTTTTCTTGTTAAGGTGAACTGACCCTTTAAAATAAAACATTAATTTCACAATAAAGCATGGTTATTTAAGTCCTAATGTGTTTTTAGTCATTAGTTTTTTGGAAAAGTATGACCAGGAATTTAATCTCATTGTTAGAACAATATAGTAATGTAACAGGCATTGATATTTTCATCAGAACATCACATATTGTTAAAGCCAGCAGGAGTGTATTGGGGATACATAGTCTCTGAAGATGCATGACTATCACTTTCATAAAACTGTCAGGCTACATTCTTGATTTATTAGAATGCAAGTTATATTCTGTAAAGATATATGTCAATAGTGTGTACACTCACAATGCAATTTTGAGAGGTGTTCCTACTGTTTTACCAAGAGAGAGCTTTTAAATTTGAAGACACAATGACACCAAAACAAAAAGATATGCCAGATTGATTTTTTTATTATTATTATTAAACAATAAAGTCACATTGCTTTGGAGCAGAGTGAATCCCAAATGAGAAAGAAGCAACTGACAGAAAACTAATTTAATCAGTTGTTCACACGCCAACTAAGAATTATTGCACTTCCAATAACATTATCTATTGGCCAACAGTTGATACAGCACCTCCTGCGTTTTCATATTGTCTGTGAAAACGGAAAAATTGATTTTTGTTACTCACATCAATCACAAGCAATAGATGCAACAAAATTGTCCTATGTCACACAAATCAGCCATGCGGGGCCGGTGGTGATACTGTAATGATTGGATTTGGCACTGAAAGGAACAACACTCTAGTTTATGGAAATCTGAATGAGGATTATTCACAAGTGAGCACAGGTGGCTGGAATGGTTTTGCATTAGATTTATTATTATTATTTTTTGATGGAGGCTTTTAAAGTAAAAACAGTAATAATGGGATGGATGGATGGATGGATGGATGGATGGATGGATGGATGGATGGATGGATGGATGGATGGATGGATGGATGGAT
>JAOWBC010000383.1:782225-796874 GCA_028566105.1 Hypoplectrus providencianus | reverse complement strand
AAACATCAAGATTGCACTGTAGCAATTCCAGAGACAAAGTGATATCATATTATTAGGAAGCTGCAAGTGTGGGGTGCTTGTTTGTGTCTGCAGAGCGGTGATTAGTGCTGATGCACAGAGGGAGGCCAGGATGAAACATTTATGCCCACAGCAGCCTCCGAGACCCAGCTAGCCTGCAGCCACACCCGCGAGGCACCAGTGCACTCCTTTTCAATATACCCCGGGGACTCGCTAAAAGGTGTGACAACTTTATTCTTCTTAGATGCTGCTGCAATGTGACTTTGAGTACAACCGTTGGTCTTCAATAAAGGAAATGATCCAATACGGTAATGGAAAGATATATTTTTCAATAACTACTTCTGTCTGCACATTAATCACACCATATGTCAAAAGCAAGTGCAGTAAGACTGTGCATTAGGAAATGTGTTACGACATAACTACCTAATCCTTTCTATTACACTATCAATATTGGAGCCTTTGGGATCATGAACTGCAGGTACTTTTCAATATTTTGGCTCAATGTCTCAAAACTATGAATAACTGAGCAGAATGGCTACGGATTAACCCCCTTGACCTTCCTCCTTACTCATAATAGTCTTGCAATTCCTGCTTTTTAGTCTTTCATGCACCATTTTCTATTGTCCAATAGTAAAACTGTATGCCTAAAAGTGTATTTATTGTCTTTGTCCAGAACATCAGAGGGTAACTCTTTTTTTGTCATCTCCACACCAGAACCCTGTGGCAGGGATTGATTGCTACTCTGCTGATTCCTATGGACCCGCTGGGCTGCGCAAATGCCTTTTGACGTGGGGTGCATTTTTAATGTGTCAACTGAGACCTAAGGCAGATTTAGCATGAACTAAATTACAGCCACATTACTCTAGTCGTAGAAAACAACCTGCATTTTCTTATGCTTTTGGGTGCAGTTTTTGATGTTAGGCACGACTCATTGCCTGACTCCCTAAATAGCAAATATTTCTTCATGGCTGCAGACAGAAAAAAACATAAAAGTGTTGTTTAAATGTAGTTTATTGGCTTTATTTTTGATTGACAGTAAGGTCCTGATGCACACTTAACATTCCATAATCTCTTGAGATCTTGGCAACGGGAAAATGAGGCTATTGTTGATTGAAGGCTGTTGTATGACCAATTATCATCTTTACATAGTGGAATAAAAGTGACAAAATGGACTTAAGAACTTGTTTTAATGAGGTACTTTTACATCAGCTCAAAGAGGCGACATTGAGTTTCATGAAAGGCTGCTGCAAACTGGATTTCTGAGGAAGATCATTTTCAGCAGTGCGTAGGAAAACAGAATGTGCGTAGCTCTCCACACCAGGGGGAGAAGTTGTAAAGAGCTATTGTTTGAGCTCACACACTGAGACCTGACCTGCATTCTGCCCACATCTGATGAGTTTAACCAACACGTAGGCTGAGCTCATGGTAGGAAACTGGCAAATCACAACATTTTGCATTGCCTGGGTGAGCACTATGATGCACCTCAGTTGGTTGTTCCGTGATCTGTGCATGACCAGAAAAAAAAAATAAAATCACCTGCATAGCAGAATAATTAAAAAAAGTAAAACACTATTTCACGTCACAGCAATGCATTCTTTTTTAAACTACATATGAAGTCTTGGATGTTGAATCCTCAAAGCACTGAAGTGCTGCTCATCAAAACAAACTTGCATAATTAAGATGATCTGTGAGATGTCAAAGATAACTCTAATTGAGAACAAAACAAAGGTACACTGAAAACAAAAAGACACAGTGTTTACAAATGCGTCTCTCATAATGTCCCTTTTAGTATACTCAATAAGCTTAACTGACCTTCAGGTGATACTAATCATCTGTAGCTAATTACTGGTCTACCTGAGTAAACAATATCTTTCTTCCCATACTGCATTATAAACATTAATCATCGCACAAGAGCGAGGAGTTGTAATGAGTTAGATAACAATAATTAAACTTTGAATTATGGACTATTGGTTGCACTAGATAGGACACTCTTAGCATTGCCAATTATCAAGGGTTATATTTCCTTAACAGTCAAAGGGAATCTGGAGCTTTCAGTATGGAGAACTTCACATAGAACATGGATAGTTCAGATAAACTGATAATGCTAATTTTAATCAGAGTGGAGGAATCTCCTCACCTCTTTTGTGTGCACTACATTATGTAGTTAACCATGTCAAAGGTTCACCTCAGTCACAGAAATACTTAGAATGTGGTTTAAGAAAAGTGAGTACTTTTACTTTTGATTCTTCAAGTACATTTTAAAGCTGGTACATTTGTACTTTTACTTAATTAAGAAGTAATTTTGCATTGTGGTAATAGTGCTTTTACTTAAGTAAGGGATCAGAAAACTTTTACAACTGCCCTAAGCTCCTTTCTCTTATGACATGCAGCATATTTTGCTTAATTTACACAATGTGCAAACACTTAATGATACAAAACAAGTTGCGAAACTACCCAGCTCTGAGACCTGAAGGTATTGATGATTAGGCTATGTAAAAAAATGAGAATAGTGTCTAACCATGCATACAGTTTTAGTTTTACATGATTACAAGAAATATGCTGATTTTAAGGTTGTTATTTCTAATTTCATCCATTCATGTCAACTTTGCTAGTCGACATTTTGCTGTCAACATATTTTTTGGATGTAGTGAACTTTGTAGGAAGACGACTTTCTTCATTTATCCCACCAACAAAGCTCAAACTGCTAGACAGTTTCTCCATGCAGTGGAAATGGCTTTACACCAGAACAGATTGAAACCAGACTACACTTGTCTGAAATACACAAACCTAAGATATTTTGGTTGTATTTTGTCCTCTGGAATGCCTTGATTTTCCTGCCATGCTTGTGGAAGGTCAAGGTAACATCTAGTACATTGATTGCGGTGTCACTGTTCCATTCTTTCTCATTTGCTTTTGAATGCTCCCTTTCACATCCGGATGTTCAGTCACACAAAGCAGTGGGAGAAGGACTGAAATGCTATTTCTTTGTGATGTTCAGATAAAAAAAAAAAACAAAAAAACATCAGCACTGAACCTTGTGTTCCATCCTGCAGCTGCACAGGAAAATATAATTTTGTTGAGTAACCAGAAATGTTAGGCCCAATGTTATTCTCAGATATTGATGGTAAAAAGTTAATTTTCCAAGAAACGCCAAGGGTAGGGCGACTAAAAGCAGATGGCACTCATCATTCTTAATGCTATGTTCACAAGTTAGAATAAAACCCCACCAACTGATCTGTTTTCACATCAGAAGACTAGGGGACAGTACAACTTTTGCCAAGTAGGCAAGCGGTCCAGATGGAAATGCATTACCAGATGGTGGATGCTAGTGGAGAGGAACAGGCAGGGTCTATGTCACGAATGGGGGGGAAGTGTTTCAGTGTTTGGAGAATATTGTTCCAGCAGAGGTTGAAGTGAAGAGTTGATCTTTTTTTTTTTTTTTACAAGGACTTTTTTTGTTGAATAGCTTGTTGATGTTGGTTGATTGTTTACCTTTCCATTATCTTCAAGGACCCTGAATATGTCGGGGAATTGCAGTGAATGGGCTTCTGTAGATGCTCCAGATGTTTTGCGACAGATGGCCTGTCTTGTTCCTGGTGTGGGAGGTGAACTGCATTCCTCCAGTAAAACAGGTGACATGCTCACAAAATGGCATTGATGTCTGGGAGCCATTTAGTGCCATGGATTTGCTTGCCATTTCCTATCCCATGGCAATCAATTAATGGATTTGTTGCAAGTTGATCTTCTTTATTTATTTTTACGGTTTGAATATCTCTCTGTATCCTACACTCATGTCAATAGAACAAGAGACCAAAGAGTAAAATTGTGTGTGTAAATATTCCATTTGGATGTGTTTGTTGTCGCGTTATTAGGTGAAGTCTGCGTGGGGCTGTTTCAGTGGAGAGTTTCACGTCGCCTGATTAGAACCATTCATCAAGTGTGGTTGGAGTGGATAGGGATGATTACCAAACTGGGCTGTGTGTTTGTCTCAACACTTCATTTCATCTTCACATTTGACAGAACTGCTCTACCAACTCCATCGCTTACGCCGTGCAAAACTGTCCAAATGAGTCATTTCGCTCTGAATTGGAGTCCCTTTAGCTCATGAAAAACATTCAAACTAATTTCTTGTTAGGCAGCAAAACAATTACTCTCACATTGTCACTTTAGTCTAAGCTCTTTGAGTTCTCTCGCAGGACTGGCACAGTTAGAGATTAACTAAAACATGCAGACTATATTAATTCTAGACCTCTATCATTCCATTTCCACCCATCCCTCTGAGGATGCTCATAGCTAATTTGCCCTTGAAGCTACATTTTCCTTGTTAAGACTGGAGGGCTTTTCTTTCATCTCAGCCTTGCCTGTTCTGCACATTTTCAGTACGCCTGATGTATGTGCACTGAAAGGCCAAACTGAGCTTTGCATAGAGAGGAAATTGGATCTACTGTCATATTGTTACACAGGAAAGAAGTATTTTGTATTCCATGGATTGTCTGCAATGTTTGACTAACATAACATACATCAGGTAGTTTCTGAATACATTTCTTAGAGTAAAAAAAGAACAAAACAAGCAGAATATATTGAATTTTGCTCTAAGTGGTTACATTTTCACTCCTTGCCTGTTATAGTTATGTAATGCTGACAGAAAAAAAATGTCTTAAAGATATTGTCAACTATGACAAAATGTGTAGAAAACCATTATGTTGGAAACAACTGAGCCACTGTGCAATCTTTTACAAATATCTAATTCAAAATTATGATGTGAGTATACTAATTACTACGTCCAAACATCATTGCCATTCCTATTCCTCCATTCCTTACAAAAAACAAAGACATATTTTGTGTCACTTATTATAAGACCATGTACTAATAATAGACTATAAACTATGGATTTGGTTTCTGTGATGCCCCCCAGGTTTCTAAAGAGCCACATGAAGCTCAAAATGGGTGGCTCCAATGATCTAGATGTCATCTTCTTGTCAGTGTCTCACTCCTCCCAGTGCCACTGGCAAATAGGTGAAGACTGGATGAGCTGCAGGCGGCTGAATGCAGCAGTTAGCCACCTGTGAGGACAGCTGCATGCCTGTGAATTTGGCCATACCTTTAGGCCTTGATATAAATTAAATAAGTGAGTTACACAACACTTCAGCCAAACTCACATATGTCAGAGAGGGGAAAATAGCACAGACACATTTTTTTTCTTTCTGTAAACACATTAATTCCTGCAGTAACATTGGGCTTTCACAGATGGATACCAATCAGTATTGACTCTCGGTTGGAGCCCAGGTTGTAGTCTAAGAAAACTTACGCCACCGATGGCTTTTAGCCCTGGAGGTTGCAGCTTGGTTTAAAGTCCTAAATAAATACATAAAGCCCCTCATAGCTACACAAATGAATCTGAAATGAATGTTAAATTGAATACAAAACAGAAAACAGAACACTGTGCTTTACTGCTTTATCTTTGAAGTTTAATATTTGTGTCTTTTGAGGAGATTATTATAATTCCACAAAGTTAACTGTAGATACAAAAAAATGCATTAAAAGCATAAAAAAGCTTAATCTTCCATTATTGTCAAAGTAAATCAGATACTGCCTTTTACAAAACAAACAAATCAACCATTGAAAAAGTTTAACTGTGAGGAACATATTATGGTGTGATACACCCCCCACACAGAGGTCACTTTAGTTTTATAACATGTTGCCTTGGAGCCAAAACAGCAGGTGATAAAGTCCATTAAGCTCACTGCTGCTGGTAAGGCTTACAGCTGTGAGTCCACAGTAATGATTGAAGGCAAGGTAGATCAGTAAAGCTTATCTTATCTGAAGGTGGCTGAGCAGTGGCACACATGTAAAAGTGAATATTGTGTCTGCCACCAATTAACAAATTTCAAAAGTGTGAGTAAACGATCAATCTCAATCACTTGCTGCTTCAGTGAAAGAATAGTATTCTTTGAAATGTTGAGTGTAAGTGGATCCAGTTACTAATTTTTAAAGAATAAAAGTTCATTTCATACTTCTTTTCTACCAAGGCAGTTCTAGCCAGTACAGAGCTGGTTCCTAATTTCAAACCAGTTTGGACAGACATAGAAACTAGTCTTCTGTCATTGCTACTCTGTTTTCAGAGTGGCAACTACTCATTGAACCACAAACTTCTTAAGTCAGGGCCTGGGGGTATCATGACTGTCATGACCAACTAAATTGGGCTAGTGTTATCAGGTTTACATTAGCTTACAAAAATGGCTACCATTAACATGTTATATTCAGTGTTAATAAGAACGTTATTGACATCCATAGCAATGAAGACGATCAGCACACATGTTGCACAAGCCAGGTTTGGATGCCAATTTAGTCTTGCAAAGCCAGGAACAACATTTATAAAAAGACAATGTTGTCTGCCATTGTTGTTTTGCTGGCTGAGGAGTGGAGACTTATACTGTGACATATTGAAGTGACGCTGTTGAAAAGCAAACAGGTTTGAGAAGGTTTTCAAGTTGAACCAACTTCAAACCAGCACCAGCCCAGCTTTGGAACTGGTTTTGCGTTGGTTGAAAAGGGGTATCGCACTCTGTCCTGTGTGTCTGTAAACAAAAAAAAAACAAACAAACAAAAATCTTACATATACAATGTGTAAGATTAGCGTGATGTACACACCAAAAGCAGCAGTGCATTCCTTTAAACAAACCCAGACTGTGTGCTGTGGTCTCTGAGAAACTGTGACAAGTGGCATTTGCGCCTGTGCTCTTCAGAGTGTGGTGAGGGGGATGATGAGGGTTCAAGATGCCAGGTGGGAAAACATTTCAGGAGGGAAGAACGGAAGTTAAAGTCACCTTGCCTGGGGGGGCCGGACTTGTGCGGCTTCTGGAGTAACTTGGTGTCGCTGCTGAGGACAGAGCCAGTGACTCATGCTGGCCCAAGGCCACTGGTGTCTATCACCTTCAGATGGCCGTTTGCCCATTGGTGGAGAGACACTTTGACTGCCGGTGCTCACAGGCTCGGCCTCATGCACAGAGCAGGTGGCAGGAACATGCTGCCAACAGGGACGTCTTTTTTTGGCATCAGTCTTTAATGAACATGGAAATCTTATCAGAATATTTCTACTGTGCACTGAGGACATTCAGTGAACTGATTTTTAATTACAGATAGGTGTTTGACACATTTGATGCCTTATATTTTTTTATTCCTGACTATTAACTCTTGACTTACTACAGTAACAGATGGTAATCTGGCTGAGAAAAATGAGAAAAAGGAAATGTGGTCCATTGCTTTTTGACTATACCGGCCGGCCTTGACTTGGTATCAAAGATATGAATAATGGCCAATAATTATAAGTTATTCCTCATAAAAAACCAGGCCGTTCTGGCATAAAATGCCCTTGTTTCACTTCACTGTATAGATAAGTGTGTGAGGGAGTGAGATCCCACAGTGTCTGATCACTAGTTTGTTGAGATGCTGCAGTGAGCTGAGTGAAGCATGTGTGAATCCTCAGTAGTTTGTGGTGTTATTAATTGAGAACATCAATAACAACAGGCCCTGTTTCTCTCTCTCCATCTCTTGAGGGCAGCATTCATCATGTGAGGTCACTGCAACTAGGCAAGAGAAAATAGGGCAGATTTGGTCATAGTAAGCAGGGTCTTGTTGAACTGGAAATCTCTCCTACCCTCACCAAAAGTGACAAAGTGCCATAACATCAGCCATGCTTTGGTGTGAAATTACTACAGCATGTTTCTGCCTGTGGTCATGTGCATGGATGACAAATCCAATCGGGTATTAGACATGTCTTTTTTACCCCCCCGTGCCCTTTTTGTCTTTGCACATTTGTGGTTAAAACTATAAGTGGAATTAGAACATGAAGTGCCTGAAACACAAAAGGGATTTAGCTTTTAAAATTCTGCTGAAAATCCTTTACTCTTTAAAATGAATTGATGTTTAAACATAAAAAATTGACACATCAATTTAATGGCAAAGGACAACTCCACCAGTAACAAAGTAATTATATACTGCTTGTATCCATAAAAAAAAAAAAAAAAAAAAAAAAAAACTAGTTTACCACAAAGTGCTATAAAAAATGAATAAATAAAAAAATAAATATGGCTAACGAGCAAACTGCAACAGGAGCAATTGGGTGTTTCATCCAAAGCCAGTGAACACATCATTTGCTAGCTAGGAAATAGTTTTATATTGACATTACAGTCAAAATTCACCCACTAACACACTCAAGCTTTATGTTAGCTGTATAGCTGTATATACACCTCATTACTGGTAAGTTAGAATGACATGTTATGTTAACTAATGTCACTTGTGGGTATGACACATTTAGTACCTCGACTCAGCTACCTCAACTCGCAAATGTGACTTTACGAAATATATATATAATCTCACTGAGAATCTGTATCTCGCATATAAGCTTTCTCCGGGAAATCTAACAGGCTAGTCGGCCTCTAAAAAAATCTTTCCCTCCTCAGAGACCCTCATACAATCTGCCCACCAAGGTCCACAGTATCTTACAAAAACTTTTCCAAGAGAATTGATTGGTTAGAAGGCAGGGCTTTATAGATTGTGATCTCTTATGCTCCCGACCAGGTTAGTGAGGTTAAAGACAACCACTTTTGTGATACCAAAAATCCATGCTGAAGTTACATCGCTCACCCTCAAATCTAGCTTTGTAGTACAGGGTTGTGGCTTAACATCGTCACTCAGTGATCACTCAGTCATGTCATTTTTGTGTTGTTGTTTTTTTAATGTAACTTTCATTTTTTTCATAACCTAGGTCAGTGTTTCTGTAGCCTAAATTCACTAAGACGGTAATGTGTAAAGTAGATTACAACTCTTCCTGTGATTATAGTTTTCTTGAGAATTACTTCATACTTCTGATTCTTCCTTCAACCGACATGCAGGCACAACCATGTGTGGCGCTAGTGACAGGCAGTGGCTGAGACCCCGTATCAGCAGAACTAACATCCTGTGCCTTTAAATGTCTTGGTAAACCATAAAAGTGAGCCAGCGTGGACTGTACCACCCCCATGGAACTAGATTTCCTAAATGGGATAGTCACTTCTAAAGCCATCAATTACACCTGCGCTTTTCCTTCTATATGACAAGCCAAAATATCTGCAATGAAGGTCTATTTAAGATAAATACATCAAGCCTACTGCACAACACCCTGGTGCTCTAATGACTCACAATAAAACATCGCTTTTACTTCTCCTTGAGTAAACATTTACACTAGATAATTCTCAAGTATCTCGGTTATAAGGGCCATATGTGCTGAGACTGACTAACCATATGTTTTGAAACTCTATACCAATATATCTGATGAATATTTCTCAAAACAACTGACAGTGTGCAGCCTAATGCAGTAATCATCGTGGAACAGCACCAGCTGAACTTTAATAAATCTCAGCTGCAGCACTGAGAGGCTATAGGATGTACTCGCAGTATGTGTGTGCCAAAGCAAAAATTAATGGCAGCCACATTCTCAGCTGAACGCAAAGTAATTACTGTCTTTTTAGAAATGTTACCCTTTGGTGTGGAAAAAAAAAAAACTGAAGGCCACATTAAAGCACAGATGGGTGATATTTGCATGCTGCTAATTACAGAGCATCAGATTGTTCCCCTTTTGTTCCACTGCTCCGGTAAATATCAGCCACTTCTTCTCTCGTTTGTATCACCATACCACTGAGTGCTCATCAAAGATTGTTCCTATTATCCAAAGCTTTATAAATGATGAATGTAGCTTTATTCACAATGGCACACCCAGAAAACATAAAAGGGGATGCTAACGTCCTGTTTTTCCACTGCACTTCTGTCACTAGCTTTAGGTTGATATTGGACTCCATGGAACCATTAGTTGAATTGTGGGAGTTTGCTGCAGAGCCACCTGCCGCTGTCAGATATCTTTCATCATGTGTCACAAAGATCTCTCTCCTTTGTGTTCACTTCTCTGTGTCTCTCGCTTGATATTAGATTTGTGCCAGACAGCTTTCTGAGACAATAAGCATGCCGGCATGTTGGGATTTAACAACTGAAGATGAGAAACCGAGACTAAAATTGGGGTTGACACTATGTTTTTTATCAAGGAGATGCTGAAACATTCTTTATGAAAGCCTTCAGCCGTGATACACAATACTGCCATCACTCCACTGCGGGAAAGGTGAAACTTAATCCGATTGGAGAGATTACACAAACGTATTTTTATCCTCATCATTCTTGTCAAAGCATCACGAGGCTTGTCGACAGGCATCCAGGATCTCTAATTTATCTGCGGTTCTTGGCCTTTCGTGACGTCCCCTCTGTTTGAAGCCAGGGGATAAGGTCACTGCAGCATTGAGGTGTTCGCTGGCTGTGTGTGAAGGCACCAGCCTTCAGAGGACTGTGCTAACCCCGTGGGGTTACATGAAATACTGAGGACATTGAGGGTCCCACAGCTGTCAAAACTAGCATGATGTAAAACTGAGAAAATCTCAGTGTGTCTGTCAAGAATCTATCTCAGGCCTAGACCTTCTGCATGTACATTATGTCTGTACTCTCTGTCAAGCTCAAAATTAGAAAGACCCAACTGCTTTTAAATCAAACAGCAGAAATGCTCGGTAGAATTTGGCCATTATGTGAAATGTAAGGAGATATTTTTTTAGACAATTCGAATTAAAGTGCTGCGTTTCTCAGTGGCTCCATTGTGGCAGTTAATTAAGAATTGAAACAGTAATAATTAGATATGAAATGTAATTTGTACTTTAGCTCTCTCTGCCTTACCAGTGGTTTAGTTATACACATAAAGGCTTCCTTACAAATAGCCTATAAAGATGTTGTATGTTTTTTTACCTTCACAAATGCAAATTTAATAATAATTGATTACAGAAAGCCTTGTGATGTAGGACTTTATAACAACTATAGTTCAGTAAAGAATAGTTGGAATAAAGCCTCAGGGTGCATTCACACCTGCAGTTCTGTTCATTTGGACGGGCCAAAGAAAATAGCATTAAATCCATTTAGCTTTCATATTCACAGCCAAAGAGTTTAATTGGCAGTTGTCCCATCAGCCTAAATCAACCATCCAAATGCAAATAGAGTTTGTTGAACCACAAGAAAAAGGTTAGATGTGGATGCATGTTTAGATAAATTTCAGGTCAACTAGCTAAACATCAGCTAATGCATAAACAGCAAAGTTTTTGACATCCGTCAGAAGCATTCAAAACTAAAAAAAATAAAATAAAACCTTCTGAAAGTGTTCTGCCAGCTGTTAACACTGATGCATTTACTCCACTGTATCAGCATTTATGCTGATGGAAGGATTCAAGAATATTTGCTGACCAAAGAATACGGAATGTCACCATTCATTCTCCTCCAGGTTTATATTACTCTTCTTTTGGGAACACTTTAGTAAAAAAAAAAAACAACCTAAATTTATATCCTAGAATATTATTGTATGTCTTAGCAAGCAGTAGGCAGCATTACTTTAAAGTGCAAGTAAAAGATGTGCCTGTCCAGATCGATGTGCCTTCAAAGGAGTATCTGAAGGAGTCTTCAAAGGAAGATGATTAAATGATTCTTTCACATGTAACTTCTTTCTCTTGTTCAATAAAGCAGGACAATTAACCACATTCACAACTGCCCAAAACCCTCCAAGAGGAAGTCTGTGTAGTTCATCCCCATGAATGGGAGTATGTGACTGCAGATTGGTGCAGTGTTCTTTTTTCCTATTTTTTGTTGATTTTATCTCAAGAACATTCAACAAATATGTGCACAACTAAGAACAATCTGTTTAAAATGGATAAATCCCATTTTCTTATTAAATTTGCTCTTGACTACACTGATCTTGTAAATCAGAACTATTTAGAGCAGCATGAATGCATTACCAGATAATTACAGGAGCATACCATCATTTTCCATTACATTTTTCAATGTTAATAAAATCTTTGGGGTCTCCCCTTCCAATATGTAGTGTTGATCTCATTAATCACATGCTGATGTGAGGCATATGTTATATGTACCATTTTCAATGTCTTAAGTTTAGTTTAGCTTGCTATAATTTGCTGATAAGCACTGAACACAATGTGCATGTCCATTGAAGTCAACACTTCATTTCATGGAAATCAATGCAATAGCCACCAAGAAGGTTTACTAAAATCCAATGGATCATGTTGTAACAGTTTTGTGTATTGCACTAAGTTAATGGGTGAGCTGGCCAAACAAAAGCATTCAGTACTCAGTTCAGCTAGGTTTTATTCGTGTTCCATAAACTGCACAATCCCCAATAGCTTTTTCACAGTACAACATAGTCCTATACCGCCCAACCTATGATTGTTGTGTTTCCCAGCATTGACCTTTCAGCAAGTTTCCATGTGGCCCTTACACGTTCCCCTCACACATGGTGTTCGAGTTAAGTTCGCAGTTTGAGTTCCCACAAGGCCTTGTGTTCTGAATATTGAGGAGCTTGCCAACTACTTCATGCACAACCCAGAAACACAAAATTTCCCTCACAGTCACCAAACAGGATTCATTGTCAGAGAACTGTGAAAAACTTGGTGTCAATTTATCAAATACATGTTGAGATATTTACCTAAGGGTTAGGGTTAGGGTTACCAAATTGGGAAAACTCCTCTGGGCACCTTGAATAGCAATTCATCCAATAGGTGTTGAGACATTTTACTCTGGACAAAACTAGTGGAGCAGTTGAACAAAATTCCAGTATCTAGAGCTCTGTTGGTAGCGAGGCTGAATAGTTCTTGCAAACTGCAAAGTTTTAATAAAAGGTGACTGCGTGGACCGAAAGAAGACAATGAGTGCTTAACCTTATTGATCACAAGCAGTCTAACTATCAAATCACACAAATCCATGCTGTGACAACCAATTTGGGTTGATGAAGATCCCCAAACCGAAACATTGCAATTGCAATGCAATGAAGTGAGTTGGTGATTTTCAGCCTGTAGGAGTTTTTGCTTCTTCACTGACTTTATTTTAAAACAACCAAGGTTTTACTGAAAGATTAGGAAAAAGTGCGCCCTCATAAGATAGGATCACACATTGGTTAAAATGATGCCAGTCAAGCTGTTGACTATAGTTTAAGTGAAAATGACAAGAGCAGAAGCTGACCTCACTTCTCTGCTGAACTCATGGTGAACTTTAAGCTCATTGGCCAGCCACTGTCCACTTAGCTGATGGAGTCTGGGGATTAGCACTTGAGATGACCTTTCAAGTGTTCAGTGGTTAGCGCAGGTCTATTGAGTGAAATCTTGTTGACAGCCAATTGACATATTATAGGAAGACAGCAAAAGACTATCAAATACATCTACAGTTAAGTGGGCATAATGTATATTTCTGTTTTCTCAGGAGGTCCATCGTGTTACAGAGTAAGAAAAACACTGATCAATGTGCCAGTGATCTTCTCCAAAGAAGATCTGATAAAGTTTCCAAAATGCTGTATCTTTGGCCTCAAACCTAAGACTCCTGCAAAATTGTCAGTGAACAATTTGTAACTCATTTGGGCCAGCAAAGCAGAGGGTACTCTTTAAGCAGATCCCCCCTCCAGTCTTGGAAGTTTCATTGGTGTGACGGAAACCTTTCTTGATGAGGTTCTTATTGATTAAGGGTGGCCATCACCCCTCTGGGCTCCATCTTAAACCAGGCCCCTGCAGATTTATGTGCTTTTCACAGAGGTTTATCTTTGCCTTAATGCCTCTTTGTTCAGCACTGTATTGGTGTTTCTGTCACGTTGTTAAAATCTATGGTGCAATATCACTCCCTTGGAATGGGCTCATCGAAGTGTCAGGTCTCGTAGATCTATGGCCCAATATGGCAGGCAGAGGAAAAAGGGGGAAAGAAGGAGCGGTAAACTCATAAACCTATATCTTTATTCTGACTGATGGTGTTCAGTGTCCCTTTACAAAATGGGCAGAAGAGATAACACACAAACAGCAGCAATGTGTTAAATATATTCCCGACATGCTCAATAAAATCATTCCACATTTTTCTGATGTCTGTGATGAGTGTTTCCATTTTCCTTTGGCCTGGACAATTTCCTCTGACATCCCGTCTCATCCACAGCTCATGATTGCATGTGAAAGCACTCAGAGGAGTGATTGATATATGGATGGCGTCTGCAGTGGTTTTATCTTCTCTATGCAAATACTTTCAGCTGCTGCATTCAGAGATATGCCAGCTGTTCTAACCTGCTAACTGTTTTGGTCAAGCTTCTGAGTAAGCTACTCTCACTGATTGAAACACGTTCTCTGTGATTATGGCAATCATCGAGCCACTCCTGCTACGTAGTTACACTTCCTCCAGCTGGCCCATTTGGTCATGTTCCATGTTGCTGTGGAATTTCAAAAAAAGAAAAAAAGAAAAAGATGCCATTCCAGAAAAGCTCTTTCTCAAAATGACAAGTTTCATTATGTGAAATGTCACGTTATCGCTAAATACTGTCAGGTGTGACATTAAACAATAATTAATTTATACAGGAATAGATTTCTATCTCTCCTTTCAGGGGGTAAAAATGCACTATAAAATACAGATATTCAGAGAAACTCATATTTTCTCAACCTATTGCTAAAAAAAACACCATAACAAAATATCAGTTCATGGAATTATTCTCCTGCCACATAAGCTCCGCCCATAAGAAAGCATCTTAACATTAAG
>JAOWBC010000383.1:740803-752186 GCA_028566105.1 Hypoplectrus providencianus | reverse complement strand
CACACACACACACACACACACACAAAGAGCAACACAGCCCCCCCTCATTACAGACCACAGTGGTGAAAATCCATATCATTTAGCCACCAAACACAGAAAACACTGTTAGTTTTAAATGATTCCACATCATTAAGTTGCTCGATGAGCAATAATACTCTAAACAATGCTGTTTGAGCATGAGTAATGTTGTCTGGGTAATGGACTCGAGGGGAATGGTGGAGGTAAAGTGATCTATGCAGCTTTTTTTTTTTCTTCTCTCTGTCTGTCTTGCCCTCTCTGTGTCCCACACACGACGCTGAGGGAAACTGCCCCCTTGTGGCCTCATTTGCCAAAACAGGGGAAAAAAGAAGCAGAACAAATTAGGGAATTTCTTCAAAAGGAACTGCGAGTCTCAGCACATCCATGCACCTCATTAGGGACAGTAATCCTTTGTTCCTTTTTAAATTCATGTTAATAACTGCACCTCCTTGCTAAAAAAAAAAAAAAAGAGAAAGAATCCAAAACAAATGTGCTGAAAATGACACATCCTTATTCAGAGTTTTCCCAAAAAGTGTCTTAGCCCAACTTTGTTCTGCTGCAAACCAGTAGAACAAAGATGCTTTTATTATTAAGGCACTTTTGGGAAATCTCACTCCAGGCTTTCAACACCACGGATGACATTCTCCCTACACCAACGTCCACAATCCCTTCCATGTGATCAGCACCTCTGCTCATTTCCTGCCTCGCTTCCATTAATAAGAAAGTGCACTTCAGTTCTTTTTTACAACATACCACCATTGAACCAGTGCTATATTTCCACAGCGCTCTAATCAGCAGTGTTTGGATTTCCCCTGTGCTGTGTTGTCTTTACTACTGTTCTGTTGTACTGGGGAGGGTTTGCAGTGTTTCAAAGAGCAAAAAGGCCATATTTTTGCTTCTGTGGTTAGCAAAGGATCCCAGCCCTCTAAGCGCCCCAACATTTCCAAGGAGGCCAGAAGCTACACCCAGGGTGCCGTGATTGTACAAATCCATGTTCATGTACAGTACTGACCATTAAAACAACTTTCAAAACCCTGCTGGTTATAAAAAAAGAAACACTTGTATCTCTTTTTCTAAGAATAAAAAAGATAGCAGAGAATCCCACATTATTATCCACAGTATAAATTACATTGTAGACAGAACTTGGAAATATATATAGTACAGTTATATTTCACTAGAATTTTTATGTTTTTTGTCGTCTTCACAAATATGTGTGTGTATTTATGCATGTAATAAGTGTTTCTTGTATGTGTGTGTGAATGCCGCTGTACTATTTGTTGCTGCATCACGTGTGGCAGAACTCTGTACTGGGCACGTTGCTGCTCTTGCAGTAGGCTATGCTGTTGTTACTGAGGTGACAGTCTCTAAATCCAATGCCCCCGTTGGGCGTGTAGATAGGCTGAATGCGGAAATCTCCCTTGAGCAGCTGCTCATTGTTCAGCGCCACTATCTGGAAACTGGTCTCAGTCATCTCCAGAATGGAGTTATCCTTCTTGGTTCCAGCCTCACCATAGTCGTCTTTTCTCCTGCCCCGGTTGTATTTCCACTTGGTCGAAGACGACCGGCTCTTCCTGTGCATGTGCCAACAGAACAGGCTGAGCAGCGTTATCAGGATGATAAGCACTGCTCCGCCTATGATCCCAGCCATTAGCAGCGTGGAGTTGATGCTCTCCTGAGGAGCTTGCTCTCTACCGGGAGGCTTAGTAGACGCAACAGCCTTGGTCCTGGCCTCAGAGCATATAGTATCCTCTCCGGGTCTGTAGGAGTTAAGGGTGTCCAGCACGTGCACGCAGATCCGATACACGGACCGAGGCTCCAGATTGGTGAGGCTTATATGCCGCCGGTCCCCGCTCACCGTCCTCTCCCGCATTCCTTCGTTTATTTGGCTTTGGCCCCTTTTGACCCAAGTGACCTTGTAGGCTGTGACGGTAAAATAGGAAGCCCAGCTCACCTCAATACTGGTAGAGTTGACCACGTGGAAGGA
Source organism: Hypoplectrus providencianus (assembly GCA_028566105.1). NCBI lineage: Eukaryota > Metazoa > Chordata > Actinopteri > Perciformes > Serranidae > Hypoplectrus > Hypoplectrus providencianus. The sequence goes on along the minus strand of JAOWBC010000383.1, from coordinate 750,184 downwards.
GATCTGAAGGGGGTCCTCATAGGGAGGAAGGGGCCCGGGAGGGTTGTTATGGATTGGGGGTAAGGGAGGGGAAGGTGAGTCAAAGTAGTAAGGGATGGATGTGGTGATGAGGGTGGAGATCATGGTGGTGACAGGGGTGGTTGTGGGTGGGGGAGGAGGTGTGGACCGGAGGGTGGGCCAGGGCGGTTGTTCAGCATCAAGTGGGCACTCTATAATATCCAGCGTGAGCTCTCTGATTGCCATGCCACGCACCTTGTCTGGACTCAGGCACACAAACCCTCGGGCGTTGATGGATGAGGGCAGAGACTTGAGCCATACCACCACCCATTTCACAGAACAGTCACAACGCCAGGGGTTATTTCGCACCATGAGGTGCTTCAGGCTCGACAGGCCATCAAACACACCCTGTGTCAGAGTCTGAAGCTGGTTGCTGGAGATATCCAGTTTTTCCAGCCTGTTGAGCTCAGAGAAGGCTGCCACGGGGATCTGGTCAATCTGGTTCTCCTGCAAGCTCAGTTTGACCAGTGACTGGCTGGGTAGGAGGGGAGGGGGGAAGGTGAGTGAATTGCGGGCCAGGGCCAGCTCACGGAGGGTGGCCAGGTCCTGGAAGGTCCCTGGTGCAATGCCCTCGTCCGTCAGCAGGTTCCCGTCCAGCAGGAGGCGCTGCAGGCGTGTCACATTCTGAAAGGCCTCCTCTGCAATGTGAGCGATGCGGTTCTCATCCAACCGCAGCTCCTTCAGGTCCTCGGGAAGCCCGATGGGAACGCTGCTTAAGTGGTTCTTGGTGAGGAAGAGGAGTTTGAGGCTTATTGCCTCCCTAAAGGCTCCTTCTTCTACCCCCACTGTGGAGATGGAGTTATCATCAAGGTGCAGCTCCTCTAGTTTCGTCAGCTGGGCCAGAGCTGCCCTGGAGATTGTTTGGATATTGTTCTCCTGGAGATGCAGGACCCTGGTGTTTTTGGGCAGATTGATAGGAAACTCGTCCAGCTGGTTGCCGTAGAGATACACAGTCTCCACGGTGGCCACATTGTGAAGTTCCAGTGGGAAGCCAGCATTGTTTATCTGGTTGTTATGTAGGAAGAGGACCTTGAAGCCGTCCTTTATCCCTAGAGGCACTGATGTCAGGCTGCGTTCATTGCAGTACACAAACGGCTTGTCACAACGACACTCTTCCGGGCAGGAGGCACCCGGGCTGAATTGCATTTGGAGGCTTAGAATGACAGTCAACCAAAATTGCAAGAATGAAGCCCAATCTTTATTCCAAGGTCCAGCCAGAAACTCCATAGTGGAAAAACAAAACAGGAAAAGGGAAACCAACAATAAAAAAGAACCGGGAGGTAATTAACCAAAAATTTAAATCAGAAAGGCAATGATGTATACATCCTCTGAAAACCAGCCCCACAAAAAGTCCAACTAGGGAGTCTGGTAATGATGCAGTTAGCTGGGAAAAGAGCAGGAAACCGTGGGAGTAATCCTGTAAATGCTAGTCCTCAGCTGAAGAGCGATGGTCTCATTAGTGGTGGCCAGTCCTCTGACTGACTCCATCCATGCTGAGACATCAGACCATAGCAGGACTCTTCACTCGTTGCTCCATGCAGGGCTCAGCCAGGGCCAATTTGAAGCCACACAGTAGAGAGCCACCCCAGGCTCCACTTGCCTGTCCGTCACACACTGCTGGTCCCCGACCAGGGCAGAGTCCAAGGGGGGTGACATTTGGATCCAGAGACCTGTGGGAAAACAAAGAAATGCTGGATTAGTATATTTGGGGTGGCCTGTTCTTGGAAAAAAGGGGCCTCTCTTCTCCCGTCTCTTTATTTGACATACAAACATGCACACACACATACCAACTGTCTTTCCACCCCCCGCTTTCTTTCCCTCTCCCCCAAACAGAAAGACCGAGTCACAAAACATATCGTTCACTGCAGATGTAAAATTATGCACTGGCTATTCAAAAAACAGTGAAACCATCTGATAAATATTCAGAACAGCTCTTGCACATCCGGTTTCGCAGACATAAAGAAGGCTTTTATCCCTTCCGCTCTATCAAAGGAGGGAATACATGACTGCAAGGACACACACTCACAGATTCACAGAGGTTCTGAGCATCATCAACGCTGCTTAATGGAAAAACATGCTAAAAAGAGATAAGGGCTAATGAAGATGTCCCCTCTTGCCAACATGGATGCACAAAATATTTACTGGAAAATAAATCGGAGCAGAATACAAGTGACGGCTGTCTTTTTTTCCGTCTGCTTGAGCAGACATTGTGGGCAGAGGTACACGAGTAAACACACAAGTGCTTACAGTAAACAGAGGCAATTGTTTTGCCGCTGGCCTAAGGAGGAACTCGTTATTACGTGGAGGCCTGAACACACCATCACTAAGCACAAGATTTAGGGCTGCGAAACAGAGAACAGTGGAATTACAAAACAAAAGAGAAGCAATGGAGGACCCTGCATATCAGCTCCTCCTCTCACTAGAGTGACATACACAAGCTGTCAAATGAAATGGGATTGGAAAATAATTTAGTTCCACCACCTGCAATAAATGATCGATACAGGCTATTTTTCAGCATGGAGAGGCTTGTAGTAAAGCACAAGGCCGCTGGATTACAGTAGACCCCCAGATTCATTATTCCAAGTTTTATGACCTATCAAACACCCCCACACCCCCATATGATTGAAAGACACTAGTTGTCATCGTTGGCTTTCAGCTTAACTGAAACTCCACCCTTAGTCAATGTTGGATGACACACAATGATGGGAATGATGGGTTGAATGTTAAGCACAGGAATGGCCATGAGCGTGGATTAAGATCAAGATATCCTACAGTGTTTGTGGCGGAGCAGAAAGAGACAGTTAGCCACATAGTTTAAAAAAAAAAAAAAAAAAAAAAAAAGAAAAGAGAGAATTATTCTATTTTTGAAATCAAATTCCAAATTTGTTATGTCTGGTAGCCCTGACTGAAATATGGTTTGTATGATGGAGAAAATAACACACATAGAATATAATAAAGTCAAGGAAATGCTTCTATTTAGCTTTGCAGTCCTGCTTTTTTACATGCACTGCCTTGTTTGTTGACGAGATTGACACTTTGTGGCGGAGACGGAGAAACAATCCTTTGACACACATCTGTGATCTACTTTTCTAAATTGAAAGAGCTAAATTTAATCAAATAAGCTTCAGGGGGGGTACAGGCAACCACATGAGGCGATAAAATGTGCTGCCACAGCTGCAGAATCAACAGCAGAAGGCAGCAGCATCAAGATTATTATTGCTGCATAAATAAAAATGTCACCAAGGGTCCAAATAATGAGCTTAAAAAGACGCATGATATCAAGTTGGCCGTTACTGGACAATACCAAACCTGATAAAAGGCGGACATGCACAGATCAAGGAAGGGAAGTGATAGAAAGACTTTTTTCTCTCTCCCTCTCTTTCATTTTGATTTAATTTCCAGCCGAGAGAGCACAGTTTCTCACCGCCAGATGAACGCTGTGATATGTGGCCAGGACAATCCGATTAGAACTGGATTTAGCGACAGAAACGCAATTAAAAAGTTTAAAATGGATAGGGTATTTAAGAGGCGATAAGAGGCGGATCAGGTAGACTTCAAAGGCTGCCCAGCGAGCGGTGTTCATTTGAATGAATAATTTCAAAGGGGGAATTGAAAAAACCGTTCGGTGCATTGAGAGTGAAAGCCGCCCCCCCTTCAAAATAAAAAAAAAAAAAAAGTCAGGTTTTCTCCGGGGTGAAAAATGTGGAGCGCTGCGCTTTGTAGTGCGGTAATCTTTAACTCGATGGAACATCTAATTAACTACAAATAGATTGGTTTACTATTTTAATTAATCCTAAAAAAAAAAAAAAAAAGTCATTGAGAATTGCTACATTGATGTCTTTGATCGCAGGGCGTTTGAAGCGTTAAGTTACACAGGTGAAAACACGTATTTTACATCTGTTTTATTTTTTGTCGTATTTCGTAATTGTCATTGAGAAACTATTTCGAAAAGAAGTCCATTCACATACAACTCAAGCCTGTCATTCTTCCTCCTTTACCTCTCCAACTATGTGGTGGGTTATTGAGAAACATCCACTGTACCTTTGGCGAGCCTTTATCCATTACAAAACCCGCTACCGCGTTCAACTTTTCCCCTTTCTCTGAGCCTCTGTCCTTCATGCGGTCCTGCTGTATGACCGTGCGTAAAGGTCCGTTCGGTAACGCTGGTGCGAGTCGGTTCCGATGAGCCCGGTGAGTCTACGGAACAGCATATTCCCCTGCATGGGTCCCCCCCTTTTCGGTTGTGGCTGTGCGTCCGTCCGCACTTTTTGTTTCTGGTTTTTCCCAACCAGCTCCACAACGGAGCTCCTCCGCTTTAACTCAACACCGTCTGCAGCGCATGAGGACCGAAGACAGAAGCGGCGGCAGGGTGATCGCAGCGCCCACCTCTCCCCCTTCCACACTGGACGCGTTCGCCGAAGTGTCCGCCACGGGCCATGACGGCCAGCTGCGTCCGTCCGGTGAGCTGTTTAGTGGGGGAGCTCAAACTTGCCTTTAGTATCTGCGCAGCTCAGACCCGTACTCCCTGCGAGTTGTTTTCTTAGATGGATTCAGTTGATAGTGCGACGTGTGTGCTCTGCTCACCTCTCTCTCTCTCTCTCTCTCTCTCTCTCTCTCTCACCCCTCCTGTCCCTCCTCCCCTCCTCAGAATAAAGAATGCATCTCCTCCAGCAGCTCCGTGATGGCTTTGAGCCACAGATCCTCCCTGCTGCCCTCACACTGCAGAAAATAGTTTTGTCTCTCAACACACTTTCATCCCTACATGCTATTTGCCCGGCCTACCTTACACCGCGTTCACGTCTGAGCTTTCATTTGCATTTTAATCACAAAATCCGGGAAATCGGCTCGAAGTCACAACCTCAATGAAAAATCACTATAGGACACAGCCATTTGCTACTTATTTAAATGTGACTACATCATTGGGGTTACAAAGTGCTCCTGTTAGGTGTAGTTTTTTATTGTAATATTTGTATACCTACTGATTTTCCTTTAAAAGAGCACTAGCCCCACTTCTTTTTAATTACAGATGGATAATTAGCCCCGAGTGAAAAGCAAAGTCTCATCTTGACTTCCCGTATTTTCTTCCAGTGATTTGAAGCATTTAGACACAGCCAAAGTAATTTCATCTGACTGCTTCTTCGCCCTAATACTGATTCAGCAGTGCACTGCTGCTCTGCCCACACTTTTCAAGTCACACACGTGCACGCACCCGGCGCATGCACGCAGACACGTTTGCCTGCATCTTTTTTGTACCCAATACGTCAATACACATTCAAAAAAAACCTTCTCCCTCACACACACACATATTCATAAATAGGAGTTTACTGTTGAAATATTCTAACACACACGTTTGCTAGATTCACTTTTTAAGTTGAAGTAAAATTAAAGTGAGACTAAATTCAGGGAGAACCATTTTCCTTTTAAAAGTTAAAGTTTTAGATCATAAGAGATTAAATATAATTTTCCATAATTTGAGGTTTGAAAGTTTGCTCTGGGTGGGTAATGTTAGAGAACAGAATGTAGCTACTTCTGTATAACTGATATGATTAAATCAATGTGTTTGATTTGTGTTTGGTTTTAGCTTTCACCGTTCTCCTGCAATTATGGCAATATTTGTTTCTCTACAGTAAAAATAGTTTTTACTACAAAATTCACTTCCACTCAAAAATTAGTATAAACGGGGTGTCTAAAAAGTCTCTTTACAAATTTAAAAATGTACTACTAAAGCAAATGAACAGGCAAATATGTGTAAATGACAACAAAATGAGGAGCAGATATTGAAGTTTTTGCCTCATTTAATCCTCCTCTACATGGACACCATCAGCTGCTGAAGCTCATCCAGACATACTGGATGTGTTGCCATGTTGGCTGTAGCAGAGCCTCATCAACAGTCCAACGGCATCAGTGATCTTTAGCTTGAGATCAGTGATGTCCAGCATCTTTGTTCCATACACCAGATCAAATCAGAATGAGATATTAATCAATGAAACAATTTATTGCGTTTGTAATCATATTTTATATTGTAAACAGACCTTATGGACACCCTGTTTATTGTATAGGTTGTGCAACCACCAAAAAGAAAACATATTGGTATTGTTACTTAATGTTTTTATTCTAGTGATAGGGCATCCTACTTTAATATATTCTGAGGACCTACATTTGTCATGTGGCAAACACATATGATGAGACTTCACTGCCTACAAAATTCAGAATGTATAAAAGTCTATGAAAAAAATACCATAGTTTTCATCTAATTTATTAACTCACCAAACATTTTCTAATGAGTTTATGTTTTTTAAATCATTTTCTTAAGTCATCTTCAAGGTAGCATGACGTTCATGTGAACCAAAATAAAAGATAGAGGATGTTATATCTTAGTTTGTCCTGGTTTTCATCTTAAGAGTTTGAAACCTTCACATTGTGTATTCAGTTTTTTTTTTTTAATTTAATTAAAACATTTTGGTGGCTTAATAAATGTCTTGTTCAGCATGTTGGTTGTTTAACCTTTACATGAAACACTCCTTTAAACGAAATGTATGAATGGGAAAAAAAAACACACAGCCGACTCCAAAAGGTCTTTCAGAGTAATACAACACAGCGTTTCCCAAACCACTTCTGAGTTCTCCTTGTCCTCCATGTTTTATGTATCCCCTGCTCCAGCACAGCTGATTAAAATGATCCCCTTATTATTGAGTAGCTCCGGGAGTTAATAATGAATTGATCATTTGAATCAGCTGTGTTGGAGCAGGAAAAAAAAAATCAAAAGCACACAGGACAAGGAGCTCTACAGAAGCAGTTTTGGAAACACTGGGCTGTATTATTGTAAAAGACTTTGACTGTTTTTGTCTGTAGCACTCCAATATATAACAGATAACCTGTTAGCATCTTGCTAACTCAGCTAGTGAGTTAATGCTAGTGTTAGCTGATAACTTAGCCTTTGCTGTGCAGTGTCAGGTGGGCAATCGCCCCATTATCCAAATATAGTCACTTCTGGCTTCAAAAACAGGCTAAATTTCAAAATACATAGACTTCACATGGCTTTGTCGACTTCTTTTATCCAAACTATAGGCTAATGTTGCAAAGCTGGACTTGTTAGCTTGCTACTATAAGCATTTCTAGAGAAATAGCCAAACTTGACACCACAGTGGGTCCTTAAAAGTCTTGAATGTTTTAAATGGGCAGACAGCTGATAGTCAATGTGTGCCTGTCTACTAGCCATGCTGCCTATCAAATATCAGTCACAGTTGCCATGAGAAATGCCCACCCAGATGCTTCAAGCCACAATGCAGTCTCTACACATCACATTTTTATCCCTCTGAAAGAAAAATATGTACAATCATGACAGATTTATTGTAATTACTCAAAAAAAGTGAGGAGGATTTAAATTTCAGTTTGCCCCAATAATAATAAAGCCATCCTGTTCTGTGTTTTCAGTGTTTATAGCCAAAGCCGGGGTCAGACCGGCACCCAGCAGTCACATGATCCCCACAGGTCAGCAGGTGCACGTTTGTCTTTGATCACCTCCTTCAGTTGCCAAATAGTATTAATGTAGCTCTTTGACTCCTGCTGACCTACTTCAGCATAGATAACTCATGGAAATTTTCCCGGACAAATTACGTGGCTCCCTCTCAAATCGCCAATGTCATTTTGTTCAATCAGGCCGGCCAGCGCGCGTGCCATTGAAGCCTTCTAATACGTCAACTCTCTGTGAGATGATGTGGTTGTTCTCAGTGTTTGCCTTTCATGTTTAATTTCGGCTGCCACATCCCCAGGATGGACGGCCATTTGGAGGCCCAGTCCACAACATTTAATTCCTTCATAAATCAAGCTTCTGTGCGCGTCATGAATTATTGATTGAGTGAATTTAGAGGAAACAGCCTATTTTTATTTTCTCCTTGATGGACATGTTTTGCAGTAGCGCGCTCTGTTCCTACTCGGTGCAGCATTATGGAATGTCTCTTTCTGGCACGCAAATGGGGATAAAATGACAGACACTCAAAAGGGTGAAACAGGGGCCTATAGGCAAGTGTGCTCAAGCCATTATCCAGCAGGTTATTCTGATGATGCTCATTGTTGTCAAGCAAAATAACTGAGCAGGAGTTGGATGTAAAATAGGCTGATTGCATAAGACGAATCAAAGACGTTAAATTTTTGATTCAAGCTTGAATTTTATTATAGCTAAAAACCTTGAAAAATCTATATTGCGCTTCCTTCTGGTAGCCTTGCTCTCAAGTTGGGTCAGATATACTGTATATATAAGGTCTGTATTGCAGAGAAATATTTCAGTCTACACCCTCTCTGGAATCTGGAAGTGGAAATTCCCCTTCTCTGCCTTGCCCAAAGACCTTCCCAGAGTTTTGGCGTGGCATATTTACTCTGCACGCTTGTGTACCTTGATAAAAGTGCAGATACACATGACCCCGGAGCACATCAAAGCCCGCTCTGTCCATCTGCTCCTGTTCAGGCCCCAAACAGTGTTAAAGGAAGATAGTGGGGGAAAAAGTCCACTCAGATATGCAGATATGTTTATCCCCTGGTTATATTCATTGTAATCCTCCTGAGACTTCATTAGCTTATCACATTTCTCCCAGCATGAATTTACATCTGGACAGTGAAAGGCACTTCAAAGGTGCCAAAAACATCAGTGTTTAAAATCCTCCCCACAAGTATTGGCAGGATCTTTGACAGAACCAACTGTGGCAAAGCAGAGTAATATTGCAAATCGCAGAAGCTGTGATATAATCAGGCCCTTCCCTCGAGATTTTCAGTGGCTTAAAGAAAAATATGCTGATAATGTTTAGAGTGGGCGATCAATGCGTTCATTAATTTCTAAGGCGATGTAATTATGTTTACCCCCCGTCGATTATCAATCTACATTCAACTGATGTCACAGCACGTCTCCCAGAAGAGAGCGGCGCATTTTCACAGCCCAGGAAACTAATCAGCCAACAACATAGTATATATTTTACTCAAGGAGTGAGTAGAGTGGAGACGGGGGAGTCAGAGGATTGCACCAACCCCTGAGCCCCTCTAGACCAAATTCATTTTTCTTCTTTTATTGATCTCTTTCTGTGCAAAAATGAGCACGGACACTGAAAAATACAACATACAGTACATACATTTGGCGCACAACACATTCAGCGTTTTGTAAGAGAGCATGGCATTTCCCAGACGATGAAATGGAGCCCGTGCATTACAAGGCAGAGCTAAACTGAGCAACATTTACCTCCAACCCTCATACTTTGTAAAAGGCAAACAAATCAACTGACTGCTATGTAAAAAGAAATTGCACACAATGTATTTTTATGAATTGTTTCTTTTGTC
>JAOWBC010000383.1:724575-735303 GCA_028566105.1 Hypoplectrus providencianus | reverse complement strand
ATTTACAATAGAGGTATTTTTTTAAAAGACCTATTCAAGTATAACTATGAATGGCTTTTAAAAACTGTGTATTATGTAAATGGGTTTTATGATCATTTTGTCACTTACTGCAAAAACAGACCCACTAAAGCATTGACACTGAAAAGTCTGAAAAGCTATCCTGACATGAAATTGATGTCTACAAATTAAAATCATTTTTTTCACTAAAATCAGAAATGTATATATTATGACAGCCTAAAATATAATTATACATGTTTTAAATAAATCATGTTGCCAATATAAAATAAAAATGTTATTAAAAAAAAAAATATATATATATTAATTATACCTATTTAATATATTAAAAATATTAACACAACTAATGCAAAATTTAGTCCAGGGCTGTAGCGGATTAAGGTTTAAGTTTCAGTGGGAGTAGTGGTATTGTCTGAAACTAAAAGAATAAAGACATCCATTGTAACCAAAAATGTTAGACATTTTGTTCAGAAAAGGGGGATAAATAATGCTCTAAAATTCAGCTTAATTGTGGTTGGGTATTGTTTTCTGTTTAAGAATTTTCAAGGTTTCAATTTAATGTTTTTGCCATCCATTTTTTTTCTTACAGCCCCTCATACAGGCCAGTGCATTACAGTTAAAAACACCCAGATGAAGACACATAAGAGAAAACAGATGACTTCTAACAAACAATTGAAAAGCATATTAATTTGTTTACAGAGAACAAATAAATTGGTAATTCAATACAAGACTCGAAAGGATAATTTAATTATTCTTTTCAAAGATTAAAAGGAGAAAGGCCACAGACATGCCAAACTAAAAGAGCATGTCTCACCCTGCACTGTTCTGAGGGACCAGCAGCTTGATTTGATCAGGACCTTACAGCTGTGGACAGCTGTTTAAAGGCTCAGCCTGTGCTTGGATGACAATCTGTGTTTATCTTCGGCTTTCCCCTCCAACTAATTAACTAAGCCCTGAAACACCAAAACACCACGGTCCCCTGAACCTCTTTCTTTCTGACAGCTTCTCCCCGCAGCTGATTTATTATTGCGCGATTTCAAATTAGTGCTGAGTGGAGAATGTCTCACAACAATTTACACTCACATGACCTGAGACACTTATTAATTACTCTATTTTAATTAGACGTAATTACACTATATAATGCATATGATATCATGATATATAGAAATATTTCTCTCCTATTTACTTAATGCGGAATCAAATAACGAGGAGGTAATTATTGTTATCATTATTACTATCACCAGTCTTTAATTTAGTGTGTAAGATTATCCGAAACAGACTGCAAGGATGAAGCAGGGAGGTTGCTCGTTTTCTGTTTCTATACTCCTGTGTTTTCATTTTTAGATTAAACACCATGCCAATCTTTATTCCTCATGGAAAGTTTTAATTGCCTGGGAAGCAAAGAGACATTTTAGCTTGCAGTAAGGCCAAAAGAACACAAGCAACACACACTTGAACACTGTACAATGACAACTGATATGTTTAAACTGACACACTTATTCATACACTGTTTACTGCTGTTTCTTTTCTATCAGCAAAAACACACTGAATAAGTCTTAAGGAGCTGAAAACACTAATTGTTCTGTTTCTGCAGGTTAAATGCTTTCACATTCTTGTTTGATGTAATACTTCAGTTTTGTTTTTGTGCTTCATAATGTGCCACATCTTCAATGGGAGACAGGTCTGGACTGCTGACAGGCCAGTCTGCTACCTGCACTCAGCATTATTGGCACCTCCACAGATGTGACACTTATCCTCAGACCATCACAGATGCTGGATTTTGTCTGTATCAATCAATCTCGGGCACGACATCCCAGATTTGCAGAAACAACTTTCAATATCAACCCATCAGCACACCTTTCCTCTCTGCGGCCCAGAGAAGTTGGCGGCGTTTCTGGAAGTTGTTGATATATGACTTTAACTTTACAGGTTCTTAATTTATAGATGCAGCAACAAACTGTGTTTACCAATATTGATTTTGGAAGTGTTCCTTGGCCCAAGTAGCCCATGGTGTCCTTCATACAATTATATTAGCTATGTTGGCTCCTAGGACATGGGCATCCAGAGTTGTCCCTTAGGTGCAGAGATGGATTGCTGATGTTGAAATCCTCAAATTCCTTGCAATTGTCTATTGAGTAATGTTCTTAAACTGTTGGATTAATTACCCACGCAGTTTCTCACAAAGTGCTGAACCTCGCCCCATCCTTGGTTATGAATGATGATGAATCATGACACCAAGATCTGTTACTAATTAAAGCACCTGTTTGGAGGGTTCCACAGGTAAAGAGCTTAAGGATCCCAGTTCTTTGTTTCCCTAGTTCCAACATTTTTTAAATGTGTTGCTGGCATTAAGGATATATTTACGTATTTTTATATGAATAATAATTAATAATTGACTTGTATTTGAAGTCAATTAGGTAAAAAATTAAATGTACTGACTTTGTAGAGTTTTCAGTTGAATCTGCAACTGTTTTTTACATACTGTTTTATTGACATTTTTTCAAGGCCAATCCCAACTTTTTTGGAAATGGGGTTGCACATTGGTAGGGGGGGTTTGAAAGGGCTGTATTGTCTATTTCAGTGTCCCCTTGTCTTTCAATGTGAAAAATCCCCCTGATGCATGAGGCAGGAATTCGGATAAATCCAGATTACATCAGAAGGCAGGTGAAACAGCTTACAAAACAGACAGCTAAAAATATAATTACACTGTCAGACGCTGCTCTGCTATGCTGTTTAATCCTTTGCCATACTGATGCCATTGCTTGTCTTTTCCTATCAAGTGTCGTAATTTAATATTCCTATCCCGTGTCTTGAAATACATTTCTTTCCTCTGGTTAATTCATCATCATCAATTTTTTTTTTTAAAGGTTTATTTATTCTAGTAACAATCACAGTATTAGCCTTGGCAAGCTTTACTGTAACCTAATGCTTTATGGTATGAGAGCCTGGCAAGTGTTCATTTGCTCTTATTTTGGAATATTGCTCACAAGTTGAAACAAAACTCCTCACAGAAACATGCCCCGGAGACACACGGATGCGGATGAGGCTGCTTTCTTTTTTTTTTTTTTCTTTGCATCACATGTTGACAGCGGTAGTACTTTATCTTTTGTTTACAGGGATCCTCCAGTGCTGCTCACCATGTCATGAAAAACATAAATGAGATTTCGCTAAATAGCATTTTTGCCCCATATGGTTTTGCTGAGGCAGTAGCCCCTTTTAAACAATCTGCGGTTCCATCTGGTCACTGTGGTTTTTGCCCCTCGCCAGTTTGTCCCCCGCCACCCCCCCTTCGCTTTCACTTACTGCCGCAGCACGCCGCCCCAGTTTGAGAACCGTCTCACAGAACATCCCGAGGGTGTCTCTAGGTGGACGCCTACGTGAGAATTACCGCTCTTCTCAGGGTGCTTCTGGGACGCCTGATGAATCAGAGCGCCTTGCTCAGCCTTCATTGGCCTTGTCTTCAAGTCCCGTGAAGGAGGAGAACAAAGAGGCTTAGGAGGAAGAGAGCCAGCCGGGGAGGAAGAGAGGGGCTGAGTTTTGGTGTGAGCGATAATGTAAGGCGTATCGATTCGGAGGGATCTGTTTTCATTGCTCATCCCTCACCGAGCAGCAGATCACTCTTCCTCTCTCGCTCAGGTGGCATGGGGCCCAACCCTGGCGCCTGCCACCCTGCCCAGATTAATTGAAGCATGCTGTTGTAAATGAATCACATATGGCTAATATCTCCCCACTTTCCCCTCTCCAGCACACGCTAGCATTACCTATCCTCGTTTGTATTCTATTTCGGGAACAGACCTCACTCTTTCCACTTATTTTTAAGGAAGTACAGCTGAAAAAAAAAAAAAAAAAAAAAAAAAAAAAAAGACAGAGGATGAGGAGAGTGTAAAGGTAGCCAAGGTCAGTTGCTCTTCGCTTTGAGTTCACTGTAAAATTCATGACTTTCCCTTTTGGTTTTTCATTTGTCTCTTTCCACGGTCCACTCTTTGCTCTTAACTTGGCACAAAGCAGATTAATTGCGCTGTCGTACAAAAGGTAGGAATAAACCAGCGCACCTGTCCCTGATGCCACCTTACATTAAGATGAATGCGTCATAGCTTTGGTCTTTATTAGTTATTTATAAGACCCACTGCCCAGAATAACAGCACTAAAGGAAGGGGATGGCGCGAGCAGTCGCTAACGGCATTTTTGGCACTACTGCTCACAGGGAAGTAAAATGAAGGAGTGATAAATGTTAACTAAAGTGACATTAACAACAATGTCCTGCCAGGCGTCTCCATCGGGCTGTCATGTCAGCACAGCATGGTTGTCATGTTAACATCATGCATTGTCAAAGTAGTGTTAGCAACACACAGGAAGACGATTTGTTTGTCTTAATGGATCTTGGCATAAGTGGTTGTAATCCGGTACGGGTCCCACACATTAAAAAAAAAAAGCCATGGAAAAATAGTGTTTTTGCAATTCTTGGTTCCTCAAGGCACCAACACTGAAAAATCAATTACTGTTCTTTGAACTGACCACACAGTGGTACTGTAATTATAAGCCTCCTACAAACATTTCAGAGTGAAATTACACCTCCAACAGCCTGCATAAATTTTTCAGAATTTAACTGAATAAAATGAATCTATATATATACAAAATGACAGTACTTAGGGAGCGGGTGAATCATTGCTAATGGAGCTTTGGCACTAAACATATACATGTATATATATTCTATCCAGATGGACTGGTTGAGGTGGTCAGTGTACACTTCATTTTTTTTTTTTTTTGCTTATTAGTATCAGTAGAAATATGTTGGGTTTACCTGATCTATCACAGTATTTTGAATAAAATCAATCAATTTCAACAAAATCTATTACACTTATTGTATTCAATTTTGGTACAAGAGTGATGACATGAAAAAGATAAATGAATGAATTACAACATACATAATTCTGTTTACTAATTAATCAGACTTCAAAGTAGCACTGATTGAAGCTGAATGCTAACGTCAGCATGCTTACATGTTCATAGTGATGATTGTTAGTTCATCCAATAGCTGAGGTGAAAAACCCGCGACAGCAACATATGTCAGGGTCACACAACTGGGAAATTCAAGGGATCACCAAAGTCAGTAGAATTCATCCTCTGAGACCCATAAATGTTTCTACAAATTGTAGCTGATGTTTCAGTCCGGATCAAAGTGGCAGACCAACCCCCATACTGACATTCCCAATCACAGAGCCATATGTCTCTATAAATTATGATTTAAAAAAAAAAAACAAAACTGCACCATAAGAATGCTAAGCTAGGAGCCAATTCTCTGCAACTAGTTTCCTTAAGGAAGCCACCTGAAAAGGTTCCACAACTGAAACATGCTTTTCCAAAGAGATTAATCAAGAGCGGGGTGGACTTTGCAGCACCCGTGGGATTATTTTGTTCCTGTCAAATGAGAGTTTGGAGCTTTGCAACACAAGAGGCGTCTACATCCTATGAGCTAATATCTGAACCGACTCAAGATGTCTGATAGCTAACAAGAACACGGCCTTTCACAAGGCACACAGTACCCCAATGGTCCCCTCTTATCATCAGACTGATCAGGGTGTATTCACTAACTTGGCAGAGCCCTTGATTGCATGGTTAGAAATTCAAGTGGTAGATGTATCAGGTTTGATATGAATATTATGTGGTTTACCCATGGGGACAATTCCATTTGTAAGACCTACCCCCTTCTTTGTCTGAACCCTTTTTGGATTTGTCACTTTGCATTTACTTTAAGAGGTAAAGCTTTAAACAGTCGTAATAATGGAAAGCATGCCTTGGTGGTGACACGGCTATGATCTATATCAAAGCCATCTGGAAAATAAAAGTCCCAGCTCGTCTTGAAAAGACGCATTCTTGCTGTTTAATTCTTGAATTTCCACTTCCATCCTGTGTCGAGTTAGTCAGCCACTTCATGCAAATGTTCTATACGATTGCACTTAGACAAGGGTTTAGTTCGCTGCATCTAAATTTAACGCCACCATTCTCTGTCATTGTGGTTGTGTTCATCCCCAAACGCCCTCACGTTTCCTGATCTATGTACAAAACCAGATGTGAACAACACCGTCCTTTCTGAGCCTTAAATGCGGTGACATTTGTTTTATTAAATACAACCTTGATGTATGTAATAGTCACACTTAATGCTGTCCCAGCATGCAGTGCCCACACAGATTTGTCACGCCCAACCACTTGTTCGACCCACCGTTGTGATTAATTGTGTGGCTCCGCGCAGATTTCCTGTGATAGAGGGGACCGGCTCTGCAACACCAACCGTGGTCTGCATAGTCGGGCGGCGGAGCATGCACGCATTGAAACGGTGGGGTTTGTAGGTGCTTATTTCACACACTGAACCTCTTTGTTCCCCCCCCCACGACCTTCATCCAGACACTTTTATTTGACAACGAGGTGTGCCCCGCAACAGCCGATTGCAGCTGATGTCCCTATGCAGCCGCCAGAGCTGGTGATTATGACTGTCATAAAACAGCCTTGGCTCCATCTCCCTGGTGTATAAGACGGGGAAAACAATAGCTGGCACATGTGCAAAAACATAAGACCAAGAAGGATGGCAGAAAAAGAAATTCCTGTTATTTAAAACTGTTAAGAGCTAGCAGGTATTTCTCATGACTATCTGCTTTCCCCTGGGTATCCGGTATCTTTGGGGAGAGTCTTGAAATGCCTCAGAAAGGTAGTTGGAATGCAGAGACTGCACATGGAAGCATTTTAGACGACTGCAGAGCAGGCGGCCGCTGGAGAGATGTAAGACGAAACATTGCTCAATGTCCTCTTCAATGTATCTCTTGGAAAGAGAGTGTTAACACATGTTATGTTCCCGGGCTATCTGGCCCTGTGTGTGTGTGTGTGTGTGTGTGTCTGGGCTCGCAGAATAGTAACTGCCGTGTCATAGCGGGGGTTGTGTAGAAATACGCCCCTGGGACTTCAGCTTTGGCTCAGGTCCAGCTCTACTGATACGTTAACAAGAAGAACTTGTTCTTATCAATGGGGTGCTTTATTCCTGCTGTACACACACACACACACATACACACACACGGACACACACATACACTGAAACATCAACAGACTACAGACAGACAGAGAAATGCAAACATCACGGATTTTAATAAACTCACAGACAGACACACGTCTACACACAGCTGACAGACGGACAAACACACACAATGTGCTCACAGACAGACAAGCACATAAACCAGTCTCAGAGAGCAATAAACACACACACACGGACAGAAATACTGACACACACACTCAGCCTGCGGGTACAAAAGCAGTGCTGACATCAGGAATGCTTCTCCAGATCCTCATCGAGGCAACACACACACACACTCTATCTGCCCGCTTGTTATTATTTCTAGTAACAGGAAACTGAATCTTTCAACCAGGAGGAGTTACGCAAAAAAAAAAAAGACAGGACAGGAGGGAGAAATGTGTGTGTGCTTGTGCAGGTATGAGAGTGCAACAGTGGTATAATGGTGTCTTGTTAGGTGGGCACACTGTTTAATCGTAAAATCGGGTTTGAATGCTTCCAGTGTATCTTCTCTGAACTAACGAGGTGATCCCCGCTCACATGCACAACAGCACCAAGGTACTAAGAACCAAGTGTTCATGTGCACTAAACAGAATATTACACAAGACAGATCCATTTGTTGGTTGTGATCCTAGGGCTGTTACCGATACTAAAACAAGACTGGTAGCATAGATACTTTAGGTATTGATCTGCCCGCCTCTACTTTTAACTGGCTGAAACCCAGAGAATTGACTTGCTTGTTAGGAGAGGTTGAATCTCAGCACCTGTTGAGACAAACAGGGGTCTGAGGGACATTGATCGGCGACACGAGTGGACCTCAACCCTGACCAACTGACAAATTATTCTTCTAATCGTCTCCTCGTGGAGATGCTTTTCCCTTTAGTGCTTGGTGTGTTTGCTTCACCTCTGCCAAGTGGATAATGTTTTCGGGGAGGTTCGGCATTGGCCAAGGAAGAACCCATAACATTTTGGAGTGAATCCCAATCACGGGGTGGATACACAAATAAAATTTTACTGTAATTAACGTTGTGTTATAGGGTATTTGTGCTGCATTCGTGTGGTATCAGAATAGTTGGAAATATGTGTTCCATTCTGGGAAATATAGAGTAAGTAACATATGCCCCTTCAAGATGAACATTTACATTATGAGATTGAGAAAAAAATATCATAATCACACTTGAAATCTATCCACAACTAAAGAATGACTCAGAGCAAGTTGAATGAATGAACTCTTTTTCTTTTATGCACAAGGGAATCTTTCATAGCCTTAACAGTGTATTTATTTGTTGTTAACCTAAAAGTATTTTTGAATGCAGTTTTACAAAGTGCTTCAAATGAGGCTTTGTGCCATTTTTGTATGCGGTACTTGCAGGAATTAAAGTGTCCAGAAAATTACACAGCAAGATTTACGTACCAGGGCTGCAGCTGATCATGTCAAAATCTTGTGTTTTGGGGTAAAGTGTAAATCCCAGACTACTTGTCAAAAGTTTGGACACACCTTCTCATTCAAAGACTTTGTAATGTATTTTTTTAAAATTCTTTTCTAGATTGTAAATTAATACTGATCATCAGGCTTGACAACTACAGAGCTAGATTAGACAAATTAATTTCCCCCTGGGGAATAATAAAGTATTTTTGATTTGATCAAAACCATGCTGCTCACCTGTAATGGTTTTTAAATTAACAGGTGTGCCTTGTCAAGAGGTAATTATTATTATTATTTTAAAGATATACTTTGGTCATTTTTTTGTTGAGTAAAACAGGGAGACAGAGGGGAGGATCTGCGGGAAAGGGCCCCGAGCAAGACTCCCACCTGGGCCCACCCCCTGTCAAGAGGTTATTTGTGGAATTTCAGGTCTTGCTAATGTGTTTGAGACCATCAAAGCAAATAATCTAAAATATCAAACACATTCTGGTTTAACCAATTCTATTTACTATGTATATAATGCCATATGTGTTCCAACATAAATCTGAATGTTTTAACCCTCCTATTATGTTGTGGGTTAAACTGACCCATTTAAAAGTAAAAAGTACATATGTATAATATTTTCCTCTATATAAAAAAAAAAAAGTTGCTTGGTCTACAAAGTGTAATCAACATATGATTAATTTCATAAAACTTCCAAAATAAATCAATGCAATCGACAAATAGTTTTAATGTCTTTCCAATGGACATGAAAATATGTTTTGAAATGCATTTTGGTTTTTTTTCAAAATATAGAACACTACTGCAAGAAATATTAATTGGAAGGGTTGATAATGCAATTCATGATATGAAAAACAATGTTTTTTGGATTTGTTTGTTTGGCGGGAAAGTTATTGCTGTTCTTGAGGAATCAACATAGAGAAAAAGTAGTAAAATAAAACTAAAGAAAAACCATTGAATGTGCATTGCAGCCTATGATCTTGATAAAAGACGCAAGTGCAGGAGAAAGAAAAAAGAGGAAAAAAATAAAATAAAACGTTCAGTGAGATCACTGATCCTGATGGTTGATAGGGGAAATAGCAGTAAAAGCGGGAGGAGAGGGAAGCTCTGTCACCTCTTTGGCTGCTGCTCCTGCCAACTACGGGGGGGTGAAGTAGAGCAAACACAGAGCAGTGCCCGGCCTCCCCCTGGCCTGCTAATCTCTCAACATGACCTACCTGAATGAAAAGGCTTTTTGGGAGAATTTAATTACAAACAGCATTAGGCTCTTGTCTCTCTCTCATCTATTCCTGTCTATCCCTCTTGCTTTCTCCACTGCAGACCTCTCACACTTCTCTTTCACTGCAATTAGCCCTCCTCACTCATGCCAACAAAAAGCCACAGGTTTTTTTTTTTTTTTTTTTTTTCCTACTTTGGACTGCTGCACACATACAGCACAAATACGTATAGAGTACGTGTAGAATACAGCTCCCACTCTCGAGTAGCACCAAGGCCAAGTGCTGCATTACTCACCCTCTGTGTCACATAACTAAACAAAGTGTATGGGTCTGTGTGGAGGCAAGGTGCTAATACTTTTTTATTCCAACATGCTATTATTGCTGGAAAAGTCTAAAAGCTCGACCACGTGTTTTGCGACAGCCAGAAGCTTTGGCGGTCTGTTGTGCTGCTGCTGCTGCTGCTGCTTTTTGCCTTCGATCCCGGAAGTCACAAGATCCTGTTGTTTTCAAAAATCCATTAAAAACAGCTTGAATAGCATAAAGCATGTGGCTGACTTGACTAACACACTCCATCATTCTTAAACAACACATGTATTGTATTTTTTTTCCACATGTGACTTAATCATGCAGCTCATTACCATGTTTAATAAAAAGCTATTTTGGTTTCTTCTATACCGGATGTTTGTATGACACTTTCGGCTTTCTGGTGAACAGTTAAACCAAAAATTAAGTAGAAGGCAATTACACAAAATGTCTGCGTATTTCACTTCTATTGTTGCAGCATGGATGTGGGTTTGATGATTGTAAGCACAGCATTTGTGGTATTATAAACTCACATAAGTATGTAATACACGTGTTTTTGTTAATGAGGGATTAAATTAGATATCCATTGTAACAATATTAGTTTTCGAGCAGTAGCTTGGTTTTTAGGAGCCTTAGAACTGATACCACATTTTCTCACTGTGGCAAATACAGCAATGTGCTTCTGTTTCTTGACACTGTGGACAATATAT
>JAOWBC010000383.1:688284-702839 GCA_028566105.1 Hypoplectrus providencianus | reverse complement strand
AATCTAGATACCAGTCTTAGTCATATTGATAATAAAGGGGTTATTCAGCGTTTGTCATGAAAAAAAGATCATTGCCACCTATTACAAAATGAATCATCAGATTACAAGCATGGTCGCCTCATAATTCCTAGGGCTATGGAGGGTTGGTCTAGCCGAGAAATATGATTGGATCCATAATAATGTGCTAAATTAGCATTTGCTATGCTAATGGTAATGGCCCCACTGGGCTGCTCACTTGTGTAACCTTAACCAACTCCACCTCCTGGTCTCTGGGTGATGTCTCAATTTATTTTCTACAGTCTATGTTTAACACTTTATAATGTGCAAGCTAGTTAGCTTAGCTAGTTAGCTTAGCTAGCAAGTTAGCGGGCTAGGCAAATAAAATAGGGTACTTGTTAAACTAAGTAAAAGGAGATAGATAAAAGTTTGAAGCCTACAATTCAACAGTACCGTATTAACTTTATTAACTTTAAGTGAAAAAAAAATGCAAGAGAGGGTTTGTTGTTACTATCAAAAAAACTCAACAGTTTTCCTGAGGACTATTTATTTGGTAAAATCTACACTGGAATAATAATTTATGTTAACAGAGGCATTTTTCTGGTAAGTAGTGATGCTGTCATTTTTTTTAATGTCGGCTATGTTTTTAATGCTTCAAGCACTATGATGAAAATCCCATTTCAGGCTGCTTGGGTGGAGACGGAATTCTCAGAGACTGGATCAAATAGTGGAAATATGACCTCTTGTTGTTTCAATGCAGTGACCGTTTCATTCAACTTTTAGAGGTCATGTGAAGTCGCTTTCTGCATAGCACTGCGTCATACTGTAAGGTGTTCCTGTTACTGTATATGCCTTTACTCAGTTAACACAACATGAATTCATTTTCTGCAGACAGGGTGTCGAATTCCCAGGCTGACAGCCACATTTTTTGTCCTTGATCTATCTTGTAGAAAGAATGACAGCTTTTAGTTTCAACATGTGAACTTATGACCGCATAGCTAACAGAGATGCACGGTTAATGCACAATTTATTTTCCTTCCATTAAGCGACGTACAGCTATTACAGGTACGCTCTTGACTAATTATATGGTGTTTATGCCACCTGTGGCGCTGCAGTAGAAGTGTGAGGAGAGGTGCTAAATCCAACTGATGGCTAACTTGACAACACAAACTAATTAAAAAAAAAAAAGAGGCAGAAAAGAAAATGATGGGTTTGAAATACCACCGGCAAACTGACTCCACCGCTCGTACTGCAGCGTAGCTAAAATAACTGTGGCTGATTGAAGCGGCCTGGCATTTATTTGTTTATTGTTCAGCCAGTCGACTTCCTGCTGTTTACTTCTCTCCCTCTCCTCTGCAGCTCCAGCTAGCTTTGAACTGCAGCTCTGCTGGCCCAGCGCTGCTCCAGCCGTTGGGAGTGTGTGGTCTTTATTAAGGAGAGGAAGTGTGCGAATGAGCACTGCAGGCCCAACATCTCAGGAATCTTGATCCTTTTTCCCCTTGTGGCACTTTTCACAAGCGGGGCCAGCTAATCGCTTACACTGATAGCAGGGTATGGGGCCCCGGGAGTTTGGAGAAAGAGGCTGGGGGTGGGTTGAGGCTGCGCAGCCCCCTCTCTCTTCCCCACCTCCTGATTTGTGTAGCATGCTGGGGAGTAGGCTTGCACACTGTTTGTGCAGATGAGTGTCGGAGCGGGCACACCCTCTGCGGGCCTGTTCCCATGGGAACGGCAGTGATAGCGAACAGCTTGTTTTTGTGTTTTTTGGCAATGTTGCCAGTGCTGGAATACTGACAGGCACCGGGGAGGTCTGATATGCAAAAACGTTGCCAGGTAGACTTTATGTGCAAAGAATGTTTTCCCTTCCTCTGTGTTGTTCCATCCACGCCGAGCTGTTTGGTCATACAGGTTCAGTGGAATTCACCTATCTGTGGGCGATGTTGATCAAATAGAGTTCAGGTTTCAGAGCTCGCTCCATGCCACAAGCTGACAGGCTGAACTTGTTCTTGAGGGTTCACAATCCTCAGGTGGAATCATGAGATCCGTTTTAGTCAAATGACTTCAGGTTAGTGTTACACGTCTCCACACGCTTGGCCGACAGACACTTGGCTTTGGTTTTTGACCTCTTTTTGTCTCAGAGGGAATTCCACACTACATAAACAGGAAAATAAGTTTTTTAAAACCTCCTCTTCCCATAAAATTTTAAATGATAACATCACTCCACGGGTTACCTGACTTCATTAGCATATCTGTAACTATAAACCTCTCGTCCTTGACTTTAAAATAATGCTTCAACAAGGGTGAACTGCGGTGAGGTTTAAAACGTATTTGCATTGGCTCTGGAGTGGCTAGTGAAGTTGTGAACAAGCAACGTGTGGCAGCACAAATGAAAGCAAAAAATCTTTAAAAGCAAGCTTATGCTTTTAAAGGAGTCGATCTCAAACTGTGACGAAAACAAAAATGTGCTCCAGCAGCTTTATGAAAACCCAGATTACCGCTGGAAAAACAAAATCAATCGCCATCTGTGTCCAGGAACAAAGAACAAGCATCTCCCGCTGCCCTTCGTACATCAAAGGGAACCTATATATATTTTTATATTTTTTTGTTTTCATAAATATTAGACACACACAGTGCGGGGTGGGGGGGGGCTTGAAATGAAATTAAAGCGTACATTTATCGTATGAACGACTACCTCACTTTATGGTGTTTGGATTCCTAAATGAAAACATACTCCAGGAAACCCTTCACCAGGCTGCTTGCTGAGAGAGCGAGCTGCTTGGAGAGCAAACGCCTCTCCTCTCTCGCCGCCCTCTCGCCTGGGACGCCAGGGTAATTACATCATTTGGAGATGGAATGAAAGCACTTTACAAGCGAAAGTAAGTGAAATGCTTTATTGCTCGCGGAATTGCCAATTAAAAAGCAACACCTGGAACGCAGAGGCTCAGCTAAAACAGCCATCTCCCCTGTGGCAGGCCTGAAACCAGTCAGTCCCCTGCTCCAGAGGCCCCTAGAGAATGTTTTTCTTTCCATCATTTTTTTTTTCTTCACTTTTTACCCTCTCTTTATTTGTGAAAAGTTGCCGACAATGCACCTTCACATTGGCTCACGTAGCCCATAAGTCTTCAGAGCCTGACGTGCTCTTAAACGTATTAATAAAGCCCATTTCCCTGGTAGAGCATATGGCACGGCTACAATGTAAACCCGCTCAGGGCACGCTACTGAAAAGAAAACAGTCATGATTCTCTCCAGCACCCAGTCTACACCACAGTGGGTACTCCTTATCCAACGCACACACACATTTAGACCAGTCCAGACATGTTCTGTGCTACATGTGTCCCATGCTTGGGTCTGTTTCCCCCAGAGACAGAAACAGAGCTAACTGAACAAACAGAAAGGTGGAGAAAAGAAAGATGGCTTTCATGTTCCTACACTGCTCCTACAGAACACCGACTGACTACTGTCAGTGCCTTACAAGGGACTGCTGTTTTACAATACCATGTTACCTCCCGGGATGAATAACATTTATCCATGGCTGTTTCAGGGCTTAGTCTACAGCTATGCTAGCAGCTCTCAGAGGCTGTAACACACGCTAACATCAGAGAAGCTAATGTTAATGATTCCCCTGCTCACCGACTTAGTTTAGGGGATTAGCTTAGCATTTAGGTAGCATTTGCTCATGGTTATAGCTTCAATATAGCAGTGCTTTTGAGCTAAGTGCTAATACTGGGATGCTAACATGTAGGGTTTACCCAATAACTCAGATGAGTATGGGTAAAAAGATATATCAACTGATGCTGTTTTTGTTTTTTTTTTCTTTTTGTAACTTCTGTGTTCTTTGTCTTTTTAACTCATGCAACATTTTTCAGGTGAAGACCAAGGGGGTCCTAATGGTTTAGGCCTCTGAGCTTGTGCCCGTTTGGCTTGTTCAGTAATCTATATGTGTTCAAAGCTCACATGTAGAGTGCAGACCACTATCATTGCCATGCTTTATCTTGTTAACACAAGTGTTGCTGTAAGTGGAAATTAATTTATGTATCCAAACTCCACTCTCTGGATCGGCTCAAAATTGTAACAGCTTCTCTCTTTCCCATGCTACACCCTTCCAACAAGATACATGAAAATGGAGCCAGTAGTGATTTTCATAGTCCTGCAGAGGAACCACAAAAAACACCTAACCTTCCTGGTGGAAGCAACAAATATGCATGTTGACATATTGATGGTGCTAGATGAAGCGTTACGGGATTAAAAAGAGAAAACAAAAAATGAATATGAAGGGGATACAATTCATCCTGAGGGGAACATGAATGCTAGATTTCAGGGCAATTTATCCAATCGTTGAAGACATATTTCACTAAGAGACACAAATGTCATATTCATGGTGCTGCTGGGAAACATAAATGTCTGGAACAAGATTTGTGTCAATCCATCTTGTACATGCTGAGCTATTTAACTGAACAACTGAAAATGTTGACCTGTTGATATAGTGATAGAAATGTCAGAGTACAATAAAGTCATTATAAGTTATCCCCTGGGGACAACGAGTTTGAACACAAATGGCCATGTAAATCCATCTAGAAGTTGTTGAGATATTTCAGTCTGGACCAAAATGGTGGACCAAGTAACCAACCTGTAATTCATCCCCATACTTATGTCACAAGCATAGCTAACAATGGGGGGAAAGGTTGAAAGAAAGTAAATTAAATGACCCAAAGTACAAGTCTCTGAATCCAAGTTTTCCCTTTCAAGAAGAAATATCCATTCTCTGTCCTCTAACTGATTGGCACAATCACCACACCCCTGCTGGAGCTCCCACTCTGCCCGAGCAAACTGTCACACCCGCAAAAAAGATTAACATCAGCCCACACTGCCATGATGACAAGAGTGACAATGATGCTGACGGGCGAAACCGTGCAGACAGCAGTCATATGCACACTTTGGCTGTGTTAGAAATAAGGCTTTATTTACTTTGCAAATGTCTTTACCAGAGGCGATGACTTATTACGTTTGAGCCTGACTGACATAGTCTTATGGAAAATAAATTGGCAGAACCACACTTGATGCATGGCATAATACTCATGATGCTGGTTTGGTCCCTGAGGAGAGACATGAAAAGAGATGGATACCCAACGATAAGATGTATTGTCATGAATGAGAGTGAGAGGGAAGAGTAAAACCCCGAATAGGCCTTGTGGCCCCCTTTGTAGCTGCAGTCAAAGTGCCTTTTGCAAATGCAGAGAAGCCAAGGATAATGTTCCTCTCATGTCCAAATAATGGGTGCTGTGCTTTGCACATCCTTATAAGATCCTGGCTACACAGTTTACCAAAGTCCAATGTTATCACTTGTTAATCCTGCATTGATTTCAGGGGTTTATATAAAAGCACAGTGTCACGTTCCTTTCATTAAATACTGCTGGGGGATGGAGTAAGCTCTTTTATGCGTGGTTTATGTAGAAGTATTTGCACAGTGACTGGTTGAAGGCAATTCTTTCTGCTCAGCTTTATAATTATGGGAAAAGAGTTCTCAGCTGAAATACAAGAATTGAAAGAGGAGCTAATCTTCTGATGAGCCATGTGAGGACGCGTTGGACTAAAACCTTCTGGATGACAAGCAGCTGGAGGGAGAATCTGAGTAGCCAACAGAATAGCGTCAAGTCTGTGTTAGCATGCTCACTACACCATAGTTTAATTATACATAAGCAGGTGGGTGAATGGATGGGATTTTGAGTGCTTAGTGAAACGAGGATCACCTACATTAACATAAAGTAATTGAGGTCTGCACAGCCCTTAAGAGGGAAACATACATGGTGGTAAATGCAAAGCAATACTTTGCTTATGTTATGCTAAAGGTAGCAGAGAGCAGTGTCTGCGCCAGAACAATTCTGATGTGAGGGCAATAGGTTTCCACGGAGCGGCACAAGTCAAATTGCATGAGAGCTACAGGTTTAATAAACACATCTTTAAACGATATGCAGAAAAACAAACTGATGTTCTAGGTTATAAGTGGGCGATTAATGAAATATTACAGTGTACGCAGCATGGAAAGCCAGGTGTCACTCTCAGCTCCAAAGCTTGTGTAACTACTTGGAGTCAACCTGAATAAGTGAGTTAGGTAGTTGAGTGTAGAAGTTGTTGCTTTGAAGTCCAACCCTGTTCATATGCCCTGACCTTAGCCAAGTGATTATTGCCAGCAATTTCCATAAGAATAAGCCACAATGCAAAGAACTAGGCGATAATATTAAAAGTTTGGTATGAAAAAGAGATTCACTTATTACTCCACCTCGCTGTTATATATTCTAACTACATGTAATTCTGTTAATAATAATTATATACAGACCTAATCAGTCACATTGTGGTTGTTACACTGCACTTCGAGGTCAAAATGTTTTGGCCATTTCTTCAGCTTTATTAGTCAGCGACAGAGAAAGTGGACATGCATTTGGTAAAGAGACTGAGGATCCAGATTTGAACCTGGATCTGCAGTCCCTTTGCTACAAGGAGCCGTGGTGGTATGTGTTCTACCAGTGAGCCAGCAGAATGCCCTGAAGAACACTTTGTATGCACACACACATACAAACATGCAGTATATGAACTATGCATAACGCAAAGAAAAAAGAAAACAAAGGAAAAAATAAATGCATTGATACTGATTGTTTCGTAGAACCAGCTCAACCCACAGTAGTGGATACACAGACATAGACAAAGACATATACATGTAGATGCTCATCCATGAAACCTAACCAAAACCTAGCTGTCAGCCAGTAAAGCAATAATGCCAACGCTAGCAGAGTCCAAACCTGAATCCATTAAAATCTTAAGCAAAATCAATTTGAAACAAAATGATGGCGTTTGAGCTAAAGGTACTTATGGTTGTTCAAAAAACTGCCGTAATCCCTCTGAAGACCTCTTTAACTGCAGCTCGAGCTTCCACACGCGACCTTCCCTTATCAGAACAGAAAACTGAAGTGACCTGAGCCCGTTATGTTTCGATACATTACCCCTGTGCTCGGAGCGTGCCTGGCACTAATGCCCCACCTGTAGCACTGCTGCCTGTGCCAGCACGTCTGACTCAGGAGTAATATCCATTTTGACTTGCTGAAATATTCATTGGCACACCTTGGGTGCACCAGAGGAGGTGGATAGTGTGTCAAATAAGGATATGGCAGCAGGGTCCGTGGAAATACAGGCTAATCGGAGTGTGCCATCGTAAAACCGAGCCTCTGCTGTGCTATCAGACCACATGAAGAAAACAGAGAGGATTTGTTCAAGCTGCATATTTAAAAAAGACTTTTTTACAGCATGTGTGATTCAATGCTTTGAGGCAATTTGATGATTCATACAAACACACACCCTGTACACAGACAGGCTTCTATTTGCTGTGAGGCTACATTTACAGATTAGAGAGATGGAGAGCAGACCTTCACTCCAACTGGCTCCTACGGCACTCGCTCTTTTTCCTGCATCTACTGTACAGATCTTCTTATCTTTTTAATTCAAACTACATCATAAAAGGGGTTATTATGAAACCCATTCGCTGTATAATAATGTATGTGTGACTCTTAGTCATTGTGTAGGGGCTCATAATTGCAATTATTATGTTTTACACCTCGACCATGACACATTCATACGTTTATCTCTCATGAAAAGCTCAGATACAGTTTTTTTATTCTCATATAGAAGGTGTCTCATGCATTTTTCAGGGGAAGGATGTATGAATTGCCATTGAAGTCCACATTAAATATACATAAATAAATGCATTTTTCAAAGGACTTGTTTCATTTAATTCAGGGGAATTTTATTTCATATATCACATTCATATCCGAAGACTATCTATTATCTATAGACTGTCTCTTCCATAATCCCTCATTTATTCATTTCCTAAATTTCATTTTTCTTCCACATTTATTTCCCAGCCCTTTGCATTTCCATTTCTTACATTCAAATAAATGGGCGTGGTTATCTCACAGATACGGACAAAATGATTTTGTCTCTGTATGTCTGCATATTCTCTCAAATGCATATTTATTTATTTATGAATTTATTTGATATTGACTAAAATGGGACTTTATAAGCATGAGCAGTGGTCTTCTACTCGGTTATTGTGCAGAATCACAATTTTTATTTTATTTTACAAGGAAAGTTTGGTTTCAGACACTCCTGTAGTTTTTAATAATGCAGGTGACATGGCTCTAAGGATAGCAGTCTGGCTGAAATATCTCAACAACTATTTGATTTACAGGGAACCATGAAATAGTACATATACACAGAACGGCTACATCGTATATGCTAACCAGTTGGAGCACACCTAATTATGGGTAATAATGTCTCATTGTCATTGCATATGACTTTTCATGTGTCTTGCCCCTTAGACTTCATCGTAGAGAAATCACTATTAACACAGATATAAGCATTTACCTTGGTGAGTAGGTAGGATACTGTTACACGCATTAAAAAAGTTGTGCATGACATGTATATAAGATGCCATAGGGCAGCTATACGACATTTAACATTTTGGATTATAATATACAACTAATTTATAATAATACAACTAATTTATTAAAATATAATTGAGAAGAAAACAATGACCTCCCATCATAAAGTAGCCCCACCCTAAATCACAACCTACTTCATCATAGTCTTAACAGGACCATCATTAAGAAAATTAGCATCATGCTGTATTGAAGAAGATATGAAACTAATGAATGAGACCATAAACAAATTTGTAAAGATTAACTCAGGTAATGAATCAATTCAGAATTAGGCTATTTTTTTCATAGACGTCTATACAATGGGACTTCTTTTTTGAAACCATTTACGTTGCCCCCTGCTGGTCATTAGAATCAATGAATGTTTAGGGCTTTGTGGCACTGGCTTCACTTTCAGACAACGTTTCCACGGAGTCCATGGGAGGTGTGCAGTATATGCATGCTTATTCCTGCATGTATTGTGCTTGGCTATGCTTGCACTGTAGATAAATATTTATGTGAAATGTGTGCGCTATTATCTTAGAGATTTCTTTGTGTTGCAATATTATAGGCTTGATTTTCTGGAATACTCACACTGAGCATGCATATACAAGACATATACATGGTCCCATCAAACAAAACAGAAAAAAAACAGTTTTGATAGGTCTTCCTAAGTTTGAATTTTCCTCTAAATTCTTAATTGCACACTCTCACAGTGATTTGTCAAGCTGCCGTCTGGATGCCACTCGCCATCCACCTGGTGTGTCCTGTCCAAATGTTTACCTCTTTCTTCATTTGTTCAGCTGTCTGCAGACTCTCCTTAAAACACACACTCAGACAGCACAAGGAGCACACGGAGCGTATAATGTGCGAGAGGAGAGGGGATCTCAAACACACACAGCGGGTTGTGTGATTGAGCGAAACATAAAGGAAGAATGAAATTCCTCCCGATGTGTCAGTTCAGAAATGCATGCTGGATGATTTACATGTGAGAAAAACAACTTTACAGGAAACTCCACCTTCATGTGGCGTACTTCATTTTAACCAAACCGACGCTCCGTGCTCGCCGCAACACTCCAAACAGCACCAGAAAAGAGAGAGGGAAAAAGAGCTTCCAACATCTGGCTGTGTATGAGTATCATCATTACAAAGTGAGTGAGTTGCAGTAAAGTGCAGCTAGAGGTTTGAGATATTTCAAGACAAAGGTCACTGGTTAAACGATTCCTCCTCTTATATCCTCTAGTGTCTGTAAACACTGAACACGGCAGAGAGTTTTCCATTACCTGACAGTGCTAAGTCTGATTTTATGTAAACATATCCTGGGATCGTAAGAAAAGTGGGATACCATCCACTTATTTCTTTTTTTGCACAGTTGTAAAATGTGCAAAAAAAATCCACAAGCGGTGCATTGTCTCACCGTGTCTGCACGAACTCACGCATACCTGGCCCAGAGTGGGAACGGTGCTATGAACCGCAGCCAGCTCTGGCATCTCGTTCCTGAAACATGCAGCACATGAGCAACTTACATGCAGTGTTCTCATGGCGTGCATTACACAGTCGTTTGAGTGATGGGACACTTATAGCTGCAGTTTAAATGTGATTTTAGGTCAGCGCTGTGAAGAGCATTGCCGGTAAAGTGCTGTTCCCTTTCCTCCCGCAAACATTGTTTCTCCATTTGGCTACGTGCCTGTCGTCCGATATGCTCTGTGTCCCATGTTTCCACGGCTCGGTAGGCAGACGACCTCTCGCAACCCCCCCCTTCCCTTCTTCTCTCCTCCTCCTACGTTCACCCTGGGCTTGGCACCACCAGCTGTTGAATGCATCAGGCCCCCAAAATGGCTCCTCAGCTGCTGCTGTGGCACACTGAGAAAAGCCTGACAGACTGAGCAGCTGCCGGGCTGAAACGGGGCAAGGTCACTCTTCGAGTTAAAATATCACTTCTACCTGCTGAAACATTACCATAATTGTTAGATAAGGTATTACTGAATAGCAAAATGTCTTAAAAGTAAATATTTCCAACAATTAAACACCAAAAAACAGTCCACCTTAAGCTCTTCAATGTGTCAAACAACTCTCCCAAAGCATCTCCATTTTACTCTATTACCACTCTTTTGTAATAGGATTAGCATAATTTGTAATCAGATTGATGTAATTATGCTACATGGAATTTGTCACTCTCCAACCCTGTTAGCTGTGTTGGCAGTGCAGAGATAAAGAGCGGGCAGCTGATTTATTGTAGCTGTTCACACAGTGAATGCTGCCCTGTGGCAGTGTACCACTGCACAACTCCCATATTAGAGTCTTAAGAGACGGCTGTGTCTAATAAACCAATCAATGGTGTCAAGTTCATGGGACATGTGGAATGAAGCGATTTGATGTCGTGTGCTGTTCGCCGATCTTCCCAGAGGGTGAGGCAACGAGTCAGATTCGGTTTACTCAGTTGGTGAATCGATTAGTGAGAAAAATCTCCATCCAGAGGTTGGTTGGGTTCTTCTGCAGCTGCCATGGGGTATCAGACATACATGGATTTTTTATTCAGATTTGATAAGATACATATCTTTCAAAGTTAGGAGAAAACTTTACATCCGAATGCGATTACAAATTGGTGTGATGTTGATTCTTAGCATCACTATTGATATACTATCCAGTAAGCCAACACAGACCATGTACAATAGCCTGTCTGACAGAAGATTGTCTTACCCAAAACCAACTCCTTATGTTGTTTGATGCCAAGGGGGAAGTGACATCACACACTATAAAGACCAACAAGGTTCAATGAGTGAAAGGAAGTTGAAGGTAGTGGGTACGGATGGGCCTACAGGTTAGAGAATTGGGGTGGTCACCAATGGGTTGCCAGTTTTATCCCAGGACTGACTGGTCAAGGACTAAATCGCCTTGGGTAAACTGATACTCAAGGGCAAACAATCAGCTTTGGTGTCTGAAAGCTAATTTCTCCATTGTGTCAGCGATTCAGGGGTGAATTTTTGACCTGTCTAAATGACATCAAGTCATGCAAACAGCATGCATGGCTGCTTTTAGTGACAGGTGGGTGTGGTCATGTTGCATGTTCCGGTAACAATTCATAATTGGGCTTCCCTTAGCTCACCCATGCTCCACCTTTTGTCCATTTTTTGGATTAGCCATGGGGCAGAGTCGGGCAAAATGACTAGAACCTGAGCCCTCAAACTGAGCTACACAATGACTCTTCTGAAGTGACATCATAGAGTTTCTACATAGTCTGTGGGACAAGCTGTAGAAACGATTGTGTAAATGGTAATCAAAAATATGAAACAATGTCTTATATGTGGTTTTACTTAACATCCAAAAAGCAATTGACATCAATACATTTGTAATAAGACGGTTGGTGCTTGATGTCATTTAATGGGTGATGGGGTGCTTCGGACAAAGAAGGTTTAGAGCCACTGCGTTATCATAACCAGGCATTAATAAAGCACATATAGCTTTACACTTACTGACCCACTTATTAATGAACACTAAGTAGTCCTCCTCAGAAGGGCCTTATCCTTGGCAAGGCCATTTGATTGACTTCAACAACCCCTTCCCACCCACCCACTCCATCCCGCCAGTGCTAAAAGGGTGTTTCCTGACAAGTGAGGTCGTTTTACATTTATGCGTTAAGGTTTTAAGGCCAAGGCTTAGGTTTTAAAATTTATTGGCTATTGTATAATGTTACACGCCGGAGTCTGGGCGTCTTTGCCTTGTGTTTAGCCGTCGGGCCCACACTCAGGAAAAGCCGATGTATTTTGATAGCAGTGAGAGTTGAAGCTGTCAAAGACTTCAGCCTGAGGGAAGCTCACCTTTTGCATTTCTGACTGATTACGTAAATCTCTGTCACACAACAAAAGCAGCTCTGTGAGGTCCTCGGCACTGTAATTAACTCTGACTTGGCCCGGGCCGATTATTTTTACATGAACTCCAAGGTTGCAATTTACAGAATATTAACCTTCTCTTGTGGTGCATGGTGCTAATTAATGAGGTCCATGGGTAAGATGTATGCCGTGAGGGCATGTATTTGCACAACACGCCATCCTGTGGGGTTCAAAATATTTATTAAGGAAAGGTTTTTAAGATCCCTTTCTTTTTAGAGCAAGACAAGCTTGAGGCAACAACTTGGAAGACTTTAAAGATATTCAATATAAACTTTTGATTTGGCAGCAAGGACAAGTATCAGCGTGGGCGTAAACAGACGCTTTTAGTGATGAATAAAGTCTTTCTCTGTGCTAATCTAGTGGTCACTGAACCCCCCTTCATTGTTGACAAGAGTCTGCACAGAAAAGGTGTGCTTTGTTATGGCTGCCTTGACCTTGTTCAACAGATTCATGTCCGCTCAGATTATTACTTCTCCTGGATGTACTTAAATACATAACATGTTTTTTTTATTTTTTTTTTTATCTGAGCTGCTATCTCCTACACAGTATATTTTGGTTCTGTTTGACTCCTGACAACTTCTCCCCCATTGTTCCCGTCACTCTCCTCCGTCTCACTTACAGCAGTGTTCATCAGGGGAACATTGCGAATGTGCCCTGCAGGTCTTCCTGTCTCCACTTTCTTGCAATAAACCTTGAGCGTCAGTGTTAAAAATGCACACAAACATCCACCCATACATCAAACACTGACAGACGCTGGCGCTCGCTCTCACAACCCCTAACCCAGTATGACACACTAATGAGTCATATGACTGGCCATGCGTGTGTGTGTGAGTGTGTCACCGCGCAGATGTCAAGTCAGGAAAAACCTCTTGTTAAAGTCGGGTGAAATATGGATTCAAATTACGCCTTAACTCTCCCCTATCCTCCCATCTAGATAAACAGGAAATCAGCTTTTGCGGTTGCAGAAATGTGAAACGAAGCCAAGCTGATCTGTAATTTTGTTTATTGCAGGGCTGCATTAGGCTCTCCACAAGCCGCCTATTTTGGTTTCTTCAGGCCTTTTGCTTTGCTTTTCAATCCCCCCTCCGTTTTATCTTTGCACTCCCTTTTTTTCTGGCTGATTCTCTCACATTATTATCATGCATCACTGACTCATGGTGCCGTCCCAAGTTTTGTTGAGCATTTTGCACTTTTGTACTCGCATAAACAATTTACAAACCTCTGATCTGCCACACACGCACAGCAGAAAATTACACAGTCCAGCGTGTGCGTGCTCCTGTGAAAGTAGCAATTATTGTACATTTTTTACGTCGTAAACACAATTATGCAAATGCGTTGATTCGGATCTATTTTCTTACATTACTTTGAAAACACTGCTGGGAATATTTGACTTTAAAAACTGTTAACCTAGCATTTTGTTATTAGTTGTACAACTGGAAGACAATACTGAAAAGTTTGTTTTTGCTGAAAAAGCAAATGATCAAATTAAATTAGATAAAACACTGTAAAAAAATCATCAGCAGGAGATGAAAAATGACAGAGCAGTTTTATCAACCATTAGTTTTTTGGATGTGTTTATTTGTTAAATTATTAAAATGCACATAATCCTGTTTCTCATCTTGAATCTATTACGAGAGAGAAGTGTTGGTGTAGTTCTGTGAAGGAAAAAAAAAAAAATCAGTTCAAACTGTGAGCAGGCTGTGCAGCTTCGGGAAAGTGCTTTTGCTGAAAATATCCACAGGTTTTCAAAGCTGTCAGCCTGCTTGTAGAACAACACTGTGTGCAGCTAGAAAGCTTGAGTTCTGACGCAGAATAGGCTTGTATTATTTCTGAATTTTGCATCAGGGATCGTACTTTACTAGAGAAAATGAAAGGAGCCAGCTGTTCCATTTGGAGAATTCATGACATGTTATGGTCCAAGACAATCCAGTCTATACCAATTAAAGTAAACCACTCTATACTAAAAGCCAAGACTCAGAGAAGCTCTTGTTCCGTGAGTGTGTAGCCCCTTTCATATGCAGTCTATTTCAGAGATTTTCAGGAACAGTCTGTCCTTTTTGCCAATTTCCCACCTCAAAGAAAGCAGTAACACTGGGGTCCCATGATGAAAGACACTTTCACGTGGAGGATGGATTTGTACGAGGAAACATTAGGTTAACAGTAGATGCCACACAGAAGTGGTGAACATCATGTGAAAGCTGGGGAACTA
>JAOWBC010000383.1:662206-681643 GCA_028566105.1 Hypoplectrus providencianus | reverse complement strand
TACAACTGGGGAACCATGATTTTTCACTGAATGGCTGACCAACAGTCATTCAGTGAAACATGTTCTGAATTGCAGGCTGGACAAGAGGTTTAATTTTGTGGTTATAAAAATGTAAATATTTCCTTGTACATGTGGAGCCCCCCTGTTTTGCAGTAATGGTAACACAATTTGCCACCTTGAAAATGCTGTATATATTAACATTTTGTTCCATTCATTTTATATTATCAATATTTATTATGTCTTGTTTTATGATTGATGTTGTTTTTACTGTCTAATACTACACAAAGGACATTGTTTTTAAAACTCTCCGTACTTCTAGCCATGGTTGTGCTGTTTCCAAAGAGGTGCAGGAACTATATATCGCAGTGAAAAATGAGGCCACACTGAGGAAAATGTGACAGGAGCAAAAAAAAAAGTCCTGAAACAGCTTGGGGTTCAGAGTGCTTTAAAATGTGAACAGCACAATTCTGCTATTCTACACTTGTATACTACACAATAATTCAAGTGTGTAAACTCTCAAATGTCAGGTTTTATAACAATGTCTTCAAAGCAATGGGCTAAAGAGAATCTTTGGAAATGAAAGGGAATTCTGTATGTACTATTAAACCACAACTGCAACTTTCCCTAACTTCAGCAAACTACTGTAGAAGCTTTTTCAGTTCTTGAGTTTATACCAAACATCTTGCTATACACTCCACTGTGATTAGTCTAAATGAAGCTGCAAGCAGATGGCTGTCACTAATTACTTGCACAGAGGATGCTAAATGTTGTAGAAAAATATCTCAGCATTTTAGAATAATGACAAACTTGTCTTCTTTGGAACAGTCGCATGAGTTATGGGAGCAGGCATAAATACAACATGAGCCACTGTGGCCAAGCTCAGAAAGGTAAATGCACCAAGTTGTCATGCTTTTAGTGGAATACCAAGACAACAAGAACATTACCATTAATACTTAAAAAAATAGTCCACAATGTTCCAAAATGTTCTTCTTCCTGGTTTTGGTGACTCTTGGCTGTATAGTGGCAACAGGGAGTAGCAAATATTTAAATGATTTATGGTAATTTATTATAATTGCACTTTTTCAAGAGATTATTTGTCATTTACAAATAACAATCATCTTCAACCTTCACTTTAGCAGATAAAACTGGCTTAAGATGAGGGACCACTTCAGTGGCGTCTTGGGTAACTTCATCTAAAGAATGCATCCTTTAGTGAACTGTAACTTCAGTCAGTGTGCCAAGCAAGGAATCCTCTTGACAACTAATTAAGACACTACTGCATAGACTCCACCACATATAGTCCAATGCGGTGCTTTTCCAATGCCCTCAACTGCCACTGAGTTTATTATTTTCTCAGTGGTAATTAGCTGTTTAGTGTACTTGAATCCTTCTCCAGATGCAACCGGGGTATATGTGGGAGGAACTGACTCGCTTTGTCGCAACAGGAGGTCCGACCCCGACAACACATTGTCTAGCTGTTTTATGTGCTATGCTTAAAGGCCAAAATATAGGTCTGCAAAGTAACAAGCTATAGGATTTTCCGATTGTTTTATGCCTTCTGTGCTTTTCTAAGTCATATATTTTCACACCACCTCCGAGATATAATGATAATGAGCTACGGATAATAAAGCACCATCGAAAGGAGGTTGGCGAGAACTGAAATCAGCACATAAAGCATCTAAAAAAACAAAATTTGCAAACTTTTCCCGTCACTCTTTCTGACATTTGTTTAGTTTAGTGCTATTTCTAGAAGTTCTGTTTTTATTGCAGTTGCAGCAGTCAGGAAGCATGAAGAAGTGGTGGCAGTAGGGCATGGCAAGTCTTTCCTGTCTCCTAAACAACACCAGTGATTAAAGAGCAAGCTTCCCTGCTTAATAAGCGACTAATCCTCTTGCCCTTTTTGGCTGTCAGGCTAAACAGATGAGCTAGCGGGTCAGGGAGATTCATCAAGGCAGGATCTCAGGTCATTGCCATTGTACTGGTTCAACCTAACTTGTCCCCATCCCAGAGTGTGTGTCTGTGGGTGCATGCGTGCTTGTATGTATGCATGAACTTACTTCTTACTGACCTATCTAACTGGGGACATTTTCTAAAAAAAAAAAAAGAGTCCACATTTGGTTGGTGTAGTGTTATAGTCCACTGTTATTTATAATTCAAAATTGTTTTTCAAGAGAAACAAATGCTACCTGTCCAGCACCAAACAGACAAGTTTGCCACAAGCTTGTGAGCAAAACAAAACGTTTAGCAGATAAAGCTTGTGATATTTTTCCCAGAGTCGGAGGGGACTAAAACAGAGCTAAAAGTTGGGCAGATATTTGACTTAAATTTTTCAGGTTCAAGGTGTCTTGGAACCTAATGCTGATCTGATTACGATTAAGCTTCTGATGGCAACAGCCAATATATTGGGGTTCCAGTGTGTCCACAAGGCATCCAAACCAAGCAATTAACTTTAGTTTACCCTTTTTTTTTTTTTTTTACCATCAGATTATCAAATTCATCAGTACCTGTTGTCATTTTTAATGCCCAGATAGAATTTCATCTAACTTTTATAAACAGATATCTGCATATGCGTGCAATATTTTTTATTCTAAATATAAAGCTAAAATAAGGTCAAACAATAAAGAAGCGGTTCTTAGATTGCATTTTGGCAGAGAGCACTACCTCAGGGATTGCATTGCTTTGCATTCAGTTGCAGTCTGTTTTATCAAGATTAGGTCACCAGAAACATGATTCCAAATGAATGCTAATGTTGTCTCTGCTGGATGTTTAAAAGGGAACTGTTTGGTAGCTGCTACATTTGCCATATCAAATAGCCCCAAGTGATAATGCAGCTTTAGTGTCATTTCACTCCAATTACTAACAATTTACTTAAAGTGCTGCCAACAGTTATCATGGGGACATTTCCTTTGGTAGTAATGTCTTGAACAGATGTGAACAAAGTGCAAGAAAACATTGAACATGATACAGCTTCAAGTCTTACTCTCCCCAACTGAGGATCGATTCAGAGATTGTTGAATGAAGATCTTTATTATTTATTTCATTTTAAAATGAAAAAAAGCCTATCAAAGAACCTTTACTCAATAGGCCCCTGTAAAAGGCCCCACTTCCTCTCACTACATAGGAGAAAGACACCCTCTGTGTCACTTTTGTAGTTGCTAGGCATATCTGAGGTTTTTGTGTCTATTTGTGGTTATTTTACGTCTCTTGATATTTTTTTTTTTTTGCCTATTTGTAGTTCATTCTATCTATGATCACCTTGTTGTGAAGTTGCTTTGTATTTCTTTGTAGTTTTTTATATCTCAATGCAGTTATATTTTAAGCTCTTGAGTCATTTTGTGTTTCTTTGTAGTTGTTTTGTCCTTTTTCATAGTTGTTGTGAGTCTTTTCGCGGTCCCCTTGCAGCAATTTTGCATCCCTACCTAGTTCTTTTTTGCCTCTTTGTAGTCTTTTTGTTTAATCTCTTCCTACTTGCTACATGTGTCTTTGATTGACATTTTTTAAGTGAAGGCCAAAGTGCCCTGTTCAGCCACCTATGCTGAGGATTATGTAAAGTAGCCTGTGAAACTTGCAATATTCTGCAAATATATATTCTTTCGTGTAGTGAGCATTTGCCTTCATAATATTTGGGCTTAAATGTCATACATGGACAGCCTAAATCATCAGGACCAGATCATACCGGAGAATAGTTATAATATGTGTTTATCCTAATTTGGGTGAGCGGATCCTATAATATATTGTCATTTCTCGCTGTGTTTGACAACCCTCTCTACTCTCTATGTGCTTGTCAGCTCTTAGTAATATGCTCAGCCTACATAAATCACCAGCGAAGCTAAAAGCACCCATTACTCGCCCGAGAAGATGACAGACAATGGCAATTGGTTGAAAAGGCAACTTAAGTAGGGTTTCACTGTCACGGGAGATAATGTTTCATTTCTTTTGTTGCAGTGCGGCGAGTGACCTTTCACCCGTTCAAACCCCTCTCCTAAATCAGTTGCTGTGATGTGGATCACATTCCTGGCTGTTTACATTATCCCCCCTATGCCAGAAGCTGCCACCAGCCTTTCACACCTGTCCCGTCACGTCCTCACAAGGGAAACTGTGATACATTTTGGGAACAGAAAGACCATTGTGTGTGTGTGTGTGTGTGTGGCGAGAGCAGAGCTTAATGCACAGACATTCACACAAATTCAGAATTGCCCGCATGCCAAGAGTTACACACAGCTGAGAGATGGCCCACACAAATTCACTCAGAAACACAGCGAGACACATATTCGCACACACACACACACACACACACACACACACACACACACACACACACACACACACACACACACTCATCGGGCTGTCAAACCGTCAGAAGAGTGAGTTATGGAGCTGGTGGATGTGTCTGAACACGGAGGGGAAGATTCCATTGCTGTAAGGAGTGATAAATGAGGAAGAAGTGAGAAGTAGAAGCTCCTCACTCCGACAGAGACGCCACAGTTGCTCACCGGAGGGACCGGAAAGGCAGATATGTGCCGTCACCTCAGTGCCATCCCTTCCCAATTCATACATATAGGCCTACAGTTACTAGATAAATCTGAATATATTCCGATGAAGTAAGTTTTCTTTTGCTATTACTAGACTCTTCAATTTTGACTCAACCTGGAAACCTAGCTTCCAACTTAAGAATGTATCCATGTTATGAAAGGTGCCATGTGAAACTTTATTGCATACAATCTCATGCTTACATTCAGTGTTACGGACCATTGGGTGTATCCTTCCGGGCTAATAGCTTGTCTACACTGGAGATGTTAAGTCTGTCTGACACATGTCTGACAGAACAGATGTGCGACTATTAAACCAACACAGCTGCCTTCAGAGGCCAAGTGACGCCTTGTTTCACTAGCACTTAACACATGTAACACCAACATAAAGCAGGGTTTTACAATTAAACCACAATTTTATATGTGCAGTGCAGTGCTCTGCTAATCCAGTGCCCTGGATCTTGAATTGTATATAAAGATGGACATATCGTCTTTCTCCATTTGTAAAAAAAAAAAAAAAAAAAATGAAGACAAAGTACCCTGGATAAAAGTGCGGCCATCTTGCTTTGGTGACATAATCTGTGCAGACATAATCTGTGCAGAGTCAAATTTGATCAATTAAAGATATCACATTGTCTATCACAACATTACATGTTTTACAGCATCAAAGTGTAATTTACAATGGTTTTCATAAAATAAAAACCAAATGTGAATATGTGATCACTGTGATAGGAACTCGACACAAACCATAAAAATGTATTTTACATGTACTTTCGTTCTAATAGTTTGACTCATATCCGATCCACGAACATGAAGCAGGTGGGATTTATGACCTATATTGCAGCCAGCCACCAGGGGGCGATCAAGACGTGTTGGCTTCACTTTTGGGTAACTGTCTCGTCAGGCATGAATACATCCTGTGTAGATACATATGACATTCACTCCTCTTCTCGACAAGACCTGACCCGTGTTGCATTAAAGTGCCAGGCGTCCCTTTTTACAGGTACAAAACTTGTTGAGGTCCTGTCCCCTGACCAATTAGCGATCCTAACCTAAATGAATCATGAGTAATGGCTAACCTTAACCAATGAGGCTGCTAATACCACTACGGGCTGATCTTGGCAAGAACCAGTAGTGGAATTCATAATCAGTCCAGATGGAAGACAGATCTCTTTGCAAATGAAATATTTACAAAACTGATTTTTCCAATACTTCAAATCCTGCATTGTTTACATCCGTGTTGGTTTGCTAGCAGTCCTCTTCTCTTCTTTGCTGGAGCACTGCTATGTTTGTTTGCATTACACCAACCAACTGATGACAGCAGTAGGCCACAGAACCAACAGCAAAATGTGTAAAGTGTGCTTGAAAGAGTGAACAAATCAGGAAAGTACTTAGGACAGGAAAGCACGGCTCCACGGCGCTACTAGCGGTCAAAAACTCCACAGGAAACCTTTAAACATTCTGAAATAATAAGCTGCAATCAAATATGTTATTTATTCAGATTTGATGAGAACTCAGCTAATCTATTTCAGTGTGTCTATGCAGATGAGATTTGATTAGATTTGATTAACAGTGAACAAACTCCCCATGCCAGCCCATTCTTAAATCACCTTTTGCTTATGTAGTCTCACCCACTTGAAACCTGTGAGAAGCACTCAGAGAAAGCAAAATGTATTTATTATACCAACTTATTTTGTGTCTGTCGGATTTTTTCCTGGGAAAACAACATATCATCTTGTCTCAAACAATTTTCTTCGCACTATGAAGATAAAACATTATTTATGTTCCTAGTTTACATTTTGTCTGAACTATAATGTAACAACACATTTACTCAGGAAGTATTTCCCTTGTGATTATTGTCGAATAAGTTATATTCTACCATGTTAGGGTTGGGGATTGCACGGCCAAAGTCCTCATAAGCATTATTATTGTTATTGTAGGGAGAGCATTTTTTTACATATCAGCAAAACTGCACTCCACTTCAAACAAGACAGAAGCTGCTTATGTTGTTGCTCGCATTCTTCACTCTTATCTCATCATTTAATTCCTCTGGAAAAATGCTGACGGTTCAATTCCCTTTTCACTGAAGCTACTATCTTTTTAAGCACAATTGACATCCTTTAGTAAAAAATACTATTTTATGTAATTTGTTTGTTGATACTGTCTCCATTTGTACCCGGCTTCACTTTGTGTATTTAGTCAGGGTGGCTGTTACTACTGCATATGGTGCTTTTATTTGTTCCTAGACATGGCTCCACGGATGGCAGTGTTGGTCAGTATGTGTCATGAACTTTAACTCTTCAACTATTCAAAGTACTATGAAATTCTTAACATCAATGGGCCCCGGGGAATTTGCAAATAACAGATAATTTCTTAGGTTTCCCTCTAGCACCATCAGAAGGTGAAACCAAACAAAACTTTGTTCCACACTTTCCTTCTTGGGAATAGTCAATAAAACAACTTAGGGTGGAACATTCGGGGCTTAGCCCAAACAAAACATTTTGCTCCTACACTGTAGCTAAATTCACTATTTTTCAAGCCATTTGTATATAAAATGCCAAAAATCTGTACAAGATTGGGCAAAATATCGCAGTTGCCAAGGAACAAAATATTTTGTAGTTTTACTTTTTATCTGATTGTTATCCAACTGTCTTCATCATTCTGAAACCAGAACACAGCAAATGTTGAGGATTTGTCATAGATAATCCATTCAAGGATCTTCAGAAAGTTGAGAAAGCTGATAATTGACTGTTTTTACAGTTTCTGTCTTTGATAAACTGTGGATTTTTGGGTAATTTTTAACAAGAAATCATACTTTTCAAACTTAAGGTGGGTTAATGAAATAAGATGAGCAGCCACACACAGCTCCTCTCCTGGATCCTGGTTTGTGGTAAATTAAACCCTTTTTGGTGAACACGCCTTAGTTTATGATCAAATCCATCCAGGATTAGCAGTATTCAGTCTCAACTGTACTGCTTGTTCTGTCAATTTAGCATTTTGGCAAAACCTATTGTGTTGCCATGCTAAATTATATGGGCTATGGATGTAAAGATGACACAATTACAACCTCACATTTCCTCTTGTAAATATTTCTTTTATTCAGATATATGGAAGTCATTGTTCTATTATATTCCAGTGAAAGCAGACATATCTAAAGTCAATATCTAACATTTGGCAACTTACACCACAACCAGCTAGACTGATAAATTGCTCTTTAGAAAAGAGGAAAATAAGGATATTTGATTTTTGAATGAACTGTCCCTTTAAGCCTTTAACTGCAGTCTAAGCTGTAAAATCCATCCCTGGTGCAGTGAGCTTGTTTGTCTGAAAAAGAGCCAATTTAAAAGCTTCCATGAGCTGGATTTAGGCTGATATAGTTAAATATTAATCAGATAAAGAGCGGATAAGGTTTAAACATAAAACTCTCGAAAGGGCTCCCATGCTTCACGTTTTGTCTCCTTCACATGTACACCCACTGCCAAATATGTATCCTCCTGGTACAGATAAAATACACACCTGTAACTTTATATTGTGCACCTATTTCCCTATCTGGTATCTTGTTCTTTCTTACTCTTTGTCCCTCTTTACTACTCACTCACAGCCATCCATTAAACCACACACTCATCACATTCATTGCTGCCCACACACACACCTCATAGCAGTGCACGCAGCCCGCATCACCGCCAATCCATTTCTCATCGTCCCCACTCAACACCAGGATATTGGACTAATGGGTCTGATAGCACGCCCACTGCTATTGCAAGAATCACTGGGTGTACTGGAATAAAGGATGATCTGTGTGTGTGAGGAGGAAGGTACTAAGAGAGCAGGAGAAAAAGGAGGGGAAAACAGATGGTGAGAGAAGGAGGAAGACTGATGAAACCGACATGCTGAGAGATAGAGAGATGACAAGGCCAGACTGACAGGAAGCACTAGGAGAAGGGAAATGCGAAAAGTGCATTTCACTGTAGACACAAGGCGCAGCTTAGCTGTCAGCACCCCTGGTGTACAATCTAAACATCATGATCCTTTGATTGTGACATTTTTGTTTCTTTTCGCCTTTTGTCTGAGCTCAAAGTAAGAGCTGTCGTACGAAATGAAAGCGGCAGAGAGGAGCTCAGGGAAAAAAACATTGTCTCGCCGGCTGCACAGAAAAGAAAACACTTGTCTGGTCGGACTCCAGTGTTCAAAAATGTGTATTCCAGAGCCTGAGTGATTTAAGCGCCTTCTTCCCACATGCTGTTATTACCGGTCCGACACTGAAATATTGCCTTCAAGATGGCAGTGGTTTCTCGACCTGACTTTTATTTTCGGAGACTTGGACGAGTTGATAGATTTTTGTCTCCCGGAGGAAAAAACTATGTTCCACCTGAGCTCCTGAAAATGAATTTTTCTGCCCACATGCCTGTATGCATTATTGGATTATTGGAAAATTACAGTACATCAGACACACTTATTACTGAATACATTAGAGAGGCTACAATTTCCTGATTTAATAGATGCTAATTATCTCCTGGCATGTGTAATGAAAACATGAAAAACAATATAGCTGATGGGTTTATGGATGGACAATTAAGCCCAACCCACTTTCCAGAATAAATGTTGAAAGTAGAGTGTGTTTCTGCAATGTAGAGACTTTAAATCTAGTAAAAAGTAAAAATGTGATTGTGTGTTTTGAAAAACTGATAATCACTGCTGTGATCATTTAATGATAGGAACCAAAACTACTTA
Source organism: Hypoplectrus providencianus (assembly GCA_028566105.1). NCBI lineage: Eukaryota > Metazoa > Chordata > Actinopteri > Perciformes > Serranidae > Hypoplectrus > Hypoplectrus providencianus. The sequence continues at coordinate 672,383 of JAOWBC010000383.1, read as the reverse complement.
GTTGAGGTTAGGAAAAAAAAAGGGGGGTTCGGCTAAAACGATTTCTGACAAAATTTACAATAAGGTAACACAAAAAACTTTCCTGTCAATTTATTTTTAAGAGGCAATCTCCATGTCTGAAAAATTAAGGCTATTATGCTGAAGTGCCTTAAACATGAATTGTTTCTAATGGCCAATAGGGGGCGACTCCATTATTTGGAAAAATAAGTAAATTTCTATCCTAAGACAACAGAAAAAGTTAAGACAACAGAAAAAGTTAAGTTATAATAAATATTTCAGGGCATGCTCTCGGGCAAGGTTACCTTCTGATTACCACATTCCTAGTATAATGCACTGTGTTTTTTCCTCTTTGAACTTTGAATACCCTTTTTAAGTGAGTTTTCAGTTCGATTGCCCGTTGCTGACCTGATTAGCTAGCTAGCAATAGCATCAGCTGATTAAATGGCTCACGATTGTTTCTGTACATTGGCATATAAGGGCCACTTATGGTATTTCTAAAAAGAAAAAAACTATTTCAAAATTTATGAGGGAAGACAAAATCACAAATTTACAAGACAAAAAGTAGTACAATTATCAAAAGAGTGAGATGGTGGGTGGGTACACAGTGAGCAAGGACAAGTTAAGCAAGTGAGATTAAACAAGGAAAGGGCACAAGGACAGTAGATGTTGGAGTGGAATGTGGAATGCATAGTGTCCTAGATAAAGGAAGGACTTATTTTCTCCCAAAATGAATGTCAACTAAAGGGCATGAAATACACTTCAACTTTGAAATATGGGATTATAAACACAACCCCATCATTGAGGATGTAACCACTGGTTTAATCTGTGATAGTCTCTGCATTCCCGGAAGAGGAGAAAAATGATCGCTCCATCGATGATACAGAAGCAGAAAATGATGGTGGTGAAGGAGAGATTAATGATGATCATGAAGCTGATGATGGAGATAATCCCCAGATGGATGCTGATGATACAGTGCAATGAGTCAGGACGATGCTGGTCAATAGAGTGCAAGTGATTGAAAGCAATAGGATAACTTAATGATACTATAAGGTACTATATTCCAAACATGAACCTCACACTGACATCCAATGGTACACCCAAGCACCAGCCACCTTCTACACCAGAGGTCTTCAACAGGGGTCCACGACCCCTAGAAGGTCCGCAGAGGTACTGCATGGGGGTCGCGAATTGTTTGGTTGATTAGACTTTTTTTTTTGTGGCTGTATATAAAATATATTTACGGGATTTCCTGATTGTAGTAGTACATGGCAAAACAACAGAGCAATCATCTGTTAGCTAATAAACGATCTATGTTGCTGTGCCAATCACCAGGCCATATGTGACACGTTAACTCTGTCTGGCTCTCCTGTGAGCCAATTCTGCTAGCTGGCATGTTTTGGATAGAAAAAAATGAAAAAAAAAATGGACAAGGTATATTTCTACAAGGCACTATAGGACCAGTTTAATATAACACACAATGTTATACATAAGCAGGGGGTCCCTGCTCCATCTCTCTATCAGTTTGGGGGTCCTTGGCCTGGAAAGACCCCTACATCACATATGACTGGTGAAGCACCCCTACAACATCTCCGTCCAACCTCCAAAGAAAGTTACCATACATGGCAACTGTCTGACTGAAATGATCAGACTATTCAAACCCCTGGTTCAGGTATCGTAAGAAATGTGTATAGTTCATTCTGACAACAATGTTTGATTGTTGACCAGTAGGAACAACAGTGATCAACAGAAAAGTTTACACAAAAACAAATGTGAAATAGACGGGCATTGTCATGCATGTTTTTTTTGTGTGTGTGTGTGTAATCTATTTATTTTACATTCATTTTGTGTTTATGTGTTTTTATTAGAAAAATACACTATATTTTTTCAGACAAACCAAAGGATGCCCTGTCACACAAAATAGTTGTTTTTACTGTGCATCTGTTTCTAAGGACGTAAACTCAGTAGGTCCCTCTGTACTTTAAGGCAGTTCATTTTTTTTCTCTTACATTTAAAGTGGTTCAGTGGTTTAATGCATTGTTTATAGGTGCAGAACCCGAAATACAAAAAGCACATCTATCTCTGACCTTGAGTGCTATCTATCCATCTAGACAGTTTTGGTGATTTGATGTGGGCCGTCAGCCCCAACCTAATGCATGGCCACATGGACAAACTGGTCTGCTTGTGTGTGTGTTTGTTCATACACAAAATATCTGATCTATTATTTTTAAGAGACAAAAGAACCTACGTTGTCCCACTCAATTGTCCTGGTCTAATGCTGAAGGCATGCATTGTATTACACAAAAAAATACATTTTATCAAAATAAAGTACAATTGCATACTTTTTTGACTACTTCATTTTATATCTACTACATCTTTCCAACTATCACAATCAGTCTGGACACACTTAATGTGGTATTTACATGAGGTAACACTGACAGCATTTTTTTTTTGTTTTGGTAATTCTTTTTTTTTTTCTAGTAAATGATTGAGTGTTTTTTTTTTGTTTGTTTGTTTGTTTGTTTGTTTTTTGTTTGTTATTTTACAAATTTGTGAGGTTTTCTTTTTCTGGTAAATTTGGGTTATTCTCGGAAAATTGCCCCCCACCCCCTCTCACTGATCTTTGACGCCAACATAGTTTTGCACATGTGCAGACTGTAAAAAACCCATATAGAGATGGCCACAAACTGATAAAACATTGGCCAAAATGTCAAATTTGAGCCAGTAAAAAAGGATTTCCACAAACCAATTGGTGACATTACAGTGCTGTTATCCACTGTTATTATTACACAGTTCCTGTTTAAAGGCTTAGCTGGTTATTGCCAATGGGAAAAACCACCCACAACATTGCAGACCAGCGTACTTGTGGTTTTCAGAAACATACAATGCCAACATTTTTGGTGGCTACTGGGATATTGCTTCTGGGAAGTAAAATTATAGATTTAAAACAATTTTTGTGCTTTAATGAATAAAGCTTTCGGACTGGGAGAAATGGGAATCACAAAGCTTTGTCTCCGCTGATGAAAAATATTCCTCCTCCATTCATGTATAACAGAAATAGATTTGTTTATCTGGTGAACCTTCGACTATGCCATTTCCCCCTGCTCCTTAAAACAGCCTCATCCTGCTATTTTTAAACGTGTCAGCGCAAACTTACAATTTGAATGCAAATTGTCTCGTTCTGTCACCCGGTCTTATTCATTAAAGCTTATTTTGCTTAAATCCCTCCGACAAAAAGAAGGCAAACAAGATTCAAGCTAATGCAAACAGAAAACATCTGCAGCTGCTTGTGATCTTTTTTAACTAAGGCGAGGAAGAAGAAAAAGAGAGAGCACAAAAAGCGCAACAACAGTTAAATGCCTTAAATCTTCCAACTGACTCACAAACAAATGCCCTGTTTATGGATGAATTATTCATGTTCGACTTACTTGATTGCTACAAGGGGCAAACACAGCACTCTTTAAAAAAAAATCTCATTTGGGCATGTTTTCTCTTTATTTCTTTTCCTCACCACTGAAGCTTCGAGATAAGGTTTTAGCTTTGCTCCTAATCAGCTAATGTTAGATTCCTTTAATTAGCCAGGACTCCCCCGTTTGATTTCTATCACTTTCAAACTTTATGTGTGTTGGCCTATTTACCATTCCTCCATAGTAATGAACATATAGTTAATTAATTACTCCCATCTGTGAACCTTGCTGCATAATTACAAAATGCTTATATCTAATTAAAATGTGTTTTCTGTGCTGCAGTTAGAAGAAAGAGAGGGGGCTCGAGATGTTTCCAGGGGTTCGACGGTTTGATTCTGCACGGGTGCTCGCGAAAAACCACGTTTGGGTATAATTGGATTTTTGGTTGTCTTTGAAAACACGTTGAGTAATTTTCATTTTTTTCGCCAGTGCTGCCTCACTAACCTTTTTTTTTATTATTATTATTTTATTTTGTTGCTGATACGTTCGGGTAGATATTCAGCAGTTGTCGTACCGGTTCATTCACCGTTAAGTCTGGGGAGACACGTGGCATAATAGACTGAAAGGTTAGCTAGTGGAGCAGCAAGAGGCATGTTCCACTTGAGTCTCTACTTTAAATTGCTGGTATTCATCAACTTAAGTGATGAGTCTGCATGATGAATGGTCTCTCATTAATATCATTATGCTATTAGGCTGCGTTTCCCTCACTCCGCTCCACCTAGAATATGCATATGTACTCACTGGCTTGTGCATTATGTGGGTCTGTTTTCTTGGTGCTCTTTTTTCACTCTGCAGTATACTGTTTACCATCTACACATCCTTCGCTCTCTTTGTTTTCCCTTCTCCCTCTGCCAACAGTAATACATCTATAAGTTTGTGGGCCAAAACCCTATACAGTGATTCATAATACTCAGGATTTTACAACTCTGCTAAGTTATCGTGCCAGCAATCCTGTTGCGGTGTCCATGTTATGGAATAATCGACCTGGAATTCTGGGCTGATAAATGTATTTGTAACAAGCTTTTCATGGGACCAAGATATTTCAATCAAATCTAAAAACTGACAGCTTTAAAGTCAGCTTGTGAAATGAACATTTAAAGTGACTGAAAGCAAAGTGGCGACTGAAGAGTTGTGCAAAATAAAATGTGTCTCCCAACCAAGCGCTACAAGCTATCAAAATGCTTCACAAACAGCTAGCGGCACCGTCACTGAGACATGTTCACACTCATGTTTGAGAGCAAACAATGAGGTCATGTGATGTTTGATCATGGATGTGTTAGAGAGCCGGAATTGGAGCTTCCACTGAGCATTGTTACCAGTTTTGCCCAGTGGTGACTTGCAATCAATAAGCACTCTTTTGCCTAAAGCACTGTCACCATACACCACTACTATTAAATAAATATCTGTCAAAGTCTTTACAGGACATGGTCAATCGTCACTTTTCCTAATGGGAATTTCTGCATCATGGAAGTTCTGTTTTTGAAAATTTACTTTCATTTTAAAGGGATTTTAAAGTATCTGGGACTTTGTGACTTGACACTCGCAATATAAAGTCTATGTGCAAGCAAACTTAGAAGCTAGAAAGGTTTTTTCTTAGGTATCAACTTCCTATAATGAATTCCATGTGTATTATAAAGAACAACAAAGTACCCCAAGAGAGGAAGTCAGGTGAGATGGACAGCAATTTGATTTTAAAGTAACCTGGGTATGTTAACTTCTCTATATAACTATGTCACATTCTATGTCACACAAAACCATGATTTTTATTCTAACCTTAACCAAGTGCTTCTGTTTTTCAACACTATGCATGTGTTTACAAGTGAACATTTCGTTACGTTTAATAATCATTTAGTTTAATATGAACCATTCAATGAGAATGCACCGGATGAACTTTGGCTGAATTGAAGGGAAACTCATTTTGATTTTTGTGCTGCAGAGTGGTACAGTTGTATAAAAGTCTTGGTGGCACTAGAGCCTCAGTGCTCAGGGATGAAGCCTAAAACTTTGAAAAAATAAATAAAACTTTAGTTGTGTGGAGTTATAAATAAGTAATTTCACCAGCCCTCTGTTGCCCACTCCTTTTCTCTGTTTGACCATGCTGGCAGCTGCTGCTCACACTCTTTCAGGTTCCATCATCGCCCTGGAAGAGGGGACTCCAACTAGGAAGAGAAGAGGCAGTACTGACAGACACATTGTGAAAACTTGGCAGTAACAAACACCGCTGCCATTTTTGCATCACTGCACTGAAACAATAAGTTGGTAAAAAAGAAAAAAAAAATCAATTTGTTGCCAACTTTCTTAAAGAAACATTAAACGACAAGAAGACTCCCTCAGTCCTCATCTTCCCCTTCTGACCCTTTACACACAAACACACCTAATATACCTATCACAGTAGATTTATTCCCACCAGATATATAACCCATAGACCTCTCCAGCTACAGCCATCCTCTTGCCTGAGCACTTCAAGCAGATGTTCTTGAACTCTCACAGGTTGATGCCTTATAATTATGGATATAAACAGATTGTGCACATGGTTTAACCTGCCATGGGTGATAAATAGCTGCCCAGTCCGACTGCATAAACTGCCAGTGCCAGAATAGAGTCCTCTTGGCCACACAGGGTCAACTGCACGAGGAGGATTTAATGAGGGGGGCCATCCAAACAGCCTGGGTGTCCATCTGTCCGCTCGCTCTGCGTCTACATGTCACACATTTGTGAAGATGGTAGCAGCGCCTGACCAGTGGGGCTGCTCAGTGAGGTGTATAAATGTTTCACCAAACAGCTCACTTTACCTGAGTAAGTCAAGGTAAAAATTGGGACGATTACAAGAAGAAAGAGGCCTTTTAAAGCAGGGTTTCTCAAGCGTTTTTATACTGTAGATTGCTGTCAAACTAACATATTTGTTGAGCTGGTGACTTGGGGGATCTGCAAATGGACGCAAAACCCTCAACTTATTTAAAAAAAACAATTGGTCTACTTTTATGACAAATGGGAGGAAAGCCACTGTTGCTGAAAATGAGTGAAAAAAATAAAAATAAAAATGAAGTTTCATGGGTACAATTAGGCACACCCACAGTTCCAATTACAAAGAAATCCTCTCGATGGTTGCATTAAATGCTGTGACACTGCAGATAGAAGCTTTTAAAAGTCCTCAGAACCATGAATGAATAATAATTTAGATAAACAAAGTTTAAAGTTGTTAGACTTATTTTATTTTTTATCTCTATGGGGGTTTCGTCATTACTTGTGGATTGAGCCTACTGAACATTGCCCTGTTCTGAAGATTGCTATTAAGAGGAGATGATGATTGGTCAAACATTATCACTATCGTTATTTATTTATTTGAAATTGTTCCCCTTAGGCCTGGGAGCAAATGTACCCAAACCAAACTTGGAACATTTTGGTACAGCCATGATATCAATGATAATCTGAAAAAGAAAAATTAGAAATGAATGCCAAACAACAACGGCATATTCATTCTTCTAACTGGAAATAAAAGATTTCCTATTCTAACCACAGCACAGTCAGATAAACAGATCACATGTTCGTCATGTGTCACGATGACATCAGGCTGCAGTGAGTCAGAAATGTTCATGGTGAACATATCGTGGCGGTAGAGAACCAATGTTCTCTGTGGCTTGCAGGATTGTACATTTCTGACCTCTATTCTGACAGCAGGGATGGTATTCATTGACTCAATCACTTTCTGCTGTAATCACAAGAATTGTCCCTTTTTCTTCAGAAATCACATTGAAAAACATTTTCAGAAAACATACATTACATACAATTACACTTTAGCTCTTTTCTGGTGTTATGAAACAATGTGGGTGTTTGCTGAAAATTACAACTCGCAATTCACAAACCCATATACAGCACTCAGGTGAACCCTCCATCACAACGAATGACCATTAAGACAGGAAGGAAACAGTGTGCTATCAGACATGATCAATATGTCTGGTGATGGGGATTGGCAAGAGGAATAAAGCAAAAGTGAGTGATATATGGAGGTGTAATGGAGGTAATGCTGTTAGTAATAATGGCTGGAAATATTATTGCCTGTCTGCTCCATCTGTACATGCTGGCTTTGTGTGTGGCCTGAGAGCCGCTACGACACGGGCGAGAAAAGCTCCAGGAATAAAAAATGCAGGAGGCAATGATACCACAACAAACACATGTAATGGCAAAATTGATCTGCAGTGTTCCTGAAAACAGAAATGGAAGTTGTTCATGATTTAGGGGCTGCTGCGGTTTGTCCAACAATTCTTTCACTGTAATCTCCACTGGCAGCGGGCTGAAAACATTCAGTTTGAATCCAACAGCTGATAGCCTTGTCTGGTCTTTATTAACAGTCTGAGGATGGCCTGTATGGTCAGAGCAATGCTCTCCCACTCATCTAATATTCGGCCGGAGGTTGTATGACATTCCTCGGGGGGATGTGCCTGACATTTGGAAGAAGATAGAGTAATAATGTCACAGGGGCTGTGGGTGTATTTTGGTCTGAAAAACACAGAGAAACGGCAGACAGACAGGCATTGTCTAACACAGAGAATGATTTAATCTGCAGAGACAGACAGTCCAGAGATGGAAATAACCTCAGAGAATATTGAGTTTTCTGTTTTCTTTAAGCACAAACGACTGTCCGTGTATTACAGCAAAGAGATCGTCTAGGAATGTGCAGGGAAGTCATTATGAAAATAAAGCCCACTGCTGTTGTGCCTGAGAAAAGGTTCAGTAATCCTGTCCCACTACTGAGAGGACGCCAACAAAATAATTCACTGTTATACTATACTGCATTCATTTAATAGTTGTTGAGTCTCATATGTACTCGTGACAGTGTGCCATTGTTTCACACAGGGATTATACTGCAAGGAAAGTACAAATTCTAAAAATTGGATTCTTCATGTCATCAACTGGCAGCACAGAAGGTCAACACAGGTTTAAGGTGGACAACAAAAACTGTATATAAATAATGGACACTGTCACTGTAGGTTTACGACTGGTTTGTGGACTGCAGGTTGGAAGCATCGAGTCCAGCTTTACAGCACTGAACAAGACATATTCAAATGATTTAAATTATTTTGCTTCCATCCTGATGACCACTCACAATGTCACTCTCCTGTCAATCACAAGGTAGCCACGCCTTGCCTCATCATCTATTTAATTCTACATGGGACCAATATTTAAACAATCAAGATCATATTGTAAAGAAGAAGACTTGAAAACAGCCTGGTGTTACATTGCATTTATTCTGAGGTAACAAATCAAGTGAGAAGTTGTCTTATTTTGGCTTGAGATAGGCAGGACAGGACTTCTTCTGCATCAGATGATGGTGACCTCTGTTAGATGTTTGAAACATTGCAGGCTTGAGGAACTTCAGGGTTTGCTTCACTGCTAAGAACACAAGGTTGGCACCAGGTGTCAACAAATGTGAGATCCTGAGCTATAACCTGATTGGACTCAAAGATGAACTGAGGACATTTTAGACATCAGGAGACATTTGGTCCAAATATGAGGAAATTACCTCCAGGGAACATAATTAGACAGAGTGTAACTGGGATGGACATGAGGTTATCATAGATTGACTTTTTACCTCTCCAAATGTTATCATGTCAACCTTGAGTCCAGGTGTGCCAAATGTGGAGCAGTTCCCACCAGGTGTTTAGGTACATGTTTATGATAATGGGACAGGAATGTGGTCACAGTGACCTTGACTTTAAGCCAACAAAATCAAATCACCTTATCATTGAGTCCAAGTTGATGTTTGTGATGAATTATAAGAAACAGTCGTGAATTCCAGAGTTACTGTCGTCACAAGAATCAGGTGGATGGACAGACGGGTGTTTTACTTTGCTGTATTTGCATTTTTTTCAATGGTATGTCCAAGTGGCCTAAGCTTGTTACAAAAAGACAGTGAATCCTTAGTTGGCTTTTACCCAGTGGTGAGCATTGAAGGAGTGGAATGAAACTGGGGAAGAAGAGCCAACTTTGATTGTTGTGTCTACAAACAGCAACGCACAAATTATACTCATTCATAAAACCAATCCAGCATATCTCGTATCAAAAAAGGCAGTTGTGCTCTGTGATAAGTGTTTTCTGCCAATTATGTTGGAGGAGTAGTTGAGGGAGTTCTCACAGATGTTTTCAATACGTTGTGACACAGTTTTGTGGTGACTTCTGGCATCCATTGTTGAGGAGTAAGCTATCAACAAGTCCTTCATATGCTGAGTAGATTTGTATTACATTCCTTCAATTGTGAATGAGTTATTAATAGCTAGGTGATTTACCACCATTGAAAATCTTGTACTTTCACTTTAGAGCTGAAAAAAATTCCAAACTTGGAGAGAGCCAAAAACTACTTGCACAAAGTTGATTTCCATGAGACCCAAAGCTGTAAAGGAGCAACAGTCCCTCACTGCTGAAACCATAAGAACAGGCAACACGGAGAAAACTCAATACCTTCATGCTCTGTTGGACCAGATTTATTTCTCACTGCTGTATTTTCCCTCATAAGTAACAGCAAGACTGTAGCAGAGCTGTGCGGTACAGATGGGGTGTGTAGGGGAGGTGGAGTGTGCTGCATCTGGCTGTGTATAGACTCAGTGGCCTGTGTGGGTGTTCCTGTGTACACACTGTACAGGTACTGTAAGTTGGTAAGTGTGAGTGCCGGGTTGTTTGTGCAAGCTGATGTGTTCTTGTCTGTGTGTGTTTGTGTG
>JAOWBC010000383.1:649716-659968 GCA_028566105.1 Hypoplectrus providencianus | reverse complement strand
CCAAACAAAAATGAATATTGGACTAAAATGTGTTGAGTCAAAAGAAAAAACAACCCTGAATGAATGCTAAAGTTGCTCCATGTTTTAATAAACTCTTGATTTGGTGTATCTGTAAGGTGATTGTATATTTATGTTGTGTTTTCAAGATTATATGGCAAAGGTCAGTGTACAATGTTATCTATTTACACATTTATAACAGCTCCAGACAAGAATACACAATTAAGGGCAGGATCTTGTTTTTAAATGGGTTGCAACCAATTTAATAATTCATTAACAAAAAACACAATCAATAAATTCATCAATTGGTTTATATAATGAGAGAGCATGGTAGTATTTACGTTCCTGAGCGTCTTGTGTATCTGATCAGCAGGCCAAACCACCCAAATTATTATATACATTTTCTAATATATAATCTTCCATTAATGGTACTTTTTTAGATTACAATAATTCAGAGATTTTAAACCTCAAGGTACATTAAAAAAATATTATATACTCTATTAGGTTTACTTATTAGGCCCCTCTGCTGCAACCATTTCCTTGACATACGTGACCCAGCTGGCTTTATCATTTGATCCAGCAAACGTTAGGTCATAAGCTACCTTACAATAGATCAAAAGATCTGACAGAAGAAAATAATGCAATACATACTTCAAATGCTTGTGGGTACATATTTCTTTGACTTGGTGCAATGGAGAAGCAAGCAACCGTTTCCCTTCCCATTTCTCAGCAACTTTTCATCCACAGATAAAGATAAGATCAGTCATACCGTCCTCTCTCTACAGCTGTGCTCTCATTATTTTCTTTGGCTCCCTAAAACCTCTCCTTGTCCTCTTTCTCTGACTCAAATATTCAGAAATAATCACCAGGGATGCAATTTCATTGTCAAACCTAATCTAACATGAAAAAGGTTTTTATGCCTGTGCATTGGCAACAGAAGAGGCTGGCTTGTTTTCTAGTTGCCCATATGTCCATCCATTTCTTATGAATGCCTTGACAGATTTTAATCAAATTTGGCATTAATGTCCCCTTGGACTCAATGATGAACTTGGCAGTCAAGCATTAAGGTCAATGTGGTTAAGGCTAGTCTCTTGGGTGTGATTTCTCAGGGACACCTTGACAGAATTTCATCAAATTGAGCACAAACATCCACTTGGACTCAAAGATGAACTGATTTGAGTAGGTGTGGTTGGCTGAGGCGTACAACTAAGACATGGCACCAATCTCTCTCTGTTGATGGGCTGATCAAAATAGAAAGATATTGTGACTTAATATGTCCTTGTTTTAAATGTTTAAGAAGCACACTTAGTCTTCTTTGAAAGCTGTAATATAGCACGTGTCACTTAGTGTTATAACACACTTGTATTGCTCTGGTTGGTTGAAGATAAGTCTGTCCCCCCATTTGAAATGAACTGTGATAGCCCTGCCATGGCCTGCCGCTCTCGGACAGAATTCTCCTCCCTATTTGCAGGGGTACCATCACTGCATGCTTAGATTAGCTTAAAGAACTCTAACTATAAACAAGCCTGACCATTCGTTCCCTTATCCCATAATGACAATGGGTGCAGCCAAACCATTCTCCAGTGCTGACACCACACTGTGGAGGTCAGTCTGGCAATGAATGCAGTCCTGAACCTAATGTCCGGACTAATGTGCATTTGAGAATTAGTCTTGCGATGCCAGAATAGGTAATTCTATTTTTTTCCTCTCAATAAAAACAGCAGGGTAAATGGTTTTTCTCGGACTGTAAGTGCAAATGTGCCCTTGTACCCAGAGAAAAAAAAATTATAGTAGTTTTAAAAAAATGTGTATTATCATCGTGGTGTGGCATCTTTGCTATAGTCTGATTTAACAGCAGCCAGGTTGTCTCATCTCCTCCTCCCTTATTCTCAGCAGCTTGTCCTGATGATCTGAAAACCATGTGCTCGGGACAGATGCTACGGCAACATGATGGACTGCATTCCTCTGCTTGCGCTGTTTCGCGCCCCTGTAGCAGGAAAATAGAGGCAAGGAAATAAGGAGAGCATGGGACGAATGAGGAGGGAAGGGGGAGAGGGGCGATGGCTGTCATGTTTTTCAGGGGGAGCGAGTGTAGCCTTCCTCGGCAGTGACACATACTTGGGCTCTTCCTCTTCTCTTCGCCACGGTGTCCTCATTACGGTTAATATGTGGCTTGTGGCAGGGGGCTGTGGTGCTGCATGGGGATCTCGAGGGAGTAATGATGGGGGCCAGTGGCCAAGGGCCCCAGGAGGGAGGTTTGTTGGTGGTGATTCCCTCCTACTTATGTAGAGGCCACATAGGTCAACTTCACCCGCTCACACACACGCTCAGACAGCTGCAGCTCGCTCCATTCCCTGTTTGCCCTTGGGAGAAATATGGGAAGAGAGAAGCAAACAGCGGGGAGTGTTTGCCCAGGCGCACACCACACCCCATCCATCTCCCAGCTCCCTCTCTCCTTACTTGCTGAGAGGACACAATCATTTCTCCCTCTCCTCTCTCTCTCCCTCAGTCCTTCCCTCCATCCCCTCGGGTGTATTGGTTCCGTCTCGGTTCAGCGCAGATATAATCCTTTAACGCCTCTAAATGATCCAGAGGTTGAGTGCTCCTCCTGGATGCCAATGGGACCTGCTGGGCTCACACCTGCTGGAGCAGGTTAAGATAAATGCCAGCGGCCAGTCGGGCATCTGGCCCTGCATTAATATTTAACAGGCCGACTCTCATCTCCTCCACACTGAAGGTGTGAAGGTGCCAAACCCCAAAGACATATCGCAGCTTAATATGGATTTGTGCAAACCGGGGAAATGGAAGAGTGGCGATAACGTAGCGAGATTCAGACTGCATGTTAAGTTTGTGGCTGCCCACACGTACTAAGGTGAACTTTATTTCTGGGGACAGAGTGAGTAAACCTGCATGTGCGGCTCTCGGGGCAATTATTCAAGCATTATGTGGTTTTAAGCCGCACGGTCGCTCAATCTGTGATCAATACTATTCATCTTCTGTGTCTGGCTTTTTTGAAAAGATCCTCAGCTTTCATTTTATTAGCTCGTCGACAACAAGAGCAGCAGCGCTTTTTCATAATATCCCACCTTTGTCAGAGCCGTCTCGGCTTCAAAACCGAAATCTTGAGCTCTTCCTTTGAGTCGAGGTTAAGTGCGTGACTGTCAGCCTCTTAAGAAGTACAAAACAGTTGCCAAGCGAGTTCCAGCAGAATGTGGACCTCGTTAAGAATCCAATTTGACAGCTTCAACTCCACTCAGGTCAGCCTGTCTCTCTGAATCACTTCGTTGCTGGATGTACCTAATTGCCACTAGAGCAAGGAAAAATTTTCACCTTTTCTAACGGGGTTAAATGGTTCACATATTTTCTTTAGAAGTTCCCTGAGAAACAGCTGTAAGGACCGGGTGCTGCTGACCTGTAAACTTAACCCTTGTTAACTTACGCATGCAGCTTAGCCTCCGGAAAGAACTCGTTCAGTCTGTTGTATGCAAGTACATGTGAAATGTGCTCATTTACTCAAAGGATCACAACATTCCTCAACCTGCATGTAATTCTAATGGTCTCATCCATTATTGTTTACTATGATTCCACTTATGTTTAACATGGACCCCACAATTACACTGGGAAGCATTGAAACATTCCAAGAGAATGAAAACATAATTAATAATTAAGATAATTCATTAATTTAACAGAAATCATCTAATTCAGCAAAACATCAAGCTTCTGTCTATGTTCGCTTCATTAGCATGCCCACAAGCTAGAAAGCGAGCTCAATGGCCACTCCAACCTTAACAAATGCATGCATACAGCGTGTGCAGAATATGAAACGTATGCTTGCTTGCAGGTGATGTCTGATTTAATTTCTACCTAATAACGACACCATTCTTTAGCTAACCTCAGCTTTAACATCAGCCTTTCTTTTCCTACCACCCAGCGCATACAAGGTGACCACATTTTGGAAAATAAAATGCTGTGTAGGTCTGTAAACATTTGCCAACGTATCAACATTCACATTTTCATTGTTTGAATTATTCTCAGCCTATATGAAAGTCCTGGGGATTATTTATGTGCCTATTGGGAGTTAATTGCTGAAACACTATTTGCTCTTGCCCGGGGACGTCTTTAGACCTGGGCGCCCTACGGCTATAGCCCCAGAAGTTTCATGAAAACAAAACAAACATGAGAGAGAGAGAGAGAGAGGAGGATACATCCTACTAGCTTAGGTTAGTGAAGATGAGGACTCCTTAGCCAGTAGCCAGAAAAAGTAGCAATGCTTAGAGTGCAAAGTGTGTGTCCTGCATTCAAAGTCACATAAAGTGTAGCGGTTTGCTTGTTGTAACCATGGCATCTGCTTAACAACATGTATGTACCTTCTTGGCCCTTAAAAAGAAACACACCTCGAGGTTTTACAAGGTGCGGTTTACATTTTCATGTAACTTACATATTTTAGTAACTTATGTGGCTCACATTAACTTCATAACTACGTCACTTGCAGCATTTACGTCAGTTATTTACTGTTGAAGAAAACACCTCCTGGTTATGAACACATAACCAGGAGGTGTTTTGTTCCTAAACCTTGGTGAGTGGTTTTGTTGCCTAAAGTTACCAATACTGCAGCCTTGTTACAACTGCAAACTGTATTATTGTGGGTGGTGTTGACAAATGGTCTATTCTTTCATTTATGTTGGAGATCTTGCTGTATCTGCAATAATGTACCCAGAGCTAAAATGCTAAATATGTGTAGCTTCTTGAGGGCTCAAAAGGTACTAACAAGCCAATATAAAGGGTAAAACAGCTGTACCACAGAGGGGACTGGCCCAGTGACAAGCTGGATTCCTACAAGTCAACACGTTATTTCTGTGAATGTTGGTAACAGTTGGATGATTATAAATCTGTCATTGAAGCTAGTTTGTACTGATCTGTAGAACATCAGTTCAGCTCCAACTTCAATATTTTACCATCCAGTGTTGGCCAAGTTTTATTTAATTCTTTTAGTTTGGTGTGTTTTGTAGATCCATAAATAAATCAAATGAAAAAGTTCAACAGCCAAGATATGATGTTTGCTACATAGGCTGCAAGGATTTCTGACGGACTACTTTCTGTGTTTACTTCTCCACTCAAAGACGAGTGTCTGAGATATCTGTTACACTGTGGCTGCTCTTTCTGCTGCCTGTGTCGGCAGCGGCGGTAGGTAAAAGTTAACTGTAACGGACAGACGGAGTGACATTGACAAACGCTGTCAAAGACAATAAGCTGTAAATTCGATAACAGCTTGATGCGCCTCGGCTTCGGGGATTCATGAGCAGCGTGATGTCACATGATAGCTGCTATCATGTGACATCACCTGGGTAGATTTAGGTGGTTCATGCAGCAGCGGGGTGAAAGCAGATGCATCAGGCTAGCAGTGTGAGCTAGATTAGACTTCATCCTGTCGCACTACGGGGATCCGAATACATCGCCACGAGCAATTTTCACGTGGAGCTTTTTTGTTCGTCGCTGTGCATTGCCTTCACCTGGAGCTTAGGAAATTAAGAAAAGTAGAGCAAAACAACAGCAAGTAAATGGATGTTTTTTAAGCTGCACAGCCAGTGTCAGAACACATTTGTATCACTTTCAGGGCAGCTCATGCTTTGACAGACTTAAATAAGACATTGGTGTTTGGTATACACATTTAGCTTTCTTTACGCGTATCGAGGTCCAAAGAGAATGGATTTTTTTTTTTTGTCTTTGTCTGGCCTCTCAATACATTGCTTTCAGCCCAGTTGAGCTGATAGCAGACACCTCGGGGGTGCCTTTTAGTGGCGCATCACAGTTTTCCTCCCCTGCCTTTCTCGCCTGTTGGTGGCCTTTCATGCAACAGCAATATCAGCTCATCCCGGGGTAATGGGTAACAGCCTCACAGGCAGGCTGAGATTGAGATCACTTTGAATTATTAATATTCATTCTCCGCAAAAAAAGGGGGGCAGGCGGGGCGGGACTCCCACACGTCAACACAGCCGAGTGTTCCGACTGTCACCCAGCCAGTGTCAACAGTCGGAGTCAAGCTGTGCTCTCCCACACAGACACGCGCAAATTAGGCACATGCATGGATGACCTTCCATACCTAAATACAGACTGTGACAAATGTAAAGAAAAGCGCCGCACACACACAGATAGACACACACATAGCATTTTGCTGTCGGAGGTGGGGCTGTGTGGGCTCCCATCTGTGCACACAGCTCCATTTCCTCAATGCTGTGCTCCCAATCCACAGACACTATGGAGGACAATTCACACCGCAGGGGCAGGAAATAGTCCCCATAATGGTTTTATGTGCTTTCATGTAAAGGCTTCCTGCCGTATTAATCAGACAGCATAGGGAGGTTCATCAACAGCCTTTGATTTAGAGCAAACACTTCTCTGCTTTACAGCCTCTGTTGTTGTAAACTGTGGAAAAGTTACACAGTTTTATTCACTTTGTCCTTAAAGGTATAAACTGTGAGTGCAGGAATGACATTTATATTAGTTTGGGGCACTTTCTCTCCACTTTCAGTGTCTCTCAGCTTATTTAACTGGGGTAGCCCAGGATGTCATTACCTTTAAAGGGGACGTATATTGAAACTCACTTTCTCAGTGCTTGTGTATATATCTGGGTACCTTAAGTGTCCACGAGCCCACAGACAATCATTTTTTTTTTTTTTTGTTAGCTGCCTTCATCAGCAAACATGGGCGCCAACAAGCCAGTCAGATTTGGTTGCCTTTCAATGTCATATACAAACACTATTCGAGAATCTCCACCTATGGCTTGAGAACTACTTTTGTAAAGGTGCACAGTCCTTTTTTTTAAATTATTTTTACAGCTATAGACCACGTGCATATAAGCAGAAATAGGCTCCAGTCATTAGTTTGCAACTCATAAATAAGTCTCACATTTTAGCAGTCATGTCCCGAGTCAGACATGCAAAGTCACATTGATCTCTTTACCAAACATAATGCACTTTAAAATACCAATATATGCACTCACCTGCCAACTTAATTAGTCGACAAGGTGTACTTCATAAAGTCTTCTGCTGCTGTAGTCCATCTGCTTCAAGGTTGGACGTGTTGTGTGTTCAGAGATGGTCTTTTCATAGCTTGGTTGTAACATGTGCTTATTTGAATTACTGTTGAACCAGTCTAGCCATTCTCCTCTGACCTCTGACATTAACAAGACATCAAGGATCACTGGATATTTTCTCTTTTCAGACCATTCTCTGTAAACCCTTGTGATGGTTGTTGGTCTGAGTGTTTCACAAACTGCTGATCTCCTGGGATTTTTCACACACAACCATGTTCAAACTCCCTTAAATCACCTTTCTTCCTATTTCTGATGCTCACTATAAACTTCAGCAGCTCGTCTTCAACATGTCTACATGTCCAAATGCATTGAGCTGCTGCCATGTGATTGGCTGATGAGATATTTGCATTAAGGAGTTGGTAACTGTAACTGATGAAGTGGCCAGGGATTGTTATACAATATACATATGGTATATTGGTTGGTGTAACTCTAATACCATCAGTAATATAACATTTTTATTGCATAAAAATGTATTTATTATTTAAGGTTCTTTCCTTGGGTTTTGAGAGGAGGGCAACAAGCGAGAGTCAAGGGCAAAAGGCTACAGTTAATTGAAGTCACAAGTCATTGTTGTTAAAGTCAAATCACAAGTCTTTTCTGATAATATCAAATCATATCTAAAGTAACCAAATTTGGGACTTGAGTATCATGTAACATGTGACACTTCAAGTCCCAAAGCATGAATACAGTATGTTGTTCGAAATTGACTGTGAATGCACTTATATATAAATGTTTAAGATTCATGAAAATTTCAGGCTGGAGACAGGACAATTTACTCAAACTGGACCCACCCTCTACTTCATACAGCTCCATATTCCTGCATGATTTAATTTATACTGCTGGAGGTATTGGACAGTGTGCTGGGAGCTGTGGAAATGAGATAGCTGCAGAGGTGGACAGACAGCTCTTGTGTGTGTGTGTGTATCATTGTATGGGGTGGACTGACTTCAATGGGAGGATAAAGGTGCGGTCAGTGAGAGTTGAACGCTTGCCCGGTCAGGATGTGTGTTTGTATGTCTGTCTTTCAGTGTGATTGCACAAACAGATGGGAGCTGACATCCTAATATCAACAGGAAACACTCTCGGTTTATCCTCTGCAGGGATATGACATCAACAGGCAACAGGAAAAACCCTGCTCCATCTCTGTGGGGACGCTGTCTGACGGCGTGCCACGGGCTAAAGGAATGTAAATGAAGCCTGTCGCTAACCTGCACAGATGTGAGAACACAATAGGCCTAATCCATCAGTTATCCCTGTACACGAGCCGGACCGGAATCATGTGGAAATGTGCTTCTTGGATTTGTTTTGCACTGTTTTGTCTTTTATGAGCAATTGTTTGAATGAAGTGTTCAGAAAAATCCCAGGATAAATTGAGTTTTTGCTAATTTCCTGCATTCCTTCACTGCTTTACGTCACTCTAATTGTTTTCCATTGAGTTTATCATATAAGGAGATATTTGCCATTTCCCTCTGTCCTTGTTTTACATGATATATGTTCGACAGTGACACGCTGCCAAAATACCTCCAAATAAAGGCAGCGTGGTTCTGTAAAATCTATTTTTAATTTCCGTTTTTCATTTTATGTACTACAGCTGGCTGCAGTGGCTCGCCTTTGGTTTGTCTGTTGGTTTGGACAGGCCGTAAAGGGAAGGCAGCTCGTAATCTAACCACAGAGACTGAATTTCTGAGAGCAGGCATGGAACTGCTTTCCAAATGTAATGTGAGCCTGAAAAATAATGAAAAATTGAGCTCTGTGGCGCTTGAATGTTAAAACAAACAGTAAAAGATAAGTCTGGTGATTCTGTGTTATTCTTACTGAACCCAGTGTTTTATCTTTGTTTCCAAAGCCTGATATATGCATTTGGGCTATGGTGCTACCATGAAAAAAGAAAAAAAAAAGATTTTGAAATATTTGCCAGTGTAGACCTGCACCTGAAAATAGTCCAAAACAAATCCACAATGAACTCTTGCTTTAGTAACATTAGCTAAAAGCAACGGTGCACAGGGGCGTTAAGCTTCCTACACAAGCAAAAAGGTTCTTTGTAGGACGACAATACGAGAAGTGTGCTTCAAAAAGCCACGCCTTGCTGCAATTTCAACTTTAAATGACCTTTCCTATGTTTAATAATCTTCTTCTACAGGAAAGGTTCTTTAAGTTACTGAATTCAGAAGTCTTTGAATTACAAATAAAGGTTCCAATCAGTACTATTTGTCTTCAGTCTTACAAATAAAGGTTCAAGGTAAAGACAGCAAGTGAAGTGGTACAGGCCATGTAGACACACAGCAGATTTCATACAATACTACAATCATAACAACATAAAATAACTTATCTCCATATGAAAAACGTTGAATGAAACCAATATTTTTAATTTCTTGTCTCTTGTCATATTGCTACTGAAACAGTTGTTAGCCGTATTAGTTGTATCAGTATAATCAGCATTATTTCTCTTATTTCACTGTGATCGACGTAGACTACCGCCTTCATTGATGATTTCATTAGTGAACTGTAACCCTTTATGTGAATTGTATATATGGGTCAATAGCCCTGCATCTGTAAGAACAGTACAGCACACTGAAACAATACAGGGCAAAATGTACCCAGATAGGGCCCCTCATTAGTATCCTGCACTCAGGCATGTGGACTCATAATTACGCCACTGAGGAAACATTTTAGTTTCTGCTAGAAACCTTTTACCTTTTGACCCTCCAAAGAACCCGTAGTAATGAAGGCTTTGAAGAACATTATTAGGTCATTCAAAAGAGAAACTTGAGTCCAGGGCTATTTTATAACAGACAAAGGTAAAAGTTAAAAAAAGAAAAGTGTTTTGTGGCATCCCCATGAAGAACCACTGTTGTTTCAAACTTTTTAATTTTTAAAGTTTTGTTAAGAGTTATGTGACCAAATTTTGAAATGTCTTGAAATCATGACATTCTCTGTTATTTTCCCCAAACAGATAAGACTAGATTCTGGTAAAGATAAATTATTCACCAATTATCTAAGACTTGGTCCCCACTGTGGTGCAGTGGTTAGCACTCATGCCTTACAGCAAGAGTGCTTGGTACCGAGGGTCGCAAGTTCGAATCCGGGGCCGGGCACTTCTGTATGGAGTTTGCAGGTTCTCCCCGTGGGTGCGTGGGTTTACTCTGGGTACTCCGGTTTCCT
>JAOWBC010000383.1:615591-649616 GCA_028566105.1 Hypoplectrus providencianus | reverse complement strand
TGAGATAGGCACAGCCTCCCCGTGACCCGGGATTACCTGGATGAAGCGGTTCGGAAAATGAATGAATGAATGAATATCTAAGACTTTGCTGCTGAGGTGAAAAACAGCTGTAAGGAATTTGAAATGAGAGTTTCTGAAGCAGAGAAGATGAGTGGGAGTTTCAGCCCGTGCTGGATTAGAAAGGAGCCAGGATGGCAATCTTTAATCTGACTCGTCTATGGTTGGAATATGGTTGACTATATCCATATTTAATACAACATATGGTTTTAACAATAAGACACAACATTTGCTAACAAGAAACCTTCAAATTTCAAGTTTAAAAACAGTAGTTTTATGTATAATTGATTTTTGTATTGAGGTGCTTTAACTCAATGCTAACCAAAATAAAGAATCTCATTATTTCTGCCACTACTGGTAAACAGATAAGCACAAGCATCTCTGCACTAGCCCTTAGCTGCTTTTATAATAGCAGTTCATTCCATGAATTATTTTTTTGTGCATTAATTCATGGTCAATCATGTACCTTCAAAGTGCTACCAAAAACATAAGAAAAATCGAAAATAAGTTCATATGATCATGCCCCTGATATTTAGAATGTAACACACGTCCTCACATCCACGTAAGGCCACACTACCAGTCAATCCATCTCCAAGGAGAGTCTCTTAAGGAGCCTTTCCTGCATTGCCTGCATGTTATCTCCACAGTACCACCCAGTGCCACCACTTCCTGATGCCAGCGTGCAGATGTCATAACTCAATAACTCATTGTCCTCCCCATATGAGCCTCGTTATTGTCTCCCAGAGACGCCATGCTGTGTCTATATCATGTATGACAGCATGTTTTCCCACAGCAGCTCTGTTGTCGCTGCTCATAGATGACGCGTGCTTCAGGAATGATGCATGCTCGACTGGAGCGTCCTGAGGATGTCACAGGGAGAGCGTTCAGCGCGCCTGCGACTGCTGGCTCTCCCGGGACAGCATTAATGCATCCACCTGCCAGCCGGCACTGTGCCATACACTCAGCAGTCATTCAATCACTCGCCCCGGCACGCCAGATGGTATCACCTATGATAAGGCTGATCCACTGCCTGGAACGGTGGAAAGTTTGGAGCTTTGGGATGATATGTAAACAAACTTGAAGCAGTATTTTCAAGCTGAAATAAAGATCTCACTGTGCTTTTGCGCATATTTCACCGGCATTGTTTGCGTGCCAGCACCCCGTGTCGGTTTCAAGTCGAGCCAAAGCAACAGTAAGAATCCCCCCATGTCAGTCTGCAGCTCCTAAACGCAGCCCCACCGAACAGATGCCCATTGTCGTGCTGTGGGCGGTAATGAATTGAAACACCGTGTTCTCTCCTGCAGGTTAATTGTGCTGATTTGAGTGAACAGGGGGAACGTTTTTTGGCGGTGCACGAGCGCTCGCAACACTTTTTATTACGACTATATTTTCCAGAACATTAATTCTGTGGATTTTCTTTTTTTTACAGTATGAAGTGAAGGCGGAGAGGATACACTATACTGGCCTGTGTGAAAGTCATTTGCTAATGAGAGCTCGTAAATAACCTGGATGGCAAGGGCCAAAGTGATTTTGGCTGTGGATACATTTACATAGCTCTGTGGCTGGCTTTAATTTTTTTTTTCTCACAAATTCATTTAGATCCTCCGACTTCGACTGCTGCCTGTGTGTTTAGATTATTAGTTTTTAGAGGTTAAATTTCATCATGTCCTGTAGTTGTAATTCACAAGTTGAATGAATAAGTGGTCCCAATGCACTTGGGTACTACCTGCTCGAGAGCTGAGTTTTTACAGTATAAATGTGTGATTTATTTCAGGAGGAAAACGGACACGTGTAACATGGTGGAAACATTAAAGCGAAGTCGATGTAAGCGCTGCTCGTCTCCGTGTATCTTATAAACACTTCTCTGAAGGGCACTCTTGATGAATGTTCTCCCTGATATCTGTCATGTCGTGGCGCACTCATCGGGTAGGAAAAGAAGCCGTGGAAACAAACAGCAGCTTACATGATGTCACATCTGTCAGTGAGCCAGAGGGCCCTGCGGAGTATCCGCAAATCCAACTCATTCCAGGGAAAAAGGGGGTATTTTTACACACATTCAGAATCAAAACAAATTCTGCCGATGCTAAAGACACCTCATGAATCCAATGTCAATACCATTACAGCCTTTCATTTTCTACACATTATGCAGGGGAGTCATATTTCCTTTCCCGCTGGACCCGGGCCAAGCACATATTTGCGATGTACCAATGTACACCTTGGGTCATTTAGTATTCATGGTTGAGATGATTTCCTTTAGCACCCCTGCTGCAAGCGCTAAAACACTTTCCGTTCAGCGAGACAGTTTCCTGTGAACAGTAAGACCACACCCGCACAGGTCGTGTTGTCTTTGGCATCAAGGAGGCTTTGAAAGTGGTGATCACTGTGAAGGTAATCCCCCGAGAGGTAATTAAATTCACACATATGCAGTAGTATTTGCAAGGAGCTGCCCCATCCACTGAAAAGTATCCAAGACTTAAGAACAGTAGAAATGTCTTGTTTTGGACAACAAGTCTAAGCTGTCAAAAATGCCTTTTGTCTTTCTGAGTTCTTGTCTTCCGTCTTTGGAGACACCGAGGCCAGATTGTTGCAGCATGTACATTAAATCTGATTCTGTTTCATTCGTTTCAGGGATACTGTCACAGGATGTCACAGCTAGTTATATATTTAGACACATTTATGGGCATGCAAACACAACAATGAAGTGTTGTTGTGGAAATCAGTCAGATGGTATAAGAACTGACTTGCATCTAGTTGCATAAAAGCAAAAGCTATGGTGGCCCTGAGAGCTCAATGCAATTGAAATGAATAGAACACATGCAAAAAGAAATGGACATTTCAGCCATGAGAGAATTGAGGAAGATATGCAAGTGAAGGAAATAAGGATTCTTAAAATAGGGGAATGGGATGAACTTGTGCTTTGTGGCTAATGCTGGTAATTACTTAATAATCTCATAAACAGGCGCATTGATTTGAAAGCAGAATCTGGAGGCAATACGAGTGAAGTTAGAATGCTTCCCATACCAGACTTACATTTGTAGTCCTTTTGTAGTGCAAGTAGTATTTTTCAATAGTTGGTGATTCGGTTGAATGCAGGTCAATGCAAAAGCAATCTTACAACTCATACGCTATAGTCTGACAACAACGTAGCACTTTATCTGTTTATAGAGGGTGCCCGAAATGCATTATGGGCCTAAAACATCTAACTATATTATGAATGAAACTGCTCATCAGACTTTACACAATGACTGGCATATGGGAGAAAAAGCCTTCTTATGTCATGCATCAGCTGTACTCTAGACACTGTGATACTCTTGTTTAATCAGACTGGCAGTCCATTGACTGATACAGGCTATGGCAGAAGTTTGCTATGATGTGCAAACTGATATGAACTTGAATCATTTGCTCATTTTTATCACTTTTATTCCAACAAATTTAGTTCTGTACAATATTTTCTCTTACTGTTTCCCAAAGTCAAATAAGGATGTGCAAACGGCTGACTTTGAAGGTTACTATGTCATTGACAGAATTCATGATGATGAGGCATGAGTGTGTCCTCTGCATTCCTTGCACTTACTTGGATGGATGGATGGATGAATAGATGGATAGATAGATGGCAACACACCACAACCAAATCCTTACTGTTACCCTAAGCCAAGTTGTTGAACATGTCTTTCAATTTCCATGTTTTACTGCTTAGCTGTCTTTTTCTCTAAGTACTGTGTACGTGGGAAGGTCTTCTCTTCTCCTGGCTTGTGTTCTGTTTGTTGGCACGCGTCTGTTAGTTTGCAGTGCATTAACCTGTCAGGGCCACTGTAAACAGCGGATATATGGTATGTGGAAACATAGAGCTTCGCCACTGTATATAGAAAATGATTGATGCCAACACAGAATACGTGTTCAAATGACAAAACCATCAAGTCCCATCTTCTTTATCCTCTTATGTTTGCAAGGTCAAGACATAAGATTGAGCAACTTGAGTGAAGCCCATAGAAATGCATCATGTCTCCCTTATAGATATACACTGAGGTGCCTGGGAATGTAACCTTGTAAAAGTGATGTGCATGTAGGTGCAATATAATTCATAGAGACGCGCATGACGTCCCAAGCATGAACCGACATTTACCTCTAACTGTGTGGCATGCACGCTCCCCATGAGGCCATAAGCCGGTCCTCAGGGGGACACATTTAGAAATGAGGAAAAAGTCAAAGTCATAAATCCCAAAATTAATAAGACACACCTGGCTGAGTCACGTGCCACAGTGGCAGGCTGTTCATGCCTTTAAGTGACAAAGAATTGAGGTCTCTGTGGGGAATGCTATTGGATGTGCTGCAATAACCCAGAGAGGCATTGGCTTATTATCTACACCCAGACAGTGTTTCTCCCCATGGTTGCCCCCAATGACCATGGCTGTTTGTCTGTCACCCTCACTGTTTGCCTCGTATCTCGTCTGTTCAGCCGCCTCGGTGATACCGCTCACCGTCCCCTCGCTGTCTGTCTCTGCTGTTGCACATCTTTGTAAGAGGCGGGGGAGACAGCTCTCAGTCCCAGCGAGCTATATCACACTTTAAGTGGCATTTTAGCTTGATACTTGATCAGCCAAATATCAGTATGAGCTTTTCATCTCATCCATAATTCACCTGCGGGGGAGTCAGCTAAGAATAGCTGGCTTTCTGTGCTTATGGCAGAGGAGCGGAAGACACAGACAGTGAGAGACAGTGAGAGATGTGAGACAACATGACGCGGACAGGATGTGAAACAGGTACAGCGCATATTCCTTTGTGCAGTAAATTAGTGTGCTAAGTGAAGGCCAACTCCATCGACATTGTTTTCCGTAATGCAAACATCCACTCAGCTAATAACAGTGGCATAGGTTGATTCAGTAATCTAATCAATAGCATTATGAATAGGGATAGGAATTTTAAGTGATTTCATATTTAAGTGAAAAGAAAACTAAACTCATCTCTACAAATCACTCCAATGAAATAGTTGCCAATAACATAAGCTAACGTTGCCATGCTAACTTGCTAATTAACGTTACATGAATTGACTGTACAGCTAATGTCGATAGCATTAGCAACTTTACCATAGGGTAAAGAAGCACTATCTTCTGAGGTCAAAAACATAGCTTAGTTTGGTTGCTAACATGAAGCACTTATAGCTTTCTGACGGCAAGGTAGTGGAAATATATTTAGGAAAGTGTACCTTTAAACAGATTGTCATTAGGTGGGTAATTTTCTAGTGACTAAATTACATTTTTCTCTGAACCATCAGTTAGTTTCTGTGTGTTTATGTATCACCTTTGGTGTTGGATCTGAACAAATATGGCAGCCACATATTCTGTGCAGGTACTCTGCATCTCCAAACTGGGTGCACAGCTGCCACTACACATAAAACATGCTATAGATACAGGTATACATGTGAAAACATCATAAAGACATAGGTACTTAGACCAAAATGAAAATGTTTTAATTTGAATACATAAGGCACTGGGAAGCTATAGAAAACACCCCAAATAATGGAAATGCCCTTTAGTGTTTCGTGTGTTCTACAATGGACCCATGTTCACCCTCTTTCCTGCCCCATTGTGTCATTTCTTTGCTTTATCACTCTGGAAACAAACAATTAGATAGGTATAGATGAGTCAAATTCATTTTTGGTCTCATGACATTGTTCTGCCCTTCCTCTCTCTCGCCGCTCTGTCCAAAAGTCCCATCGCTCAGCTCAGCCAATTTCATATCTCGCACACGCATTCTTCTGCAGGATGTGACTTTTGTGAACTCTGAAGTATACAGAGGGATTGTTTGTCTACCAAAAAGAGTCTACTTCATCAGCAGCCAAGTCTGCATACATGAGGGCACACGCAGGCTGTGACGATGAGACGGAGAGAGACAGCTTCGTCCCTGAGGGCCATTCTGCTTTTGTCCACTCAGACAGTCTCTTCCCAGGGTGATGATATGGACGCATCTTACCATTAATCTGTTTGGACGAGATGTCAGTCTAAGCATGACACATGGCTCCACTTCAAGGCTTGGGAAAGTCCGACAAGACAAGAGCTCTTAGACTTGCCAGTGGGATAGAAATCCAACTCCCAAATGTCTTTGGCCTTTTTCTGTTCCAGCCAGGGGGCACGGTGACCTTTTTTTGAGCCACACGCGCTCTATTCTTGGATGACATTTGACCTGAATAAAAATGCATATCTGCTCTTAGTGCTGCAGTGTTGGCTGAAAAGTCACTCTGACTGTAGAACCCTCTCATCATCTTGCAATGTCTGAATCAGCAGCAAAAGGCCATCGACTAACCACACTCCTCTCCCAGTGCAATTCTCACATTCCAGCAGCTGAGCAGTGAAAGTGTCAGATTGTCCCTCATGCAAATAAAATGGAAAGAGGAAGAGAAAGTCATTGAATGGGCTCATCTCTCCTCCCTGATGGAAAATAAATAATAATAAAAAAGAGGAAGGTTTTGGAAGGAAGTTAGTCAGGGAAGGCTGAGAGTTACCCAGTCAGTTCTTAATTCATGCATACCAGGGACATAATGTGACAGTAATGCAATTTGTTCTGGGCCAAAAGCCCAGTCGCACTTATCTAACAGTTACAGGCTTGATTTGTCTTTTTTACCCCTCCTCTCAGGCCACTGTGCATTAAAGAGGCCTTTTTATGCTCCTCGCCAGGTTGGAGGACGGTGCCCTTATTAGATGTGACTGCATGATAATGAAACTGCGTAATGCAATGTCAGAGCAGTTGACACGACACAAAAGGCTAAGGCTGGTGAAATTCCTAATCAGCTCAAAATGTCACAGGGCTCACCTTGGGTCTGAATCACAGCCGCGGGCAGATTAGTTCTCCACATCGATGTCAACCTCAAGGATGCCTCCCCTCTTTGGTCTGTCTTACAAAGTCGCTCTGACTCTTGACTTACTCCCCTCTTTCCTCCTCTCTCTCTCTCTCTCTCCTTGACATTATTAGTACATGAGCTCTAAAGACATAGGACATTTAGTTGGTGAAATTGTTTCAGGAAAAAGCAAAAAACACATATTTGCCTTTAGTGATCATTCACTCAGTTAGCTGTTGAAAGTGGTAACTGTAGGTTTACAACTTCAAATTCAGAGAATTGTGTCTTAATTTTAGACATTTTAATAAAAATAGGACTCTTTTTTCCCCATTGGTGACAACTGTTACTGGTGATGGGATGGTTATATGCTCCGATACTGGCATAAATCACTCATCAGATACTGACTAAACCTCACTGAACAAAACAAAACTGGTCTGTTCCTCAGCTGCAATGGTAGCTCAGTTAGCTTTGGAGGTTGTCCGCTCCGAGCCCAGACTTTAAATTAATGGCCAATAAACAACACATTACTACTTGTATTTTTAATACTGACACGCTTCTGCTTTCAACTTGGAAAAAAACAAAAAAAACAGCCCGCAGTGTGTTTTTATAACAGTAAGGACAAAGCCCTGGTTAAAAACCTCAAGTCATTCATAATGTGGTTGCCCTAGTGAATGTTTGCTAACCCCAATTAACAATGTTAGCACTGTGTGCTGTTGTTGTTAGCATAGCTGCCAGAGCATTGTGTATTAAAGGACGACACCACAGTCGCTAGCTGCTCCAGTTTCCATTTCTTTGCCTGATGATGAACAAAAGAAATTGGCACTGAAACAAAATAAACTGAGCGTTGGTAAGCAACTCTCTCCAGGTACATTTTAAGCAACATTTCCACAAACATTTGATATTCTTATTGGGAGCTTATCTCAACAGTTGAAACCAATAGAATATGTTCAACACCTAATCAACCCTTTTTTCAACCAACATAATCCTAGTTTGATATGAAGCCGATCACCAGACTGGACTGGTATAGCTACAGACTAACATTAAGTGCCTGACTCAGCACTCTGAGGCCATTAAATAGCATGCTGAATGTACCACTCCAGCCCACTGGAGAAGCGATTAGCTCGCCTATGATGGCACATTTGCCATCGTTAGCTTTGGTAGCCACCACCACTTTGGCTCAAAAAACATATGTTTCCCTTCCCAGTCCAGACTGTGGTGAGAGACGTGTATGCAAACTAAGCCCAGACTGTTAAATTCAAATTTTATGAACAGCACCTTGAGACACAGCTGGTTAAAATCCTGACGAAGCTATTCTTTGGACAAAAGCTAAAATAAGTAAAATAAAATTAAAAAAAAGGTTGTGAAGGGATTTTACAAATAGTCAAATATATATTTGATTAGTCTCTTAAATTTATGAAGCTGTGAATGCCAAGTACAAGCCAAATGTGCATTTTCAACCCAGCTGATGAATAGAGACACAAGACGCAGTGTTTCTGTAATGCAGTTAGAACTTTCTTTCTGTTCAATAGTTCAAAAGCTCCCAAAGGAGCTAGTGCAGTAAGATATGTAAGCAATTTGTAATAGTTCAACATCCCGTCTGCTATACTACAAATATGTGTCTTCTTGCCATACAGTGTTGCCTTAGGGATGACTTCAGCTTGGAGAGAAAAATACTTTTATCAAGCACCAATATGAGCTCTTTGGGATGATCATACTGAAGTAATAACCAGACAATTCACCATGAACACTTCTGTGCAGACCAGTTCACTTTGGACTGCTCTAATACAACAGAAGATCATGCTATTACAGCACTTGAGCATGGTCTGTTTATTTTATTTCACCCTCAGATCCAATTCCAGTCCACAGTCTCGATGCAGTGCTACCTCACACCTCATTAAGCACCAAATCTGGATCTGGTTATTTGTCTGGCCACACTTGTGTGCCCACGCTGGTCACACTGAAGCAGAACAAAAGCCAGCTCACTTTGCAAGTCTACACAAGCGTCTTCGCCGGCCCACTGGTTGCTGCAGAGGTAATTTCAGGGTAAGAACCATGACAACATATTTTTTTGAGTTGATCTCTGGAAGGATATTTTAGTCAGCAGTGGTGGACATATCCTGTTTACAAAAGAGAGAGCATCCAAATAAAACTATGACACACTCGCTTCTTTATTTCTTTTTCAAACCTGTACCATTAGTGACAACATTGTTTTGAGATGTTTCAGTGCTTTTTAACATGTTGGTCTCATTTCAGCTTACTAATAAGAATTATCTTTGAAATTAAGTGATGCAAATGGATACAAAACAAAAAAACAGAAAGGTAGTAATTGCAGACAAAGAGATGCCTAATATAGATGTAGAGATGCAAATGACTACAAAGAGATGCAAAACAAATAGACAACTACAAATAGATATCTTACAAGCACAAAGAGGTTTAAATGATCTCAAAGAGATGCAAAATACTATAAAACATTGCAAAACAACTACAAAGAGGTGGAAATGAAGACATGATAATAACCACAAATACATTTAAACTACAGCGATGCAAAACAAATGCAGAGATGCAAAACATGCAAACTAAGTCATTACAAGATGCATGTAAATTACAGGATAACAATGCAGAAAACTACAAAGGGATGCAGAACAAAAGCAGAAATGTAAAACAAATACATACATTATGAAAAAAACCTGCAAACAGAAACGACATTGATAATAACTACAAAGAAATGTGAACAACAACAAAGAGATTCAAAACGATTGTTGTTTTGTATCTCAATATGTTTTACATTTCAAGTCTATCTTACAATGAAGACATAAATAAATAAAAAACATGATCAAGACAATTATAAAGATATGCAAACACTGCAAAAGAGATTTGAAATGTAAAACAAATAGAGACATTAAAACAAGTACAGAGAGATACAAAACAACATCAAAGATATGCAAATGAAGGAAACAGAGATGCATAATTGCAAAGACATGCCAAACATGTACAGGCAGTGTATAAAAACTACAAAGAGATGTGAAACCACTGCAAAGAGATAAAAACAACCCTGATTAAAAGAATTTGACACTGACAATGTCAGAAAAAATAATACAGAAATGATGGCACGTTTTATTTAATATATATTCAATTTAAAACTGTACTAGTCAAGAATATTTAAATTCAAAATGATAAAATTATGTTTCTTGTAAATAAATGCTTTCATTTTTTTTTTGCTTTTATTTATATTTTACATATGTTTAGAATCAGCATTATGCAAAGACGTGTTACACAAACACAAAGAGATCTGAAAGAATAACACAGAGATGCAAATAGGAAATCAGGGGAGATGCAACATGACCACGTACAAGCGACACAGATGCATTTCAAAACGGGCTGCAGAATTCTCTCTCGAGCAAAAGCTGAAATTGAAACTTTACTAAGAGACTCACTGGAAGAGAGGTAGCAGCGAGCATTTCTCACTCCCGCCGCGGTCCTTTAAATAAGCCTGAATGGCGAAATAAGTTTAAATCTGCCTGTGATGTAGCTTCAGAGAAAACAGGATACACTTTTCTTCCTCGGTGTCATTACACGCTTCAGCTCAGCGCCGTTATCTCGCACGGCTCCCGCTCCCTCCTCTGCACCTGGAGCCTCTTCTTGTAAATTTGCCGTCATGTCTGAATAGAGATGTAAGGAACATTTATGTAAAAAGTCACCTTTGTCTGCTCGACTGAAAGCCATCACTTTCGCACCTTGATGAAGCCAGCCATGTTACGTATTTCATGTCTGTAAAGAGCTTTTAACACACTGCTCCCGGCCCACGTCAGCAGAACAATTAAACAGCACCCGAGCAGGCGCATTCACTCATCAGGAACCTGTGTACGTGGAGGTAAGCAAAGAAAATCATTTTCATAGTGGGGGGGAAACAAAGTCAAATAGTGTGAAATGCTTCCTGGTGCTGAAATAGATTTTAAAAATGCATTTTTTTTTTTGCAACTGGTGCAGAGAGTCCCAAAAGCCTGGCAGAGGCAGAGCTGACAGAATGGCTGGGATGTAATTGCAGCTCTACACTGGGGAGCTGTGCAGTCAGGAGCAGAGTCTTAATTCCACAAAGCAATGGCCTTGCAGCACTTTCCTCCCTGATTGATACTGCTATTGGACCAGTCTGGTTAGCCAGTGGAAACCACCATAAATTCCAGGCCCACTTTATCGTTAAGCTTAGTAGCCCGGGAAATAAAATTAGCTGTGTCCAATTTTGGAAAGGGCCGCATAACACTGTAAATAACAATTAATAGCAGGTGATAAACGGACAAAAATTGAATTGAAAAAAAAAGAAATACAACTTTGCCGGTTTTATTTACGTGCCTTTTTTGGTGTATTTATTGAGCAGCTTTTCCTCATACAATACACCGTCGTGATATAATAATTAAATTGTTATTGCTTGTGCATTATTCAGGCAATTTACTTTTGTTGTCAGCACATAAAGCCTGCATGTAAGCAGCGTCTTAACTCTGTTTCACATGCCAAAGGGCCCATCACAGGGGAAATGACTGATGACCAGGCCTTCTCTCCTGCCTGTATATATAGCCCAGGCCCTGCGGTTTGCTGAGGGCGAGGATGGCTGAAGCTGCGGCTACATGGAGGGAGAAACAGCTACTATTCTTAATGTCAAATGAACATGTAAGTGTACTTTATCATTTTTGACTGCTCCTTATTGCTAAATCCTGAGCAGGCCGGCTGTGCTCCCCTCTCTGCTTTCAGCCTTCAGTTTGAACTGAAATCCTGCTGAGGAGGGAGCAGCAGTGAGGCGTAATAAATGACATGTCCCACATCTCCCTGTTTAGGTATGTTTTCACAAAGCCCTTTGTGTATCGGAGTTTGTGTCCAAGCGTAGAGCTAAGTTTGTCTCTTGGTATCCTCCCCTCAACAGACAGGGCCCTCTCACTCACCAGCATGTGTTTCTGATTACCATCCTGCATTCCTCTCTCCCTCCCCGATTGGCCCGCCGGAGCGTCACGTCTCTCAGACTGCTGCCGATGGTGCGGTATCCCATGAAGCCGCAACCCCGTGTGGCGTATGATGAAGCTTCCCATGCCCGTCGAACCCGTATGTCTATTTGTCTGTCGGAGGAAGCTCCATTGTTAAAAGATGGTAATGTAATAAGCTGACCTCTTGTCCCCAAAGTAGCTGCCATGCAACCTCCTTTTCATGCTGGATGATATGTTAAGTGTGTCCCGGACAGCTTGTCAACAAACACATAGGGGAAGCCAATAAACGGCGCGCGCTGCGGTTGTTTTAACCCCAGTAGGGCAAAGCACATTAATCACAGTTAAGGCAGCGACGATGATGAGGTGTTTGGTGGTCGGCTCCAAATAGCTGGTAATGGAGCTTCAGTGTGAGGAGGTGTCTTGCTGTTGGTTCCATTTTGAATGCAAATGGTTGTCTGGCAGATGCAGCAGAGGCCAAATAGCAACCAGACTAAGGGCCTGCTGCCATGCTGGAAGCTCTGAGGCTGTACGAATGCACAGTGCTGCTTAGAGATAGACAGTTATATAACGGTGATGTTGAAGGGACAGTCAACTCATTTTTGTGCAAGGAAAGTGTGAGTGTTGGTGCTGGATAGCTTTAAGGTATCGTCCAGAACAATCCAGAACCAACTATGAAACTTCTCCAGTCAAACAATACCCACATTTCATCCTGTGGTCCCCAGTTCTGGTGAACAAAAGGACAATTTCTCTGGTTTTGCTTACAACCAATCACAGCAAGACAACCTGCTTGTACATTGGTGATCAACTAGGCTAAAGTGAAATTTCTATATACTACATGCCTTTATATTTGACTCAAATCAAAGAACTAATCTCAAATTGTATGCATGGCCTATTAAGCAAGTTACGAATTTTAATGTGCACTTTTCTATTGTGTGAACACTGATCATTCGTCAGCGTCATTGTGTGTAATTTTGTAAGATTAGGCTGAATGTTAGTGGAGTTAGTGTGGCAACAGACGTACTGGGGGAGTGGATTGGTCAAACATGTTGTGAAAACAAAAGTAAACCACTTTTAACGTAACTTCCATGTTTTGTTTTGGGTTTTTTGCGTGTGTTTCTGTAATTTCTGTAGCTTCACTTCTGGCATTTCTATTACTTTTAATGTCTATATAATGCCTTACCAAGAAATTACCCAATAATAATAAGTATGCAAGTAAGCATGATTGTATACTCATAATATGTGAATGAAAGAAATAAATGTGTTTTGACAGTCACGGATTTGCTAAATCATACATCACAAGTTTCTAGGGAGTGTCACCTTCCCATGTATTCAAGGCAGTCGGCATGCAGACATTTACTCAGACGCGAAACACAAAGTGCAGCTGAGGCTGATTGGAATTTCAAAGCAACAGATTGGACACATTTTGATCTTGACTTTGATGGTGAGGCTGGATGAAAAGTTACAGCAGAGTTATTACAAATCATCTTGAGTAGGAAATGAATGTCTAAAGTACAATATTTCAGGGCGATTCATCCCACGCTGGTTGAGATATTTCACTCCAAACCACCTGGCATAAATAGGAAGCCACGGGATCACTATATTCATTAGGATTCATCCTTCTGTGACCATACATGCCTGCAATAAATATTCATGGAGATCAAACCAATGGTTGTTGACAAATTTGGTCCCTGGAGCCACTGCAGGCAAGACAAACGTGCTAGCGGCTGTGTTAGCTCGTACTCAGGCACAGCAGTGCTTTGAGCTAAACGCTACCATCCACATGCTATCATGCCATGCTACATTAAGCATGTAAAATCATTCCCAGCTAACAAACTTCAAGTCAATCGATACAAGAGCAATGCTGCTAGCATTGCTAGTAACGTCCTGTGTGCAGTGAGATAAATCATGTAATATGCACTGGTCTTGAAGAATCCTTGGAGTGTTATTGACCCATAATATCACTCAGCACACGGTGTGACACCATGGCGGGTGCATATTTTCTCACTGTAGAATTTCATATCCGATTATTTATATTGAATTGAGGAATAGGTTACATAGTTCATTCAATTCTGATACGACAACTGCAGTGACATTTAGGCGAGCAATTATTTTCAGATCTGCTGTTACCGTCTGCGGCTGCGATGCAAATAAGCTGATCGAAATCCCAGCACTGTCCAATATTTAATATTTAAGTCGTGCCAAAATGATGAACCGTGGCGAACAGTTCAATGGCAGAGTCACTTGGGGGGCACACACACAAAAACATGCAGATAATATTTAGCTTTCCTCTAAAACAACAACCTCCCAGGGTCACACGTTGCCTGCAGCGTTTGGCATTCCAGGCGAGGCCAGACTGCCTTACCAGGCAGAGCAGGTCTGCTGCAAGGTCGGCACACGTGGGCGATCAGTTTCACGGTGAATACCAAATGTAAGAGCGCATCCAAACCCTGAGAGATGAGACAGGACATTAAAGCTACAGTCCCCCGAGGACAGTGGAGGATGAGGATGACGGGGAGGGAACAGCAGCACCGGGGGAGAAGAAAACAGGTGGTAGCACTTCAAAGCAGGCGAGTTTTATGAATTATGGGAGATAATGTGACTGCTGACTCCAGCAGGGGGTCCCACTGGTGCTGGGTATCATTCTTTACGGACAGTAGAACACACTTCTTCTTATTCTCCTCCTTATTTTTTTTTTTCCACGGCAATAAATAATACACACTTCCATGCTACGTGAAGAGTAAACATATCAGCTCTGTCTTCCTGGAATTATTCCTGCAATGATCTCAGTCCATGTGCCGTGTCATTCTTTTGATAATGAAATAATTTCCTCTTTCCGCAGACTGAATTAAGTGACCAGCAGCCAAAGAGAATTAAGTGCCTCATTCCTCACAAAAGAAATATAATGCCATCCTTGTGCCCGTAATTCAATTGCAATATCTATCCATTAATGCTGCTGTGGGACAAGTAATTTTCCTTGGATAGGCTATTATTACATAGGTTATTATAAGGAATCCATAATTGAAAGGTTGAAATAGAAGGACATTCCTGATGAGCACAAACGCAGAGCTGTGTGTGAAGGGTACTCATTGTGCTGATGTGAATATACGATGTTGTTGTCACTGTTATTGGATTCCATGTGACTTCAATTTTTACTGTATACAGCTGTCACTGTCTTCAGTTTGGCAACAATTTCTCACTGTGAGCTTCTCAAACTTGCTTCCAACAGCCAAGCCTCCACCTATCTGGTTCAGTTTTCATGGCTTAAAACTTAAAATGGTCTCATTGTCTTTTCTGAAGCCCATTATTGGGATAGTTTCTGCCTTGCAACCCTTTTTCAGTGCTCATGCTGCTTGGCCAATCCAAGGAGTATTCTGTAATATAACATCAGCTCCAAGTTTAACTGGAATTTCCATTTGGTGCTATAAATGGTTAAATACGGTATTTGGAGCTGCCATCAGTAACAATAGGGAATTACTGCCCGCTGCCGCTGCCCGCCACACCCCGGGGTGAAGGTAAAATCCTCGTATAAGCCGCACCGGAGTATAAGCCGCAGGGCATGAAGCTTCGGAAAAAAATTGCGGCTTATAGACCGGAATTTACGGTAAGTGTTTCCGACTGAAATACTTGTTATTCATGGTGATTCATCTTTAATCATTTATTATTGGATTAAAATGTTAGTAATATGTTAACAGAAATGTAACACAAGGACACTTTCTACTTGGGTCTGACCTTGTATTTCTATAGGACTTGAGTACTCAAAGACTAGCGTGGGACCAATCTGTCTACCATGACTCATGCAGAAGCTAATGTACATTAGTTTATGACAAGTTTATGTTTATAAGGGTAAATGAATAATTACACTCAGGGGCAGTAGTCTGACATAACAAGACAAACTATTTCCTGTTGTTGGAATTCTGCATTTCACAATAAAAGCTCAAAGTTAAAAACATTGCATCAGTGTTTATCAGAGAGAACTTTGTCTTGACCACAGTTAACAAGTAATATAGAAAACAGGAGATGCTGAGAAAATAAATCCATACTAACTTATTTAACCCCAAACCCAAAGCAATATTAGACAGTTCAGGAAAACTAAAATAAGTGAATGACCAATCAAATTCCTGAAAAAGCTTTTAAAAAAGGGCTATTGTGCTGCAGGTTAGTTATGCATCGTTTTTGAGGCTACAGCAGAGAATATTTAATGAACAGACTTTTCAGACCCATTTAGAAGAGACTTCCTCATGTTTACCCTGAGCAACAAGCCGCTCTGTAATCTCAGGTGCTGGTCATTAAACCTGTGGCTGGTGAGTCGGATTCCCGGGCCCATCAACACCGCTGCCTGTGATCCTCAATATAATGGAAGATTAACTTTACATCTGTTTTTAAACATGTAGATAATCCTGTGAGCAATGTAAGAATCAGCACTGTTTTGGTCATGCCTGCTTTAAATATAGTTATTGTTATGTGTGACACTGATAACAGGCTATTTGAGAAGTTTGTGGTGACAATATCAGACTTCGTCCATTACGATCTTTCACTGTGGACATCATCATATGCCAGTTTGGCTGACATTGCCCAACCAGAATGTTAGCATGCTAACATGCTCAGAATGGCAATGCTAACATCCTGATATTTAGCATCTCTTGTCGATGCCAGTCATGCTGGTGAAATAATAAGTTCCAATGATTCTTGCAGTATGTGAATGATTATATTTTGATTAAAGGTGTTCATGATATCGAAGAAGAGATGTTGAAAGTTGTGCGATTAATGTAAAGTAAAAAAATAAAAATAAAAAAAATACTGAAAATCTAGATGCAGATTGCATCCCTTCCCAGTGCATTTTCTTTTCACATCTGAATAATGGATTTGTACTCATTTACATCCCTGATGTATAATCAGGTTGTTTATAAATGGTGAAATCATTAGCAGTTGTTATTAGTCTATCATTAACAAATATTTCTTAAATGCTGAGGGAGTTATTAATGCATTCTCTGCTCTGAACTGTAATCCTTAACCATGATCTATTGATTTGCTGATGTATTTGTTTAGCGTGTCTGGTACCGTTGTTTATGATTTCCAAGCCTCTGCTCTAAAGTGGAAACTCTCCATCATGCACAAACATCCATTATGCTTTCCCAAACCAACTTAGAGCTTTAACTTTGAAGGCTATTTCTAATTCTCTGTGAATATGCTGTAAATGTATTCATAAATCCACACACTTGAGACCCAAATCTAAGGTTGCAATAAATATAAGCCTTAAAATATTTACAAAGGTTTGTAAACCATTTATTCTAATAAGGATAAAGAGACATTTAAATGATTACACAGTGAGCGCATTTGGTTTTGTTCCTTCTTGGACATTGTATTTTGCCCCTCTGCTCATCTCCTGATGATACCTGAGGAGAATAGATGAGGGTAATGGATGATAAATGGCAATAACAGATAATCATATACAATGTACAGCACACTATGGTATATGGATTCCATTTTTCTCCATCGTTGTGTTGAAATTGCTTATTATTGTTTTTAAACAATTCATGGTTATATTGACTGGCTCAGGATTTACCACATAAATCATGGAAAACAAATATGGCCACCTTTTAGCGACACACAGAGCCATCAGTGTAATGTTTTCCTGCATCTTAATGTCAACAGAGGGCTGATGAAACTGGATTGAGACATGGTAATTTTATACACAGGCCTATGCAAACTGTAACCACATAGGCATTCGTAGAGCAAATTTAGTAGCTAACAGTATGGTAATGGGGCGGAGATTGTGCCACACCACTTGTCTTTCTTAGGGTCGTCAAAACAAAAACAAAACAAAAAATAGATACCCGGAATTCCAAATTATTTAACAAATTTACATCTTAACCAGATGAGAGACATCTGCACCATATTGCATGGTAGTCCAACCAAGTCTTGGGGAGACAGATTATGATATGTTGAGGTATTTCATTCTGAACAGCAGATGAAACCTTGTTGGTGTCACTTAAGAAAAAAGTCAGGGGATCACGTAAGTAACCAGGAGACATTGACCGAGAACCATGAATGCCTGATAGGGTTGGGTAATGTTGACCAATTTGGCATATGACATTGTCCAAAGTGAAAAATCAAGACAGAAGATGAAATAATTGTTGGTTATCTACTACTGTTTGTGCTTTGATAGAATATATGTTGGATATCAAAATTCTTTTGCACAATTAAGCGCACTTTCCTCCCTTAGGCCACTTTTCCTTCCAATTGGTGATATGTTGTCAGGATTTTTTAAGACAGTCTAACCGAAACCATTATGATAACGAATCTGACAAAAAATATGTGTCAATCAATGACCAGACCAGAACAACCATCTTTCAGGAGTGAGGTCTAAAATTGGGCTTTTCAAACATGACATTAGGCTCAGCAGTCAATGATACTCAACCATTTGTGATCGATGATATCATCATTCATTGACACAACTCTAAAGTCTGAAAAAATGTCCCCGTTCATCCTCAAAATTGC
Organism: Hypoplectrus providencianus; assembly: GCA_028566105.1. NCBI lineage: Eukaryota > Metazoa > Chordata > Actinopteri > Perciformes > Serranidae > Hypoplectrus > Hypoplectrus providencianus. The sequence continues at coordinate 631,259 of JAOWBC010000383.1, read as the reverse complement.
GCTTGGGACCATGAATGTTTGAACAAAGTATCGTGCAGATCCATGAAGTAGGTAGTAATATCTTGCCAGATATAATTATGACCTTGTGGTGGCTTTCAGAAAAATTCAGAGGATCATTAAAGGCAGTAGGAATCATCCTTTGGGCATCATGGATACTTGTACCAAATTTCTGGCAATCCATCCAATAGCTGTGGAGACATTTCGCTCAAAACCAAAAACAATGACCTCATAATGGCTTTAGAGGAAAAGTAAAAGGATCAATAAAGTCAGTTGGCCTAACCTCCTAGATTCATTAATGTTGGGCAATATTTCACTTGCAAGTGGTGGACTGATCAACATTCCAACTGACCGCCTAGCGTAAAGACATTTAAATCTCATGAGAATTCCGGTATAACCAAATCCTCTTTGAGAACCATCAACATTTGGAGTCCCCTCAAATTTCCCAGTCGAAAACTTGGACCTCAGTCACATTGTCAGGTCATCACGCAGAATTTCAATGGATTTCAATTCTGTCCTTTACTGGGTTGCTACAAGACTCTGGCAGCCCCTTTCTGAAGCACTTCCAACACCGATTTGGCTGTCAGAACATAAGTGGCTCATCCACGGTTTTTGGCACTCTGAGGCAAGTTCTCAGTTCTCTGAGAAAATTTGTTCATTTGGTTCCATTGATTGTTCCCATCATCCTAACAAGTCTCCCAGTCCCTTCTGCTCCCCTCCACAGCATGACGCTGCCACCACCATGCTTCGCAGTAGGGGTGCTATTAGACGGGTAATGAGCTGTGCCCAGTTTCTGTCTGACAGAGAGCTTTGTTTTATGGCTGAGAGTACAGTTTCAATTTCATCACAAAAGACTCTCCTGCCTCTTGATCTCCTGAAGAGTCCTTTAAGTTCCTTTTTGCCAAGCCAAGGTAACATCCAGGCCGTTTACCTCATCGTCATCGAGAAGTAGTTTCCTTCTAGCTACAGTACAGCGAGATTCATAAAGTGATACATTCACTGTGGTGCTTCCAGCAACATCTCCCATGACAGCCAAGCAGCTCTGTAGTCCTGTCAGTAAGCTCCTTGAATACTTGGGTTACCTCCCTCAGTGAGGTCTTTTTTGGCTGGCTGCTCAGGCTGGATAGACTACCAGGAGGAGCCTGGGTAGCTCCGTGTTTTTCTTTTCCATTTCCAACTGTCTAATACCGCTGTGTTCATCTGAAATATTGACACAAAATCTGCTAGACGCCTTTCCCTAGGTGGCCTAAACCTCTTCACAGTTCTGTCCTTGAACTCTAACTATCATTTCACAAGATAGAATTCTTCCTTTGACATCATTTTTTGGATCTTGTGTCAGTTCAGAAATTGTGTTATGGTCATGACAATTTAGGTATGCCACAAAGCTTGGGCATGTAACTTGTTGATAATAAATTAAATGTATTTTAATTTCCGGTATAAAGCCACATAATGTGAAAAAAATAAAAGTGTTTTATTGCCGACACAGGTGTGGGTTATTTTCCTGGCAAGGTTTAGAAACACCACACCTCGGAGCTGAACGTCACAACCAGCTCATTCCAAAGTATTCTGCACCATCAACTAAATTCAATGGCCCTATTACAGGGCGGGAACTGCCACTGACAGATGTCATTGGCACCGATAATAGTAACCACATCATTCTGAATGGAGAAATTGCCCACTGAAGTGGCAATGGTAGAAAATACTGACCTAGCACCCAATTAACACTGAATGAGCCGTCAATGAAAATGAAACACAAGCAGTTTCAACACTTTGGAACTCCCTCTAACCCAGGAATTCTTTCAAATTTTGCTATTGATTAACTGTAGTAAGGAAACTTATATGCTCTGATAATGCAACTGTGATCAGTAGCTGTACAGTAAACATAAAATAAGCTGATGGCTTGGTTGTGTCATGCCTGCCATGGTGCATCCATATGGTGTTTTGCCGCCACATGGGGCAGTGTGTGTTAGCAGTTGCTATGAATTGGAAATGGCATATGATAAGAATGCAAACTGTTTCCCCAGCAATGTGAAATACCAATCTACATTACAATAGTCTTCACCCAAGCTTACAGATGTTTTGTATGTATTTGCTATGAATATATGTTGTTGTACATTTATGTGTTACGCTGCAAAAAGTGGATAGTCATGCATTAGGCCTCAGCTGCAGTTTCTTTTCCTATTTTATGTTACTTGAGAGACCTCAGACATGCACTTCCCCTCTCCCTGAGGAGTGATGAGAATTCAAATTAATTACAAAAGCCAGAAGACCATGAACACCAGAAGACATGTGCATATGGTGTCTAATGTGTGTTTGTGTGAATGTGCGAGACGTTCGGCGAGTGTACTTTGACTACTGGGGTGTACTTTTTAATTGTGTTAAAAACATCTGTGTGTGTGTTTTTGAAAGAAGGCCTGACCAGTAGGCGGGCCATGCCAGGTGTGATTTCATTCTCCTTGCAGTCACGGGTCTGTGAGATCGCTTTAGCCACAGCTTTTACCACCCACTGGCAGACGATGGTGCACTCCTCCCATCCAGACAAAGTGTGTGTGTACGGTATATCATCTGTGTGTGTCATTGTCACCTTGTAGCCCACCCATGTTATTGAGGTTTGTATTTCATCCTGTATTCGATCTGCCTGTAGGTGGTTGTGTGTATTTGCACATGCGTGTATGGAGACGCATGTCTATAGCTGTCTGTATCGCCGTAGTTGTACAAGGACGAAAGTGTTTGTGCACATGTGTGTGTCTGTCCTTTATCGTGGGGGGAACCAGAGGGAGGCCCTGAGGCTTTTACGAGGTCAGCTTCCTGTAGAGTGGAACGCTTAGAGAGAGATAATAATAGCCAGGTCAAGATTCAATTATTTGCCTGAGGATTAACCTTATGGGGTCTTTCAGGAAGGTCAGCGGGTGGTGAGGGGTTTTTAGTCTTCTGAAACAGAAGCCACTTGCAAAGCTCTTTTATTATTGTTAAGTCCCCTGATCGTAAAGATCTAGAACCCTTCACTGCAGGGCAGAGCTACAGGTCAGTCAGATTTGGTGTACTAGTTATATTAACTAGTAGCTGTGGAACCATACCTGAACATTTGTCAATAGAAAAATAAAAGGAAGTAAATATAAAATAAGAGCAATGGGGGGGACATAAGGATTATGTGCCATTTGTACTGATGACTCATGATGAAAAAGAAAACATAACACACGCATCAACAAAAGACAAACTTGACCTTTCACTGACCACAATATAATCAGGGAAAATTAATGTGTTGGAAATGCTGCATCTTTGCCAGTGATATTCAGTACAGTAAGGTAGCTCTTTGTTTTGTATTGTTTGTATTGCTTTCAGTGTTGCTAATTATTTTAATGGACAAAATGACATGTTAAGAGTTATGTCATGAGTCAATGGGTTCAAAGATGTTTGTTAAATTCAAGAGCTAACGATACACAGAGTTTTTACATGCAGCCAATGTGAGTTCCAAAGTGTGTCAGAGTAGATGCTGTGAGGCCTGTCAGTCATGTTACCTCCCCATCACAGAGACTTTATTGAGATAGCATACCTTTGATTGACAGACAGATGAAAAGGAACGGGCGTCATATTTCCTGCTTTTTTTGGAAGTGGGAATTGGGCTGCAAACCACAGTTCATCTAGAATTTTTTTAAAAACCTGGCTCACCTCTAGACGACCACATTGCAACATCATCCATCAAGCAGCTGTGTTGAAATTATGTGAAAGCTTCTATTTCTAATGTTGGCTTTGTGATTGTCACATTGTTTCTGGACTACACTTTCAAAGGTTAAAGTTTGGCATTATGGTTGTTGCCATCTTGCTTTTTTGGAGCCAGTACTGTTTTAACCAAGGGACCAGGAAGTGTGCTCAGCCCTAGATCAATGTCAAAAAGTGGCCAAACTGTGGTATTACGATTTAAGGGTTCGAGCCATGGGACCCAAAAAGAAAAACATTTAAAAAGAGAAGTCTGCAGAACAATGGATCATTTTTATTTAGTCACAAAACCTGTGAAATACCTAGTGATTGAGAGCATAGGCTCTTTAGAAAAATGATTCCTGAGACTTTTCTCTCAGACCTCTATACAATTGGACTCACTTATGCAACCAGTGAAGTTGCCCAATGCTGACCACTGGCAAGCATGCAGGATCAAGTCATAGTCTTCAATTCTCACCCACAGGTTGCTCTGTGGATCATCACAAAGATGATTTGTTTTTTAACAAACCTATAACTTTGTGAAGTTGTACAACCCTTTATCATAGCTTTGCACAATATTTTTGTATATGATACATTGGAACCATTGACTCTACAGCCTTTAAAGTGGGCTTAGTTCATCTGCAAGAATTCATTAACACAACACATTGCATTGTTTCACAACTGTGTGTGGTATAATATCCTCAAATGTTTAGCTCTCATTATTATTCTTAGTAATGAGATTTGCACATCCAGTGAGCATATTCAAGTCACTTCAAACAAACTTCCCATTTAACCCTAACTGCAGATGTAAACCATGTCAAAGCTATAATAATATTAATAGTCTTACATTTGTAGAGCACTTTTTATTTTTAACAGCAATCTGAAAGTTTTTACTTTCAGATTGCATAGTGAAAGTTATTACTAATGCTATTGGGCGTTTCTGGCTGTATATATGCAACCATACTTGTATATAACATATTCAATATTAAATCTGCATTCCTCAGGCATACAGACCATCTGGAGTGGTGGTTATGGATTACAGATCAACTATGGGCACATACACCATGAGCTATAAATATGTTGTTTAAATGCTTTTTTTTTCCAAAACAGTCCAAAACATCTTTATTGTCTATGTTGTTTTAACATTATAACCATAAGCTCATAAGCACAATGAAGGGTTTACTGCCCAACTTATGAAACAGGACCATCTATGGTGCACTTGAACGCATCATTGGCCTTGGTGGGGGTCTGCGGAGTCTCTAAATAAACTTATTTAAAATGATAGTTGTCTTTTTCAAAATATATGCTAACAGCACATTGTCTTTACTTGGTATAATTCCCTGCTGTTATCTGGCAGTTATTCCAGCCACACTGAAACCAAGAGGGTTGGCTGTTACATACATTAATATGTGCCTTCGCCAACTGAGCCAGCAGGAGCTTCACAAAACACACACACATATACAATATGCACCCACTCACACACTAGCACTTACACTCTGTATCCATCACAGTACAGTGTTGCGAGATGAAAGATGAGACAGAAATGTGAACTTCACAAGAGAGAACACTCATACCATCAGAGGCGGCCAATTGATGTGAGTGAATTAATCATCTGCAAGTCGCTATCCAAAATACTTATGTATGAGCTAATGGAAGAACTCCTCCTGCATGAGGGGAGAAATTAATGTGTTGATGAGCAATGTCCCAGATATTTACAGGGCACATCCAGGACTGCAGGCTGTTCCACTACCTGCCTGTCAGCCACCCTGTCATCCGCTCTATTTTTCTATTGCTGTCTGTCTGTCTTCCTCTCTAGCTCGCTCAATGAAGTCTTGGCTGAAAGTATAAGAGATGAAAAGAAAACAAAATGCCTTTTGATCCAGCAGCCTTGTGTTACAGCTCTGTCAGAGAGCATTACCATGATAACCCAACCAAAAAATCAGCCAAAGGGCTATCAAAGGCAAATATGCAGACCTTTAATGCACACACTATTAATGCACAGACACAGTATGGACAGGCTGACTGAATAGGAATGCAGCACCAAATGCCAAGTGCCTTTTTAATTTCACTTTCCGTGGGTCATTTTCTTTCCTTGTGTTTCCCATAGCCAGCAGTACAAAGCCATCTCTATTCAGCCCACAGTTGAGTTTGCTCTGATCAAATAACTGTGAACCGCACGCAATGTTGCATTGTTGGGAGTTATACTGTTTCATGTTTGATATATTCACTGTGAGGGAGAGCGATATTACCCTTCTGTTATGTGGAGAACAGAAGAAAATAACGCAGGGACCTTTGAAACTGCCAGGAAGATGAATTTACTTCACTCCTGTGAGAAACACGCCTTCCATATAACCTTCTTTAAAACCCAGAGACATTTGAATTTCTCTTACGTTCTACCATCCTGACCTATCATTGGGTCAAAAGGTGAGGGCACCTTAGATTTAAGTTATAAACAATTGACAAACAACGACCTATTGCGTGTGACGGTACCACTGCAGGTTTAAATGTTTGGATATTTTTTGTTCTTTCAAGTGTGTGCTCACCCTTTTTGCATGAAATGTGCTTCAGCAGCCAAGTGATTTTGAAAACTATTCAGTGATGACTGTCTGTTGGCGTCAGTGTATATTCTTCTCGGGGCTGGGGCTATTTTGTTACAGTGCATAAAAGCTTGTTAAAAAAAGAGAACTGCCCACAAATTATTCTCAAATACACTTCATCCAAGGCCACTCTTTATCCATACTTGAATGAATGAACTGCTGAACAGATTTTAGAGCAGGCAGCAACTAGAGAGTGAAGGGTAAAGCAGGCAAACAATAACTCTGGGGTGGAACGAGGAGCTGGAGAGTTCAAACTAGTGCTACATGAGCATTAGTATGAGGATGTGAGTATGCAAATAATATGATGCTAATTCTTTTAATCCATTGCGACAAATATCTGAGCCATTATTTGGCTCTGGGGGCCCTAAAGGCACAGATTCAAATATGCTACTGAAGTTTTTAATATTCCATTAAAGTGGCCATAGACCATTTTTTTCCATTCTAAAGTTAAATATGATTTCACAATTGAAACACTGTAGAATGATGAATCAGTGTAGAAAATAAACTTGTGACTTTATATACAGCTGAGATAGTTCTGTCTGCCCATATGAAAGTAAATAAAACATGGCGGCTCCTAATTTTGAACAATGCATTCCCTTACATGTTGTCAACAGCAGTGCGTACACCTTCACACAGTGCATTGCTGCTTACTAGAAAACAACTCGGCAAATATTTGGGCTCCGATATTGTTTATGTTCTACTGTTTAATCCTAGCTAGCCTGTTAGCAGTAGCTAAGATGCTAACCACTGGATTTCACCAGGGGCAGCTGTCCCATAGTCTAGCAGCCACTGGAGCTGAATGTGTCATGGGGCGGTGCATGAGTGTGGATCCAGGTGTGTAGCAGCAGGGAGAGCAGAGCTTAGAATGTCTGCTTGGGGACACAGTGGATGATCTGGTCATTAGAGGACTGGGGGTCAAAGACCAGGGGGCAGGCTTAGCAGGGGCGTCGGGGACTGAAGGCGATTGGAACAGGGGACAGGCTGGGGGTTGAATACCAGGGGAAAGCCTGTAAAGTGACGCTGGAGAGTTCTGCATGCTGCCAGTAACAATCTGGCAGCAAGAGTCCAAGTCCAACTGAGGCTGATATAGCTGAAGAGTGACTGCTGACGCTGGGCAGGTGATGATTACAAAGCAGGCTCAGGTGTGTGATTGGCTGATGCAGAGCCACTCACCTGCTCTGCATCAGCCAATCAGAGTCACCACAGGGTGGTTGTGACAGAATGTGGCCATCACTGCTGCTACTTGGTTTGTAACCAATAGACAACTAGCACTAAACAGAAGCTATTAAGAGTGGACTATGGGCTTTATATCCGGACATTTTGTCGTAATGATTGGCCTTCAGACCAATGGGCAGTTCCCATTCTTCCCCCTTCCACTAAGTTTCATAGAAATTAGGCCAGTAGTTTATTTTATTTTTTTTTTTTTTCCAAAATCCTGCTGATTAAACAGACACAAATACACAGACCCAAACAAATACACACCCTCTTTGGCTGAGGTAGTAATGACCAAAAGGAGAAGCAGGTTTAATAAGGGGTGGAGGATATCTGCTGGTTGGATGGTGGATGCTACGTGAGAACCTGTTTTCCACTTTAACTGCACTTACATTGTGGCACTATACGTCACCATAGTTATCTTATAATGCGGCATGAATTTGCCTTACACAGATTCATATTAATGTCACTTTCTATAGATTTCACAGTCAGCAGATAGATTAAGTAGAGGTGAAGCTATTTAGAACTAAAATCAAATATATCCCAATGCATGGTTCCTTGGTTGGTTTGTTTTTCTCTTACAGCACAAACAAACCACATCACAGTTGGAGGCCCCATCAGCCAGACTGGGCAGTCCTGATTTGATAAGCCTGGCAACAAATATGAAGTGACAGCTTTCAGATCAGCCTCAACAAACTGAACTATACAGGCAAACCCACCAGAGTTTGTTTAAACATTGCACCTTTATGTTGTTGCTGCTGTTTCGAGTTATTATTTTGCACTCTGGGCTGTAGCCAAGACCATAAAAATGTAGTTTGAGTCAAGCCCAAGACCAGATCTAGTTCATTCACTTACAAGAAAATGTTCAGGCAGTCAAGACCAAGTCAAGAGTAAATTAATTCCTGTTTAAGGTCATAATGGGTAATAGTACCATTGTTTCAGTGACTAAGAAATGTTGGAGTCCACCAAAGCCAGAGCCAGAAATTGATCTAGAGGTTGGACTCAATACTTATTTTAAATGAATGAACCTGGGAACAATCTTACCACACTAAGCTTTGCCTCTACATGTAACGTTAATGATAATACTGACTCTTTTTCTATCAGCTGCCTGGGTCCACTGATCTAGCTCTACTTTGTAAAACCAGGGCTATGACAATGGAATTGATGTTAAGCAGTAATCACCTTATTACAGGGCAGCCGTGGGTTATTGACTGAGTGTCCAGTGATTCCTTTTAACTCCCATCCACTCCAGGGGCTTGGCTTTCCTGTCTGATACTGAACCTAACAACACTATGTGATAGTTATTTGTCTCACAGGAACACGGCAGAACTTACACCTCTCTCTCTTTGTTAGAATATAACCCAAATGCAAAAGTCCACATTAATGACGTCCTACTTATCAGGTTTGATTTGATCGATGCATACTGTGAACTTTTACTCTACTACTCTCAATGAGGACTGATGGAACAACTTAAAACTAATGCCCATGCAAAGATCTTTAAATGACAAAACTTACTCTATAAAGCCATTACATCATCTGCCCTGGTCCATCACTGTGTGGGTAGCAATATATGTGGCAGCAGCTGCTGCTCCTGCTGCTGCAGCTGCTGCTAAGGCAGCAGACTAATAAAAAATAGTATGATTTTTTAAGCACCAAATACTGCAATTTTCTATATTTAATTTTTCATAACTTTTGGTCTACCTCCTGTTTTCAAACTGTGCATGCCAATATGTTTGAATTTTAAATGTTTTAAATTACATGTTCTTCACCTGAATCAGAATAAAAACATGGTTAACCAGGATCAATGAATAAAAATGAGCTAAAGATCCAAAGAAGTTCAAGCATAAAAACAATAAATTTCATGAATAATGGATATAGCAAATGCCTTAAACCATGTGTAATATGTTACTTATCAACACACAAACAAATACATTTTGTGTATAAAGGGATTAGGTGAATATGAATATAGTAGACGGTTGTGGGAAATTAATTGCAAGCACCTCTCGGGCCATCATTATAAAAATTGTATTCTCTTTCATTCGTTTTTTCAGTTTAAAAGCAACATTGTGTTTATTTTGTAAATGCTTCAACTTAACGCTTGCTTTTGGTGCTAGTATAATTGAAAAAGAATAAAATAAAAATTAAATACCCCATATGCGCAACTTTATTAAGAATAACTAACCCAGTGACACTGAGATGGATGGAATAAAAGAAATAGACTGAGCAAGCAGTGTTTCACTTACCTGCAAGCAAGGTTGAAGCCAAATGTGTCAGCTGTATACTCGTCATGCATAAGTTAATGATTTAGTTAGAAATAATGAAAACTAAAGACAATATTTAAGACAATAAGTTAAGTTTTAATCACTGAGAGTCTTTTCTTGCATGTTTAATCTTTGTGTTTAACTATTTTAAGGATATTAAGGATATTTTTGTGGGGTTGTTGGGTACCTGTTGGTGGTCATCTTGTCTTTTTGTTATAATTTTGCACCTTTGGCTGTTTGGTTTCCCTTTGTCATCATTTTGTCTCTTTGTGGTCACTTAGTGTCTTTGTGGCTTAATTGTGTCTTTGTCATTTTGTAGATGCTGATACGCATGTTAATGGTTGTGGCAGCTGTTTATCTCTTTGTAAGAGTTGTGTCTTTGGGGTTCTCCTGCATCTCTATGTGGCATTTTGCAGGTGAAGGCCTCTTTGGGTCCTTTGGACCTGTGCCCTGCTGTCCTGTCCAGAAATCTCTCCACAATAAATACAGTTCCCCAAACTCAGGCTGTTTGACCAGAGAAAGTCACTTTCGGTTGTATTGCTCAGTTAGCACTATCACACTATTACTGGACATGGCGTCCAACACCGGGACATCAACACTGGTCTCTTTTACATCCTCTCCTATCCCTGATAGCGAACCAACGTGACATTCATTGACATAACAGGTATCGGCATTCACTGCATGAAGAAGCTGTAGAACCTAATTCAATTAAGAGAAATAGCTAAAACATTAGATAAACAGTAAACATTTATGTAGTAAACTTGTAGCTGAAGATGTATGGGGCTGACATCCACATTAACTCCTCACAAAGAGCCTCACTAAAGGCAATTTTAGTGCTCACCCAAGGCATGTTAAGTTAGCTTACCTTTGTCAACATGTTAACTTGCATGTTAGCCTGAATATTTTCATTATTTTGCCCAGCTGTTTTGGCGCCAGGGTTGCTTAGGAAAACAGGAAGACTAAACAAGATGTTAATGTGCAAAGATTGTCTTAGGCATGAAAACCACACGGCCAAGGGTGAAAGAAATGGGGTGTGACTTAAAACCATGAATTTTGGACAAATCTTCCAACACCAGGACATGAAGACATGTCTCCTGGTTGAAAGTCCTGGGTTTCCTTGGGCCATCCACCGATCCTTATGCCACCGAATAGCACTCCTCTGGCCTTTAACTTTATGATGCTTTCATCAAAAGGCACAATTTCATTGAGAAAGCGAAAAAATTCCAGTGCATTATGATACACATGATACTTTCAAGTAAGAATTGTAGATGCCAGAAATTAATCCGGAAATCTATTACTCTCTTTCTGTGACAGAAATGGTTTTTCGCTTTCCAGGAAAATGATATTTTAGCTAGAATTACCAACAAAGACATGACCTCAGAGGGATGCTGCTTCAGATCAACTGGTTAGGAGGTACGTTGAGCGGTTTAACAACATGTACCCTCTTCTGTGTGGAAGTTGCCTGGTAACAAATGACCCATGATCGTGTGTGGTGTTGTGGATCCTCCGTCATAAAAGATTCTATGGCTGGCAACATGTTCACATTCAGTAAATGTCAATCAAACCTCAATAGAATCCACTGCTGTTTCTGTTATTGGTGGTATATAATTTAATTTCTAAACATTTTTTTTCCACCAACAGCCAGACTTGGACTTTTTTCTCAGCAACTCAGGGGTCATGCTATAGGAAGTGTTGGAATAGTGTTGTGAGCAGAGATGTCATTACTGACTCTTTGCTGCTGTTCCCATTATAAAAGATCAAGTGAAATAGCAGCTGCTTCGCTGCCTCTGGAAAGCTGTGATAATAATTGTGTGTGGTTTCAGTGAGTGTGTGTGTAGCTGGCAGAACTGCATAAGTCTGAGAAAGAGAAGAAAGAACCATAAAAACTGTTTTACTACTTATGTCAGTAGTACAGTATCATTTCACCTAAATGCTTTAGTCCATAAAAGGAAAGAAATGTCCTCCAGTATAAGCAGAAGCGGTAAAATTTTGGACATACTATACCATCCACTGACAGATGCATACCTATCAGCCTATCCCAGATCATCTCAAGGTCAAAGGCAATTTTCAGTGTAAGGCAATACAATCCACCAGGCTGTTCCAGGGTCTGTTTAATATGGCGGTCATATCATGCTGAGTTAGCCTTTAAAGCCGACCGCCATTACTTTCTCAGAGTGAGTGATGAGAGACCACAGTCAAAAGCATATGTAATGGCACAGTCAGCTGAAGTCAGTCTTTCCTGTTATTGCTTCATGTACTATATAATATACATTTCACATAAACAATCATTATCTCAACCCAGATAGATTTCCCAGCTTCTGGAAGCACATGTGAGCGCTAAAGGATCTAATCTGACCACAGCTTCGTACCTCACACTGTTCTTTAGTAGTATCTAAATAAACAATCAGAAAATAATGGGATGCTTATTCCCTGTAAAGAATGGCATTGAATTGAATTTCTATCTGTTAAATCCATTTTTGAATTGCATCGACGCCAACATGATTTCATGTTATTTTGCCTGGCTCTGTACTGAGGTAACAAAATCTGACTTTCAGCACCTCTAACGCTCAATAAGGGGACACACAGTCCTGGATCCAAGTACACAAGCCTGTTTGTTTAGTGTGAACACCCAGATCTACTTGGTTACAGGGTTATGTGCCGGACACTACACTTCAAATCCTGCACAAAATATTGTTTTAGACTGGATTTTTGTTCTGTTTAAACAAGTGAGCTATGATGCGATTTGAAGTGTTGGAAAAGCTGTGCATCAAAGGGTTAAGAGGCTCAATGCAAAGGTCTATAGTGCTGGAGTGTGTATGAATCAGTTGCCCAAACCCTTCCATAATTCCCAATTGGTTGGTGTGCTGGTGGGCAGATTATTTAACCTTAAAACAGAACCATAATAAGCATATTTCCCTAAATGTAGTTTTACTTCTAGTCGAGTTGTGTGACCAGGTTAGGTTGAATCATTTTCTCTTTGGAAAGAATGAGGTGTGAAAAAAAAGGATTCCTCTACAATCCAAATTCAATTTCATACAAATAAATATAAATTTACCAAGGAATACAGCAAATAAAACAATCAAAGAGCAACTGCTGTGAGAATTTGATGCTTAAGCTGCTTTCAGCTGGGGGTCCGTTCAATCTGTGGATTGGACGCCTCAGGAATAAAAGAACATTGTGTTATCTGGTTTATTGATGGCAGGGAGCAGCTGTTGGAAGTATCACGAGTCCATGTAAACGGTTTAACCCCTATAAGACCAGCGCTTGGCCAGTATCCAGTAACCAGGTTACCACATGTATACGGAAAGCCTGCTATTGGCTTTGTCTTAGCAGGCAGTGAGGGAATGTGCTGGCAGTAATACACTCAGTCAATGCTTTGCTTCAGTTTTACTACGAACATCATTGACACATTCCTTGTTGTTTTGGCTCTGTACACTGGATTCGAAATGAAACACTGACTATGAGGTTAAAGTGCCAACCTACAGCTTTTATTTGAGGGCGTGCCTCCCTTGAGGGGAGTTTAAAGATGTGATGAGTGGTTAGAAGTAAGGTGACTGACTTGGCAAATCACGAACATTCAACTGTCTGACCCTTCAAACCTTTAGTTGACTTGTCTGTATGTTTGACTTAACTTTTCACCCAATAATAATGTGAACAACCTCAAACACCCTTAAACTGAAGTAGGTCAATATTTGAACTTACAAAACCTTTCGGCAGTTTAAATGCACTGCGCTTTGAATGACTCAGAACAAAAGAAAATATGATGTAACGTCTTAATATTTTTTAATCATACAGTATATCTTTTTTTGATTGTCAACTATATATATTACAGTATTCCAGCTCTGTGTTCTTTCTCTATGGTGCCTCAAATATATTCCCTGACAAATATTACTTTTTTTAAAGCTACACTAATTATTATTTTCATATTTACAATACATTTAGGAGTACATGATTATAAATAGGGGTCACTCATTTTTTACAAACTGCATTAACTTTTCAGCCACTCACAGCAAGCCTGAAAGCATCAGAGATGAATCACTTAAGGCAGCATAAGGGCAACATCCACATCATTTAATGGCAAAGTTAGCCTACCTTTGTTGGGTTAGCACACGAGCCTGCTAGTTTTCATTGGCCCTGCTGTTTTGGCGCTGTGCCTTAGCTTACTATAACAGGAGGGCTACAACGGTAACCTAAACTACCCAACCAGTGTTTAAAAGAACAAGGTTGGGTTTCAAAAGCACTATAACCTCCCATGCCTGGACATGAGCACTGGCCCCCTGGTTGGAAGTCCTGGGTTTCTTTGGGTCATCCACCACACCTTCCTCTCCTTGATCCCTGACCTACATGACATTATATTGCTTTTGTCAACAAACATTTTGTTGAGATAGCTCCAAATTTCAGTGCATTACTTTTGGTAGGAACTATACAAACCATCCATGAGACCAGCCTCCAGCTTCACAAGCTGATATTTGTTGATATATACCATGCTTACAGCGTCTTTTGCTGCCTCTAAGTGGAAAAGCAACATCTGTTAGACCAGTTATAAAAGAAAAGGGGAAAAAAAGCAGTATTTTCTCTTCGGCCAAAAGGATTATCAAAAAGAAAGACCTTGTTGAGCACATTTTGAGCCTGGAATGGGCTTATAGTAGAAATAAAAGTTTAAAATATTGCAATATAAGCAGCTAATCCAGGCATTTTCTGCTCCCAGCTCGTTAATTAACCTACACAAACCTGTTTGTTGTGTTTCAGGGCGGTTAACATGGTTCAGCAACCTGTTACGTTTCTCTTCACCATTAAGCAGCAGCATGGAAGCTTTTTCTATTTATTTGTTCGCCTGGGTTGCCTGGAGGATAATTAATCCTGCTAATTCTCTAGAAGTTGAAGTGTTTAGTTTTCAAACGCAGACTTTTCTCTGCTTGGATCATTGCCAAGTGAAGGGATGGAAAGAGAGCTTGAATAGATGGAGTTGTGTCGTTAACCTTTAGATGTAATGTGTTACAGAGTGAGGAATATTTCCGATTTTTTTTTTTCCCTGAAATTTGAAAGGTCACATTGTCAGCAGAGAAAGCTTTATGTTTTTGCTTTACAGACAGCTTTCTGCATAAAGGCATGGAAAGGTGGAAGTGTAGGAAAAGCTGCAATTGACCTGCAGAGCCAGCAACCAAACAATAAGCCCGGAAAAAAACACTAATCCAACCTTGAACAGGGCCGCACTTTAACAGAGCATGCAGTATTATCATGCATGATGTAAGAATGATGTAACATATTTTGCTGAATCCCTCCGTATGCCTCGACAACCTCGACTAGCAACTTCCAGCAACCAACAGAGAGGAGGTGTAACCTTGTTGTGTTCAGTTCTGTGTTGTGCAGCTGGAAAGAGCAACTCAGCAGCAGAAAAACAAGAGAAAAGTGAGAGAAATTGTTTGCACTGTTTACTGAAATGCAAGGTTGGGAATGCCAATGAATGTGGCACGGAAAGACTGGCGAGGCAGCTGTGAAACCACTGTTGGAGAAAACATTTCTTTTTTTCAGCATGAAGATAAAACTTTTAGGTTACGAATTAAGAATTTAAATAAATACAACAAATTATAAAAAGTACAATGTAGCAGTTACATCCCTTATAACTCATTATATTAAGCATTTGAATGTGTGTGTGTGCTTGTACAGCTTTGTCTATGGGGACTGGAACAAGTTTCTACCAACGGAGTGAGGACATTTTAATCAAGTGAGGACATTTTGGCTGGTACTCACATCTTCTTGGGTTTTTGATGGTTGGTTTTAAAGAGCAACTTTAGCTGGAAACCTCTTTTTGTCACTCATGTTATAAAGTGGTAGGTCACAGCAAGCCATATGAGTATGCCCCACGCCAAAGTGTAATTCGATCTACATGGTCTGCACTGGTCAT
>JAOWBC010000383.1:556110-580276 GCA_028566105.1 Hypoplectrus providencianus | reverse complement strand
TTGGGCTCAGCCGCACCTCTGGTGAAAATTTCAGGTCAATCCGTCCATAACTTTTTCCGTAAACTTGGTCAAAGACAAACAGACCAACCAACGCTACCAAAAACATAACCTCCTTCTTTGGCGGAGGTAATAAAAAGGCACTGAAAGGAGTCAACTGTTGATTTGAATTATGGATGCAGCTTGTATCTGAAACATGGGGTCTTTCTGGCTCCCAAGTCATTCTGCGCTTGAAAAACCATGGCATCCAAAAACCAAAGTCAATATAAACAATGGGTGACATCACCAGTTTAATACAGCCAATAGACCTTAGTCACAGTGCCTCTCCTGTGTCATGACCAGACGAGTGAACATGAATTATTTCCATTGTAAGTTTTCCCCCTCCGTTTCCCAATTGTTTTTTATCACTTCTCAAGTTTTTTAGGGGGCTCCGTTTGCACCGGTTTTCCCCGTCCTCTCCCCTCGTCATTTGAAATGTAACGTTGGCAGAATAATGGAGAATTACCCTGTCTATAAAAAGCTCCTGAAGTCAGGAGGTGCACCGCTGCCAAACGACACTGAAAGCAATTACCGTATGTTTCAACACCCTTTTCATAGGAAGGGATCTGTCTCGAGGGCCACTCACCATGCGTATGAGACTCATTTGGTTCGCATTACCATATCCTGCCGCAGCACATTTGAGACCTGGCTGTCAGTGCCTCATCTATTCAATGTCTTCTGTGTATGATGCCCATGTCCTTGCATCAACAGAGGATAAAACAACAAAAAAAGCAAAAAAAAAAAAAAAAAAAAACAGTATGCAAACATGTCTTTGTTTAAATTTCTCTGGCATTGAGCGAGGAGCGACTCCCTGCTACTTCGCTGACCCTGCGTGAGTGAAAAATGAGATTCAATAAAGAAAAGGGTGACTCTCTTTCTTGCCATTTTGGTACTGCCTGGGAATTGTGAATTCAGCAAATAAAGGTGAGTCTCGCCACCTTCCCTTCCTCAGAGAAGAAAGCTATTGTTAAATGTCACAAAAGGGGCAAGAGAATTCGCAATAAAACGAAGGAAAGACGGTGTAATTTGTTTCCCTCCTGCTGTTTCATCTCCCCGGATATCTCCACCACTGCCTCCCCCATGCACACACACCCTCCTTCCTCCTCCTCCTCTGTCCCCTTCTGGCGCTTGAACTCTGTGTGGGTTTGCTGTTAATTGGATTCAGATTGCAGAGATAATACAGTCTTATGCCGGCTTGGCTCGGCTGCGTCGGGTTTTCCTGAGCCGGTCCTCGAGTTAATGCCGTCGATAAAGTACAGTAGTCGAGTCACAGAGGAGGCTGAGCGAGGAAACAGTCTGCTATGCATCTGCTCGGCAGGCGGCACAGCCAGCGGGAGGAGGTCACCCAATCATTAACGTCCTGGGGATGATGTCATCCCGCTGTGCACAGAACGCCAGTCAGCTTCCCCGCACACATGTGGCCCCGCTGTGGCGAATGCATCATCACCGCCAACCTGCTGAGTCAGCTGGGTTTAGGTTCTGCGCGTGTTTGTTTGCTTTAGAAAGATGTGCGAACAATACCGGCACAAAACATGAATTTAAAAGAAAACAGCCTCGATTTCTTCCTCAAGGCTTCCCTAACACATGACCTCGAGTTGTCAACGGACAAAATCCTTTTAAATAATTCAAGCTACCTGCAAACTGTCAACTCGGCAGCTCGAGAATTTAAAAAATAAAATTATAGGGTGATTCCACCGCTCACGCACTTCCTCCTCGACTCAAGCGAGGGAGGAGAAAGCATGTGTCTCCATGGTTATTCTGTTTGTTTGCACAATCTGTCTGACTGGTTAGATGAGAGAAAGTCTTTGTGTACTTGTTTATGGGAAAATGTGTTTTGGAGTGGCCTTGTTGCTTCTGGTGGGACGTAAGGAATGCAAGTTTCCATCTTCGAAAAGCAACCAAGAAAGTTGAAAAGGAGCTGAAAAGAGCAAACAGACAGAGACATATCCATGAGGGGTGGCTCATCAAAAAAGCTGCACATTTGTTTTTAATTTCCCGCAACTGTTCCTGAAACCAAATCAGCCTTTTCTCTAGCATAATGTTTTCTTTCACAGGCAAAAGAACATGTTTGATCACCCCTTTTATTAGAGACAAGGCTCGCCTCAGAAGTGCCGCCCTTTCTCACCGCTGTCACAGTGGGTCCGTCTCTGACGCCCCGTGCTGGCTGCATGGCACAAGGAGAGCAAAAAAAAAAAAAAAAAAAAAGGGGGGAAAAGGGCCCACGCTCAACAGGCTCAGATGTGGGATACAGTGCCAAAGCGGGCCTCGGTTCTTCCATCCAAAAAGGGGGTCATATATTATGTTCGGAGATTGGCTTTCCGCAGCGAAGCGGCTCGCCTCCTTGATCAATAAGACACCCATATGCATTAATCCCACAGGCCGCCCACATGCAGGAATGTGCAACACGGGGAAAATCTTACATGTCTGCAGAGAAGAGGCTCGGAAAAAGTTCCACAACTTTTACAGTTTTTATGTTTCCTCTTTTATAAGTGCAGGGGCTTGGCGAGCAAGTTCAGCTTCCCTCACCAGACTGTGAAGAAGAAAATACCCAGTAAGGTCTCCCCTCTCTTTGTTCTCCACATCAAGTCAGAGCCCCAGATGATTTACACCACGGGTTAGGTCAGAGGTATTGTTTGAAAGCGAGCGCAGAATTCCAACAGCATTGTGCGCTTCCTCTATTTTTTTTTTAAGGGGTCACTTGCACATCTTGACCATGAAGAGTAGAAAGTACTTGTGCCACCGTGCCCCAGATGAAATCCTCAGGGACGAGAGGACAAGAGTCTGCTTCCTGGCGGCATTGTCCGAGGAGAGTATCCTGTTTATTACAGCTGGATGAGCGGCAGAAGAATGGCTGGCAACACCTACGCCGATAGCACTGGTCATGCATTGAATTTTAAAGGAGATAAGAGGCAGCTGTAAAATTAATAAACAGATGTCTGAAACAAAGCAATGAATCTCCTGATCCTTTCAACCTCCTTTTGTTTCTCGTCTTGCGGATGATTTGAGGAGCTTTGCTGGCTTTCCTGTGCAGACTGTTTTTGCTGAATTTCAATATATATTTCTCAATCTTACGTGCATAAAAATAATCCCCCCCTGTGTATTCCCTCACAGGCTCTCAAGGAGGCAGATGTTTATTACCGAGCTCTCTGCTTTTTGCGTTGATGGATTACTTTGTTGAATTTACAGAAGAACGTATTATAAATCACTGCTGTACTGACCTTTCCTTATAAAATGGGAATCAAAAGCAAGAGCTGATTTGCACGGGGGGTTGGATGTAAAGGCTGAGACTGCTTCAGCGGGGAAAGATGTGGTCGGACAGGGATATTAGAGTAAAGTACTGATATAAAGCAGAGGATGGTAAAGAAAGTTGTGAGTTATTGCTGTGGACAGAACATATCCTGTTCCCCTCCATATACAGGATTACTGTTATTGACAAGCACAGCACAATGTGTTCTCACAGTGCTTTACGTCTTGTTCTGACTAAATCAATGTTGTGACTAAGTGCCTATGAAAGTCAAACCATCACTCCCCATTAATGAGGAATTCTTCTTTTTGCTGTGAGGATAATCACATAGATTCTTATTGGTTTTTCATGATAAAATGATTTTTAAAAAAAACGAACACATGTTGTATTTCATTGTTCATTATACTGTCTAATTATTCTCCTTGGATTTTTTAAGAAGGAATATTCTGGGGAAATAAACTTAATTGCTTTCTCACAGAGAGTGAAAGTGGCTGTTTTGTAGGATCTCGTAAATTCTTGTACACACCTGTGGAACAGCCGTGTAGGGGACAGACCTTGATTTAAGCACATTCCTGCCTCTGGAAATATCGTTGGACTAATTAAATCCTTTGTTCCAACTGATGGCATACCTGTAGGTCATTCCTAGCTTGCTGCCAAAATTAGAGAACATTTTATCAATTAGTTTCTCAGCACCCAATATTGTAGAGCAGACACGGCAACAACTTCCTCAACAACAAAGTAAAGGACAATAAGACTTTAACTCCCCCAGCAGCTGGGACAGATGTTGGCAACCTGAAATATGTGACATGATCATGACTTCTTAACACTGAATTCTGTGAATGTGTCACGTAATAAAGCAGAACATTATGAAAATAGCACTTTATAAATTATACATTATAAATACACATATAATTCATGGTTGTAAAAATTTAGTTTCAGGAAAATTAGGCTAGAATACCGCTGACTTTGGGTGAGGGCAAAACCCTCCTGTTAAGGTGTTGTAAAAAGTGAATTGATATAACGGAAATGCCACAGAACCTGCAAAAAAAAAAAAAAAAAAAAAGGAAAACAAGTAAGTTACTTAATAACAGTATTATTCCCAAACCGTGAGCCACAGAAGTTATATAAGTGACCTAAACAAGTTTTTTTTGTGTGTTTTATTAATTCACAAACTGGAATATAAAGCGGAATATACCAAAAAAAAAGAAGCCATTTACTTTTGTTTTCACAGAGGACCAAGCTTTCCCTCTTCATTCCAACCTGAAATACTGACATTTGCCATTTAAACTCCTCATCGCTGTCAGGTGACTTTGTTAAAGCAGGGATTACTGCTGCCCAGCACGAAAAGGAGCCCGCTTGACATTACATTGACATATTTCTCTGCAGGTTTGCGTTTGTTTTCACACAATTCTACCACTAGTATTAAAGACTTAGTAAGAGGTCATGGTCATTCACATAATTTTGTGAGATCAGGCTCCACGCAACACAAAACATTATGCTAACGCTAGCTTTTGTTGCTAGTCCTGTTCCATGACCAAATTACAAAGTTAGCAAGCGCATATCACCACTATGCTATTTTCCTATCTCAGCTGCTGGGTGATTTTGCTATGTATTGAAGCTTCTCTGTCTGGATAGATTGCGTGTGTGTGTGTGTGTGTGTGTGTGTGTGTGTGTGTGTGTGGAAAGAAATTGGTAATTTGGTTGTCTATGTCCATTATCCTCCAACAACCCAACAGCCCAGTTTCACTCCCATCTGGTCAGACACCAATGCTTTGTCACAGCCCTTTACGTGCTACTGCTACACAAGGCGACCTTAAGCGTATGTATGAGATGCTCCGGGCTTTCCATTATTCTAACGTAAAGCCACCCGTTGCAATATTGGAGGCTGAGAGTAACGGATGTAATACAAGTAGTGCAAAGGTCTGCTCAGGGAGGGTTAGAGAGGCAGTGGATGGGTTTGTATCACACGCAGCCACAGTCGGTATCTGATGAGTTGGGGTGAGAATATATTTGACCCCCTGCATCTAACACTTTCTGTAATGCTCCCTACATTGTATTTTATCAAATATCCTGGCTGGGAGGAAGCAGTCTGCAATTGAAGTTGTACATACTCTGTAATACTGTGGTTCCAGCCATGGGGATTATGAGATACTACTGCAATTTTAATACAAATTAAAAAAGGAAATCCTTTATCCTTTTCTAAGTACATTCTTAAGCATGTAGCTTCAAATAAGGTCAACTATTTGACAGAGATCATCCTAAGGAAAGGCTGCCAAACTAGAGTATTAACAAAGGGCAAGTTTCCCGCCATGCTTTTTTCACACCGGCAGCACAAAGTTAAATTGGTTGCTGAGCTCCTAATGCACAGGTCCCCCCCGTCAATGGCTGATTAGCAGTAAGGGCTTTAATATTATGACCAAAGTTGCCGTGCTCCTTTCAGACAAGAGTCTCGTAAAAGTTCGGGAGGTTCACTTTTCTCATTAGGTTGGAGTCAGCTTCGATTTCCTGTGCGAACGTAGAGTGGCAGGCCTTGGGTGACTGTTCTAAATGTAAATCATGGCTGAATGGAATTACACCGACAGTCAGACATCTGTATTTTAATTGGCCCCCGGCCACCGCCCTCCCCCTTCCTTCACCCCCCCCCCACACCCTTTCCAGCCCGTAGCAACAGGCTCCCACAAAAACATTAATTTATAGCCCTGGCGTAAAGAATACACCCCATTTGTGTGTGCAGAACAAGAGGAAAAAGAGCCCGTAGCCTACATGGCAAAAACAATATTTAGCAGATGAGATCAGCGCTACCATCCCCATTGTAGCATCAGCATGACAAGGCGGCTTGAAAATATTTCGCTTGGCGGCATGCTGTGGGTTTCTGCACCCTCCGTCTGCGTGTGTTTGTTTTGACTCAGGAGCGCTTATTTTCACTATAGGCTATCTGGCTCTGGGCTGCTAATTGTGAGGGGATCTGGGCAGAATGGTGTGTTTTGAGGAAAGGGATTATTTCAGTCAGTGCATTTCTCCAGTGAAGTGAATGGCCAGGGCCCACTGTTTAACAAGGGTGGTCGCTGAGACGAAAACGGAGGCGGAGAGGAAGAAATAGAGGGGGGGCGGGTTGGAATAATAGACAAATTAATTCATATGGAGATGAAAGAGAGGCAGACAGATCGAGAGATCATGAGAGCAGTCATTAGGATGTGTGGTAATCCAGACGCAAACCTCAATGTGTTGTTAGTTAATAGTGACAGAAAGCCACAAGAAGGCCGTGTTTTGTTGAGGGGGAAGACTTGGTAGCAATGAGTTGGAGCTGAGACCTCTGATGGATTTATGGATAATGGGTTTATTGTATGCGCTAATTGTTTGAGGATCTGGGCTGCATGGTGCATTTGGAGGAAAGGGATTAGTCCGATCAGTGTATCCCACTGGTGAAATGTGTGGCAGGAGTCCAGTTTTCTTCCTGGGTGTATAGAGGACAGTTTGTCTGGACAGAGGGATAAACAAAAGGCAGTGGTGGGTAAAGTACAGGGAATCTTCCAAAGTATCATTTGGATGGTAAAAGTTTACATGTAAAGTTCATGACATTTTATGCAAGACAAAGTCAAATTTCACTTTTCTTTGACATGAAATCAAGTCTCTTTCAATGCTTTAATAACATTTAGTGTAAGGTTAAATATAACCACACTGCCTCATGGTTCTTTCTCAGGAATGCTCTTTACTTCACATTTACATTAATTAACTCTAATTAAACTATTTCTTTTAATACATCAATTTACCCTTTTCTCATCCTAATGAAGGTAATTATATTTAATCATCATAATGACAAGCTGCCTGGGTTTATATTGTTGTTGGTATCTGTTGCTACATGGACGTGAAGCCAGCCAAACCACCTGCTTTGAAATGATGGAATTTGCATATGATTTGCCTTCACTAGTAGCACAGATATTCTATGCAATGTAATTAAAGCTAAAGCATCTTTGAACCGAATGTTGAGAATAATTGTGGCACATCTATGTATATATCTATATATAGAGGGAGGCCTGTGCATCATGCATAGATACAGACAGGACTGTACGATTCATTTTGATGCTGGAGAGAAGCCTAGATAGCAGCCATGCTGTGACTAAGGATATGAAAAATGCAGCTCAGTTAAAAGTGGAATACTGGCCCCATACATTTTTTTTTGTTATAATGAAGATACCAATTTTGAAAAAAATACTTGAAAAAAGCTCTGACAAACACTGGGTACAGAACGGTGCTGTGGACCAGGCTTTTCATTGACTGTAATGTAAACCCATAAGTGGCAATATTAGATGCTAAGAATAACTTATGTTATACAAAGAGCATGTAGGTGGGGGATGGATGGTGAGAAGAAATGTAAAGGCAGAGAAACAACTGTCTGTGTTGCTGCTGCAGTGCCATCCCACAACCCCCAATATCCACGAACAACAGTGGACTCCTCCGATTTAAGCAGAAAGCTGATGAAAAGCTGAGACCTCAGCTGAATTTACTGCGTGGGAATAATTGTAGTATGGATTTTCTTTTGTTCGTGTACTTTCTTTTTCCTTTTCTTTTTTTTTTTTTTTTTTTTTTGTTGCTTTTATTTATTTCCCTTAAGTTTTTTTTTTCCTCTAATCTGCCATTTGCCACAGGATTTACATCCCAGTATTGAGTACACCCAGAGAACCACTCAGCGGAATAAGTCCATTACTCACTCAATTACTGGAACAGCACGGCCTGCTGGGTCGGGTTTGGGGAGAAGCAGGATGGAAGGTCTTGTGGCTACTGGAGGGTTTTAGTATGTCAACGCTTTTGGCTAAATTCAGCTCTGTGTCTTTCTGCAGCTCTCCTCTCCTAACCAGGAAGTGGTGCACACCATGTATTTAGGCTACTTTGATTGTAGGCTCATATAGGTTATTTGTCATTTAATTTTGTGCTACGTAGCTATGTGGTGATGAATATTAACATAATATGCCCTTCTTTAGGCGTCCTGTTGTTTTTAGCTGTATGTACTTAGATACTTTAATTACAGAAGAGAAAATGTGATTTATTATAGAGCGCAGTGCATGCTCTCTTCCCCAGGGCAATGGTGAACAGCTTGCCATTGTTGCAGTCTGTGTGATACTGAGTCGCGAACACACTGGGGTCCCTTCTATACAGTATGTAACCATATATGGAACAATCACTGGTGAAATTATTTGCTTTGCGTGGGAATCCTCAGAGAAAAGGCGCATACACTTTAATATTTCAGCTCTTGTTTATTTCAGCAGCACAGCGCGAGGGCTATCCAACACCATCTTAGCTTTCATCTTCGTATCATTTAGCCGGGACTTCCTCTTGCTTAGTTTGTACAGACATCTGGTATTGTTGACTTTGGGTCACGGGGCCCCACTAAGGAGAAAAGATGAGATATTAGCATGTGGAGAAAGAGAGAGCAAGAGGTACAGACAGACAGGAAGGAAAGGGAAGAAGAGAAAGTGTGTGTGAGAGAAAGAGAGGCAAGCACACATGCGGCATAAATCATCACAGACCCAAAGATAATAGAAAATGGCAGTCCCCGCAGTCTGCTAAATCAAGCCGCTGCTTCCTCAGTCTATTCAGTAATTGCAAAGAGTGCTGATCGGGTTGTTTTGCGGCGGCTTCACGGAGCAAAACTAAAACAGGCAGGAATGAGACTCACGTCGTCTGTGGCTGAACTTTAACGGGAAAGGCAGAGGCTCAGTGGCAGCTGCGGTTGTCTTGTCAGAGGGTGGAGCGCGCCGTGAGAGATTGCTTTGGGATGGGTTTGGAGCTGATGGGGATGGTGTTTGATGGGTGCTGGATGTGGATGTTGGTGGGATCAGCAGAGGTGTCATGACCAGGTCAGACTGGCCTGCTCTTCATCAGGATCAGGAAATAGAAGCTGCTCTCTTGTTGTAGCCAAACTGTCCATAATCGTTTGTGTCCATTCAGCTATTAGGAGGACAGTGAAGGGCCATTAGCAGCCCTGCAGTGATATGTGTGACAAGCCTGCGAACCCATCAAACTCCGAGACTGTTTAGTCTGGGGGCCATGCTAGCAGGAGAAGCCTGGGATGCTCAGTGCAGATGTTAGCACGTTAGCTAAGGAGAGATACTGTGGTGAACATGTGCTGTGAATCACTTCTGGTCAGACTATGACTACACTTCAATGTAGTACATTGTGAATACTCATAAAACATATAATAATAGATGCAGTCTTCATGACGACACCCATAGGGTTTCTAAAGAGCCAAAATTAAGCTTGAATCTGATGGTCACCATGGCTCTGGCCTCCTTACTCCTGGTTCATCCAAAAATGGCCATGGAGGTGAAGCAGGGGTGAACCGAGGCAGTGGCTAGCCACTCATGAAGACACCCAGCTGTTACTTAAGGTGGCCACTCCCTTAATATTTATAATCTTAATGCTAGCACTAGCTTAGCTAACATTAACCCCAATTTGCCATATAAAATTCTTCCATCTCTTAAATTTTAATTTCATGCAGTTAATCATCAGTGTTGACCATCTTGCTTTTGGCATTAAAAAGTTAGACATTCAAAGTGTATTGCACCTGGAAAGAACATTAATAAATCTCCACTTTATAACTTCTCGGGCCCCATAAATTAAATTTGTAATATTTTGTGAGGCAAAGATAACAAGTGCTATCTAATCTTAAGGATTGTTTTTTTATTTAAATTTGAGCTTTTCCAGTCATTCTTTTATCAACTAAGAATTATTACTCAGATAAGCTTGGACTTGTAATTTGCTGATAGGCTGTATACTGAGTAATGCTTTGGCTTTGTTTTCGTGATGGCTGACTGTACTTTACTTGACATTCCAGGCAACTGAGAAAGTCTGGGATGGTTTTAAGTTGCTACAATGCATTCACACATTGGCATTCCAAAGCAAGCATTATTTGTATATTGCTATTCATAGTCCCTTTTAAGAAGAAAAATGTCAGGAAGGGAAAAAACTGCTAGATCGTGTTGGCATTTCCCCAAACACCAGTCTTGATTCTGATCGTTAGTATTAGCATTAATATTCGAAGTAATGGGAGCATTTTGGCCCGTGCTGCACATGAAATTGAGGGATTTCAGATTACACGTTGACGGAATGAGAAACAAAATGCAGACGCTCAGCAGTCTGCCTCATCTGTTAAACCACCAGGGCTTCAATCGCCCTCTCTTAAGCCCAAAGATTGAAGCTGCTTAGAACATTATTCCTTCATCCGATTGAAAGTTGGGACAAATAGAGCACTAGGCTGGAGAGGGGTTTGTCCTGTTTCCCTTAAGAGCCTGGATGCAAAGACAATTACCAAGTTGTGGGCACTGCGATGGGGAAGAAAACCACTCTAAGTCCATGTGGGATGTTCTGTCTTTTACTAATCTTCCCTTCCCCAAGTAGGCCACAGTCTTTCTGGAGAAAGTCACAAGAATTGCTGAGAACTTTGCCATTTGCTCAACTCAGAGAGAATCGATTTTTTTTTTCCTCTCTGTCTGGCTTGTTTTCCACCAATGGCCACACAAGCTGATGGTGGCATAAGGCTATTGTAATCAGGGGAATGTAAACAGCTATTGTGCATTTCAGACAGCAACCATGTCTGACATTTCTATCCTCTCTTGATTGTAATAAAGGATTGCACAAACACAGAAGCAGACTTTAAAAAATAAATTATCTGCAAAGTTCATGTTTACGGGTGCTTGCGTTTGACCCATATTTTGACGGAATATGAATAACATTCATTTATTTAATCACAAACCGATTCAAAAAAAGGGCCCCCAAACCAATGTGAATATGAAGACCACTCATTTCCACGTCACTGAATCCCTTATCTTTTGTTCACGATAAAGTACGTGTTGATTAATATGAAATGACAAGCTGAGAGACACCAAACGTGGGTTTCAATTTGAGCAATAATCAAGTGGGTTGAGAGTGACCTGATGTCCCTGGCACAGAGGCAGACAGGCTTACAGCTGCCAATGGAGTGTGTCTTTTTCCCCCGTTTTTAATTACAGGCTAGACTTAATTAAAAGTTTCTGTGACATTTCTTAGTGGCTGGTAATCACATCAATTAAAACATGATTCCTGAGCCACAATCCAGAGTGGAGAGGGATGTCTTTTCTCAGCTATTGGAGAAAAAAAATGTGTCAGTTCCACTTATTAGCGCTGTATATTTTTTTTTTTTTTTCACATGTATGTTAGTTATAGGTTCCTTCTCCCTGGAGAGCTTCATATTCTGATAAAATCAGCTGCAATTGTTTGTGATGTCAAACAGTTCAGCTTTCATGGTTTTAATGCACTTTTGATGGCGGTGATCCACTTTAAGCGTCGTGTCCTATAAATCAAGTTTCCATTTCGAGGACTCCGTGAAAAGTATTTAAACATTTGAAGGTGGAGTCACTGAATGGTATCTTTAGTGGGCTTTCACATACTTAGGGGGAGGAAAGTGAAGTCGCAGCCTCCATTACTGACTCATCTTAAGATCTCAACTTCAAATACCTCATACTGAGATCTGCAAAATGGGCCCTCTCCTATTCTCACTCCTTATTCTGAACCTAGGAGTAAATTTCTCATCTTAGAGCCAGAGAGCTTTTCTGACAAGGCACTCAGCCCACCACATATTGGAATGGATATCTATTTCTGATTTGAGACTGCATGGGAGGCCTTTAAATGGAGCAGCCTGAACATGTGCTCACAAATTTGTGTCAATCACACCACCACAGGTATTGAAACCTGTGCACAAGCTAATGAAGTTAGAACATTCATATTATACTTTATTGGGGCAAAAATGTAATAATAATAGGAATTATCATAATTACGTTTCTGTGCTTTTCTATACCCAGGGATGCATTAGAGCAGCCATTTCAAGGCTCTCTTGCCAAAGCCATGAATCTAAATGCAGAATTGGTGCTTCAGGGGGTTCCTTTTTTCTTCTGTGCTGCTATGTCGAGTTTAATTTCAATAATAGCAGAGTAGTATGTGGTGAAAATAATATTAAGATCATACAACCTTGCCAGCAAGACTTTTAGCGAAATGCAAATGTGCTACCATTATCTAAAGCAACATGCTTATGTTTCCAATGCTTTATGTATGTGTGCGACTTAGTTTTTTGTGTTAGCAATCTAACATTTGTTGATCAGAAAGCAGTATGAAGTAAAGGTAAGGCTGGTGGCCTTCAAGTCCTATTAGTTTTGTTGATATGGAAAATGAAAAATTGACCTGATCATGGTACTAAAGAAAAAGCCAGGCAGTCACCACAGTTTGGTCAACAGCTATTAAACGGCATTTATATCGTCTTCAGGATCAATTTTCAAGAATCATGAAGATTTATCATCTGGAATCTATAAATGCACAACATTTGATGCAGATGTTGACATATTTTATTGGTTGAATGAACTTTGAACTGTCAGTGAAACCACATGATTGTTCATGATACCACCAGACTTTTTTAGAATACCCCAGCTGCAACCTTCATGGCTAAAATTAAAGCAATACTGAAGAGCCAAAATCTGTGGCTCCTCGAACGGCCACATGATGCTGGCAAGTCAGCCTCTAGGTTACCATGGTAAAATGCCCTGCATTAAAGATGAGAAATGTGTTCACAGCCTTGTAACCGGTCAGTTCTGGCCTCAACAGCTACTATCCTTGTTCATGATAACTGTATATGGTGAATTAATATTTCATGCAACCAAGACCATGGCTTTTTTGGGTGACAGTAGCAACGAGTCCTTTAAACCGTACAACGAAATATGTTGATTATTCCTACCCTAAAAAATGACCCATCCAAAGTTAGTGTGCTCATTGGTGGCAGGAGATCCACTCATGCTTGTACCTTAACATAAAGCTGGCATTTAATACTTCATTACTGTTGTGAAATAGTGATGTTTTTTGTTGTTGTTATGTTTTCCTTTCGAGGCTTGGGGAACAGAAATATTTCGTTATGGTGTGTGTCTATATGTGTGGTGGGGGGCTGTACGTGGTTCGGCTTTATAGATATTTAAAATATTTTTTTTTTTAAAAAGAAAAAAGGCTGAACAGCTGGATTAATAGTTACATGAATGATGTAAAACACTGAGCATGGGAATTAAGTTTGGTTATGTATAATATAAACACAAGTGTCCTTCACTGCCATTAAATTGTATTCTAGACGTTTTAGTTAAAGCAGAAATGGAGGACCAATCAGCTGTCAGTCTGGCAGAGCAGCTTTGCCACCCAAAGAGCTATGCCATTACCGTGACTCAGACATGAATGTATGTCTCAAAGTTGGAGCTTTCAGTAGCTTTCAATCTATACATGCCGACTTTAATTTCAGTAATACCACTGAGTGGCATTTGACAAAATCTGAATTCATTTGCCATGCAGCCAGTGCAGTTTGTGATATCAAAAAGAACTATTCATGCTTCTTTTTTTCTACCAATCACCGGCTGCTGCGAGACTGTGAAAGCAACACATTCTGACATCTGTACTGAAAGAGGACATTAAAGTGTAGATCAAAATGCTTTTGTAGGCAGTATATTACTGCATTCATTAGTTAAACAGTTTGCAATGTGTAATTACTGGTAGAAAGTTGCTTCCCGCAAAGAACTCGCAGATGAAAGTGAGCGTGGCCTCAGAAGCCTGTGAAGGACTCCAGGGAAACGAGAAGCACAGGGCTTGTGATAAGTTTGGGCAAGTGTGTAAACAGTTTCAAACCTCAAGGCCGGCAGCCTTTGGTAATGGATGCGTAACCCAAACTGAAGCAATGTACTCCCCGCCCAGAAACACTGGAACCAGCTGAATTAGCGCAAGGACCTCTGACACACTAATGTAAATAAGAGAGGAGCAGAATTTACACAGCACTTCTTTTCTTCTACCTCTGAAACCACTCCGAGATCAAGAGGGGAAATTTATGTCCCTTCCCCTGAATGGCGCGGGGAGGGAGAGGAAAAGCTGCAGAAAGTAACTGAGTGTGCTTCATGAGCAGGACACCTTCAAACACAACAAAGAGAAGGGAAGAATGCCTTTTATCTGATCTGAGTCACTGTCAGTAATGGAGCTAATCAAAAGCTTTGAGGGGGAACCATTAAGCAATGAGAGAGCTCATGTTGAATTAGTACATGCTGTGTAGAACATATCCTTTTACTGATGTCATATTAAGGATTCTACCCACACCACACATTTTACATTTGGAACCAGTTGTAGGAGTACTCAGCCTGTGAAAAAGGTTGCACGATGTCTTTTTTTTTTAAATTGAAAACACGACAACAAGATCTCTTTAAATGATGTGATTTTTAACATCAAGCTTTGTACTGGTGGTACATAATGTGTGGAAAATATGTGAATCAGTGGATTGTTCTGAAAATAGTCTTATACTTACACTTATGGTTCACAGTTGTAATATTGGGCTGCAGCTTCTGTGGATTTATGCTACAAAACTGACCACTGACTTAGAGACCACTAGAGTTACTTAAAAAAAAATGCAATCCACAAAACAAGAGACACCATCCACCACCTGCCTTGAGTTCGACAGCAGCCATTTCAACTTTGCATCACCGTCAATCATAATTACCACGTCACCGAGCCAAACAACAGTTTAATAACATGGTAATTTCAGGTAATTTTGTAAGTTAAGGCTCCAAAAATACCTGCAACAACCAGTTTAAATGTTATCTCCTGATAACAAAGCTACCACATAAAATAAGTTACAACACCAGAAGTGACACCTACTGTTCACCTGCTACCTCCCACTAAAAATCCATGACCCTTCCTGCAGATGTACTAACTTGAATAGGGCATGCTCGCCATATCAACTAAAAGGTGATAATAAGTTGTTTCTGCTTCACCTAAGTGGCCGAAAAATCAATTGTTGCAAGTTTAATGAGGCAGAAGAAGACATGCAATTAGTCTGCCTCTGTGTATTTAACCTTGTGCTTCTATTTTAATGTGAAGGCAGTCAGTTCAGACTCATGCAAGGCTGAAGGAGTTATGGAAATGTTACAAGGCCTGACCGGGACAGATTACCATCATAACTTTTATGTAAAAGTGACTCAGGGTTTTATACAACATGTTAATTCGATTACTTTTAGGGCATGAGATCCGTGTCCGAAAGGTAAAATATCCACGGGTTAGGTACAAGCTTAGCCCTAAGACTTCACATGGTTAATAGTCATTTTACAAATCCGTGGTGAGGAATTTTAAAAACATTTACCAAGAAGGAAGGGTGTAAAAAATGTAGACCTCTGCTGCTTTAATATTAAAGATAATTTTCCTAAATCTGTCTCTCCCCAGTTTTATGGAAGTGAAGCACGAAAATTGCCCAATGGTTTTAAGCAGACAGCAGGGTTTACAATCCAGTTGTCCCACTGAGAGCTCCTGATGACAGATTAAGTGAAGGGAGGAGGCTGAAAAACACATTTTCTCAGGATGAGTTAAAAAATGTTGGACATATTCAGAGCAAAGTAAGTAGTGAATGATTAGTGCGTAGATCCCGTGTGGAATGTATGGGTGTCTGTGGGGCCGAGTGCATGAGGCACAGTGGGTTTGGGAATGCTACACGGGCAGAATGAGAGATGAGATAAATCGGAGTGCCATACAGTAATGGTGCGTGGGCTTGGGTGAGCATGTTTTAAGTCAAGAGGAGCGTGTGTGTTTCTTTTATCACTTGCTCCCGGCTCCCTTTATTTTAAGGCATGATGACAGGTAGGGAGGATAGGAACTGAGGTGGTGACTCACAGTATTAGGGGAAAAGATGTGAGAGGGTGTGTGGTGCATACTCAGGTGTCTCATTCATTACTCTGGGATGCGAGGGGGGTAACAAATGTACAAAAATGCGCGATGCATGCATGAAAAGTGAGAGTTTGTTTTCCCGGGTGGTTGTGTTTAGGCTGATACAGTACAGTGGAAATTAATGGTGCCCAGGGGGAGGATGGTGGACTGCTCCTGCTTTCAAAAGCCACAAGTTTGTGAGTCAGGTTTCCAAGTGTACTCCTTAGCAAAAAATGTTTATAAGTTAACTGATTAATCAAACTCACCTTACCTGAACCCGAACCACTATTTTTTCCCCAATTTGCAATACTAAAATGGTTTATTACTTCATCTAATTGTTCAGCCCATCAACAGTCAATTATGATGATAAATGAGCATTGTGATTAATATTGAATGAGTTATGGGTTGATGAAGAAACATGATGAGAATGATATAATTTCTATGCATCGTTAGTGCATAACAAGCAGAGCAACATGATCTCCAGCCGAAACGTATTGACTGTTTGTCAATACCACCTCGAACGACACATATGTCTATGTGGGCTAATGCAGCTAAAATTAGCACACACATCATAGTATATACATGTACAGTTGTAAAAAGGCTGCAGTTACTGTGAATTCAGGCTATAAAACCATTGGTCTAGGTTAAGGACAAACAACTTCCTGGTTAGGCGTTATAACATACAGTTCTAAAGGTAAATTAATGTAAATAAATGCCTGTGATGTAGTAAGGAGTAAGGGGTCATTAACAAAATGTGAGCCAAGGAAAAGAGTTGCGATCAAAAACTTTTGTTTTCATATTGGATACAAACCAAATTCTCCTGGATGAAAATCCATTTTTTGACCCGCAAGTGAGACATCTGCCATTTAAACCCCACATCACCAGCGATCAGTACGACTATGACGGCATGATGTCAGTGAAAGACAGTCTGAAAAAGTAAATATTACACCAGGTTTCCGTTCACACCTCACTTAAAGACCAGCACGCCAATGTGGTGCTGATAGGCACATGTATATTATCGCCACCTAGTGGTGACCTAGTTCCTCCTCTGGGGCAGAGTAACACACCTACGCCTCATCAGTCATCACACACCTGTCCTGCACCCTGCTGATCACCCCCCAGATCTGGGATCATGATCCTGTCCTGTGAACTGCCCTGTGACATATTTGTGAAAAGCCAATTATAAATGCTCGGAGTAAAAATTACAACTGTGTCAGCCTGTAACTTGCAATATTAAGCTTCACTGTGAAATTATGTCAGCATCCATGTGAGGTTTATATCTGCTAAATGGTATGTCTGGTTTGATCTGTATCAACCACTGTGGTATGTCCAGCACATGACGAGGCAAAACCAGCATTACCTACTGTCAGATGATCTGATTTCACTGCACATTTGAAGTCCACAAAATAAAACATTCCAGATTCTGTATTTGTTTCACAACAATTCACCTGTGGCATCAACCAAAAACTGCTTTAACTACAACTGAAGCTGATGCTCATCTCTGAAATGAAAATGCAGTGTACGCTTTCCTCACTATGACCTGTGGCAGGCAGAATATGAATGCACTGAAGAGGTGTTTTTGATGTTGGAAATATCAGACGCGCTCTTCAGTTTGATGATACCAGATGTCTACTCAACCATCTGCTTCAGACAGAGACTGCGACAGTGTCCCTCTCTTAACATGAAAAGTACTTCTGAGTCTCACACTTACCTACTGAATACTCTCAAACAGACTTGCCTAGAATATCTTATTTGATTTGTTTTCCGATCCGTGCGCTGCAGTAGATAGGCTATTGATTTAGTCTTGATGCAGCAACAGTGTCAATAAGGGCCAATACTAATATATTTCAGAAAATAGACAGCCCGGATGGAGCTGCTGAGTTATTAATATCATTGCTATTGAGCTCTCCAGGTCCTCAGATGTGCTTGTTAGCATTTCGGCTGGTAATAACCCTGACAATCACTGCCGCCTTGACACCTCAGGGGGTCAGACACAAAGCCTGCTGCTATATCCTTTTAACCAGGCCCAGACTCGCCACACTAACACGGCAGTTGGTGTGTTCTGGTGCAATTATAATACATATTTAAGGAGGCCTGACCCTCACACCATATTACGTGCATTTATATACATATGTGTGTTTGTGTGTGGAAAATGTGCAAGAATTTTAAAGGAAATCAGATTTTAAACATGGATAGAAATTATGTTTCAGTGTATCAATGTTTGGTATGCGGCTGGCACCAGCCCCACCAGCAATCAAAAACACTTACTGAACTGAATAAGTCCTCAAATGTCACAAAAAGTCTGTTGTTGTGATATTAGCCTCACATTGGTAGCTTCAATATGAAGCAGTTTTAATATTCTATGTGTAATATTTTAACTAACAACATGAAATAAAGACAAGTGGTACGATTCATCATGTCACAAGTAATGTCAATTTAACTTCCAGGTCCAGTCTCAAGTCATTTTTTTTGTTTTTGTAAATTGCAAATCATTAAAATGTGGCTTAACTCGACAGTCCAAGTCAAGATGGCTCGGCCCCAATTTCTGCTGAATTTCTGATAGAACAAAACAGTGATTTAGGAATTGACTGTATGCTAGCCCACTAATGCTCTAACTTCGTAGGCTAAATCAAGCATTATGGCAACTTATACTGGAGTTGAACAACAAAAGCTATGCTGTTTAATGTATGCTAACTCACATCACCAGCATTAGCTTGCTAACACTTAACATGTCATCTTGTAGACATGGAGTACTAAAATAATCATTTGGAAATCATGTCAGTTTTAACTAGCCACAGGCGTTCTGTTAGCATCTAGTCCTTGGGTGCATTTTTTGGCACTTACTGTTTTCTTCTCTTGTGGGTCTCAGGGGAAATTAGCTTTTAAATTGAAATTTTTTTCTGAGATTTGGTCCCCACCAATGCCAACTCCATGGCTAAACCAGCTGTGTGCATGAAGAATCAGGGAAATAAGATTAAGAGACAGATTGTCTATTAAAAAGTGTAATGTAATCAGCAAGGAAGGAGAGGAGGCCGTGTGGAGATAAATTAAGGAGTGTTCACCCCAGAAGCTATTTGATAGCGATGACACTTCGCTGTCCTCTGCTGAGTTATGGCTGGATAAGAGCCGCTCTCGGAGTTGCAACACGATTCCCAGGCCCTGGTCCTCCTCCCTACAGGATGCGGAGGTTAACAACGAGTTCATAACACGACCTTTTGAATGGCTTAGTCAGCAAACACTCCCCCACTTATGTCCTCCGCTTCCCCCCCGTCTCCTTCCCTCCTTTCTTTTGGATCAGACAGGGGTTTTCAGGGGCCATCTCTGATGCAAGATGAAACAGTGTTACCACATCCTGCGCCTTCACGTCCTCTTTCTAATCTTCTTTCACAGCCTTTGACTGTCCTGTCCTCTGGTCAAGGCAAATCCTTAATCCCCGTTTCAAGGAGAGGCAGGGTGGAACAGGAGTAAAGAATTCCCTTCAGTTTTCTAGTTGTCATCCCTGTTTGTCTTCTCCAAAAGAAACAGCAGCCTTGACTGACCAAATTCCCACCTTTCCCTCTCTACATCTTATTTTCTGTCATGTGCCATGAGTGTCTGTAAAAGTTGTATCCACCAGTGACCCGTGACCGAGTGGACAAGTCCTGCCAAGTCCAGCTGGGCGAGCAGAGCTTCCCGTGGAGTACATTAAAGACACACAGAGGTCAGCTTTCTTGAACTCTAGCCTTGGTGAACCACAATATCTGTTTCTTGTTACTTTGAACTTGCAATATATGAGAGGATCATAATCTTTTCATTTGGTTGAGGGATGTGTTTTTAACCTGCTGTTTCTTTTGACCTAAGGCCCCATATTGTAAAAGTATATCTTTTGGTTGCTTCTGATTGCAGTAAAAATATTGATTGTGACAAAAAAATGATTGACTCTGATGGGTTTCTGTCAACAGACTTTGTGTCTTTATGATCTGGTGATAGTAAAATAATACCATCAACATTTTCTCTTAAAAGTGGCTTAACATTGACTGAAACCCATCACATCTGGCCCCAAGCTGGCCCCGTGAGAGCCGTTACAGGTTATCGCCCCTGAAAACTACCCTCCACATGTGCGTGATGGCCACACTGTAAAGATCTCTGTATTTCCAAGTCCATCGAGGAAAGAGACAGCATTGTTCCAGCCTTCACCCCGGGGGAGGCGGAGGGATCTTTTACACACTTGTGGTTTTACTGTAAAACATCTCTCTCTCTGCTCTGACTGTGTGTCAGACAGCAGGAAAAGCTTGTCTGGGATTTATTGGCAGTTGTGGATCTGCAGATGATGGACGAATGCCCCTCTGGAGCGCAGGTCTTGTAAAAGGCAAAGGGTGAAATCCTCTGTTTAAATGGTGTTTATTTCCTTTGCATGTCTTGTGGGACGTCTCAATTTCTCTCTGTCACAAAGATTTTTTTTCAATTCAGCGGTGGCCTTTGTGGTCTCCAAATCCTTTCAATCTCTGTTTAAAGGCCTGTCCTTCCTTTTTTTTCTGAATAAACAGAGGATGTCGCTTAAGAATGACAATGGCTCACTTTTCCATAGCCTTATGCTATCACTCCATTATTACCCCACAAATAAAGAAAGTTTGTCTGAGAAAATGCCAACAGCTAAGATTAATAAACAACTGTTTGCAAAGAGACTTAACATACAGACTAGTGATTAATTAAAGGGAAAAACAACAAAAAGTTAGTTTTTAAAGGACCCCGGTGATACACATTTTTCCACATTCTGTGACTTTGATGAGTATGAGAAGATGCAGATCTAGAGATCCACCACCCACACATCACCCCCTGTCTCCCTTTGGACAGGAAGACAGTGAAAGGATTAGAGGAGACAATGGAAAGAAGGCAGGAGGTTGTTTGGTTCCACCCACTGATATGACCCACAGGAGCTTTTGCTAAATATTGCCCCCCCACCAGTGGCAAGGGATCAGCACATCCTCATACCCAAATGTGTTGTTAGCTAAACTGTCAGAGTTTAGTTTGGTTTAGGAAAAGTTCTTATGTACAGGGTTACATTACGCAGTTTAAAGTGAGTCAGCGCTGACTGTTGGTTTCACATGGGACTCAAACAGCAGTCTCATGGGTCAAAGTTCTTCTTTGACTCACTTGGCTGTCTAGAACGCCTTTTG
Organism: Hypoplectrus providencianus; assembly: GCA_028566105.1. Classification (NCBI taxonomy): domain Eukaryota; kingdom Metazoa; phylum Chordata; class Actinopteri; order Perciformes; family Serranidae; genus Hypoplectrus; species Hypoplectrus providencianus. Next base: position 559,105 of record JAOWBC010000383.1, on the reverse strand, counting down.
GCCGCCTGGGCTTCAGCTAGTAGCTGAAGATTCAATCTGATGGTTGCTTAGAATTTCTTGAAAAATTCAACCAGATAAAGATGGATTCCACAGCTTTGCAATGTTTCTATTTGTCATGGATACTTGGGGAATAAGTTAGCCCAGAGGCCTTTTTCTATGGCCTAAGCATAGCCCTGAAAGAACACTATGTTGAATTTTAGCCTGCATATATGTTTTTGCAGCCATAGATTGTTATGTGAGCTGTTAATGTTAGCAGCAGGAACAACTAGTTATCTGAATGCCAAGTTATAACTGCTCTGCCCCGGGTGTGTCTGGGCTCAGCCCTGCCCACAGTGAAACACACATAAACCATGCTGCAACATGTGTCTTTTGGTATAATTAAAAAAAAGAATATTTTAAAGGATTCTGTTATTGAATACTGAAATAAACCATTCACCCAAATCTCTTCCGTTCGAGGTCTTTGAACCTTTTGTACTACATAGTCAGATTTGCTTTCTAACAAAGAGACCAGGGCAGGGAGAGAGGAAATGGAAACATGTAGCAATAAAGAATTTATTCAGTAGTGCGGGGCAGAAGTAAAAGTAGTTCAGAATGTGTGCATAGTTGTATTTGAATTAGTAGTTATTGTACTGCGGGGCATTCAGATGCTCTTATCTCCACAGGTCACACCTCAGTGAAGAAGCTGCCAGGCAGCACATGAGGCGGCAAGTACGATCTTTATCAGAGCTTTGTAACATAACCTACTGAGTGTTTGGTGATTCCTGATGAGGTAAAATATGTACACGTAGCAACATGTTACGCAGCATGTTAGGGTACTTTCTTTTAGGCTCATGTTTTACAATCTTTCCACATTTCTCCTTCTATCCCAGGATAGAGGTGTTGTATAAAAGCACTTCATTTGTACTGTCCAAAGTGTGTGTATGTGTGTGTAGGTATACCCATTGAAAAATTCAGTGTGAGCTAAAAATTTAAATACGCGACCTCCCTTTTAAGTTTGTTGTTGTGACAGTGTTCGGTTTGAGCAGAAAGAGCTAAACTGAACTGTTTTTACTCATCCAGGCTTTCTTTCAAATCATTGTTGACTGATGCTAATAATAAACTTCACTTTGAAATATCTTTATTTTTTACTATTTTTGTTTAAAAGGTGATGACAGGCTTAAACTTTGATCATCCGAAGTGTATTTCATTAAATGCAAGAGGGCTGGAAGACAAGAGTTAAGGACTTTATTTTTTTATTATTATTAAGCAGACAGGCTAATGCATAATTTTCTTTCCCTCAAGAAACACTCCTGTGACAATGACAGAAATCTGTAGAAATCTCAGTGGGGCCACTCAGCAGTGTTCAGGCATTTGACTAATCACCCAGCAGGGGTGACAATTCCGCTAAGTAAATTCAAAGGTGACACACTTGCAACCTTTGAAGATGGATCATGACTGTGGGTTAAAATGCAACAATGCAACATTCATGAGTTACAGTTTTGATGGTCGTAATCACAAATTAACGTTTTTTTCAGAAGGGTTTTTTGTAAGCCATCCGAGCTGCAAAATAAAGAGTAATAAAAAAAAAAGTTTTCAAAGAAGAACTCGATGAGCTGCTTGATAGATATGTGAGAAAAGCATGCTATATATTTTTCAGTATTTTTGGCAGGACTGTATTAGAATTATTTATGTTCCACCCGCAATACTCATGTCAAATCAATACAAGCTCAGGAAAGCTAAAGGAGAAGTGATGTACAGTGTAACTACCGAAATATGTATCATATTCATCGCAATACACAAAATGTCCTTGGCAACACGGAACTCTGTACAATACAGATTTGCCAGTTTACACATTCTGTTTCAGAGTTAGCATAAAGATCTACACAAATTTATTCAGTCTTTATTCAAAGGGTAATCTGTTGTGCATAGAGAATTTTCAATGATATACAACTTCAGAGAAAATGAGGCATGAAGCAGTAAATGTGAGTAGAGAGCATCCTCAAATGCATTTTTTCAACCACGGTTAATTTGTGTCTGACTGGGTGAAGTGTACGCTAAAATGACTGATGAAATAATTCTATATATTGCACGATTATAACATGCAGTTGGGTCGTTAGCAAGAGGAAAGAAAATATTTTGTGAGGAAAAGTTTAAGACAGCTATAACTACTTCCAAAAGTGTAGTTTAAAATTCTTTGCACTGGGTCAAATGTGTCCACCTACTAAAAAAGGAAGATATTGCTGTACTTCTGAGATTCTATCTTTGAAAGCCAATCACGTTGTAGTACAAAAAAGTTATGTACTACTTGTACGTTTCTTTTACAAATCTAAATCCTCTGGTGCAGAATGGAGCAAAAAGGCTCGAAAATGTTGTAGCAGAAATTATTCTATGTTTTACAAGAACTGCTGAAGCTAACATTCATCCAATAGATGCTAACCAAACTACTCAACCTATTTCACGCCCAGTTATGCTAGTCGCCTTTTTTGGTGCAAGAAAGACTTCTCTTCTCTGGTTCTGATTGGAGCTCAAACAAGTATGGCTGACGGAAGCGGGCAGGGCTTTCAGGAACTTCTGGATGGTTATGACTCCGGTCTAAACTCAGTAAAACATATATCATTTTTGTGTACACTGCTCTTCTACCGGTCAACCTAGCTTAAATATGCAGCATTGGTGGGCGGGGCAAATCTAATTCCTCCCTTTTCAGAGTTCATCTCTTTTTCTATGTACACCAAATGATCATGCCAAACTTATTTATAAGCAATACTAATTTTGCATTATTTTGCCTCCACATTTGTGTGAAGCCTTTCTTTTTCTGTAAAGAAAAAAAAAAGATATTAACATGCTAAGCCCATTTATGATGGTATTTCATTAGCCTTGAGGCCAAATCTGACCAGGGGCGTTACGTTGGGGTTCACCTGCTTCCTAACCCTCCTCTGGCACCCTCGCTTGTACCACACCCAGCTTTGAACTGGGCATTCATTTTGATCTCCTTACGTCTGTAATGTTTCATGAGTGC
>JAOWBC010000383.1:510449-522909 GCA_028566105.1 Hypoplectrus providencianus | reverse complement strand
TTGCAGTATAATGGGCTGCACCAAGTCGTTTGAACATCTGAATGTTGTGCTTGAATGCAGGTAGCATGTCATTTGTGAATCAGCAGAGCGTTTTAAAAATGGCACACGTAATTTACATTACATTACATTACATTACATTACAACTTCCTAGTCAGGGGTAAGAAAAGACAGTTCAGAAAGTAAATAAATATACCAGAATTGCAGGGTTAGGGTTAGGGTTGGGGTTAGTGAAACCATGTAAGTAACCCAAAAATGTGATTCACAAACCATGAGTCAGGTAAATTGAATTAAAAAAAATAATACATCATGTTATAACGGACAAAAACCCTGTTGGAGAAAGTTTGGTGTTGTAGAAGGGGACAACTCAAAGACAGTGTGTTGGCCTGCTATTTACGTCAAACTTAATAGAGTGTTTATTTGAACCCTTTATTAAGGCCGTTAATGGTTGGAACAGTGAAGCAGCAGTCGAGCTGTGGCTCAGATGGTGGAGCAGTCGCCCACTGATCAGATCCTTGACCACGGCGGTCTACATGCTGAAGTAACCTTGGGCAAGATACTAAAACCCAAATTGCTCAGAAAAAGGATCAATTTGTTGATGGTGACAGGTGGCACCGTGTATTGTAGCCTTGGCCACCAGTGTGTGAACGGGTGAGTGATCGTCTGTAGTGTTAAAGCACTTTGAGTGGTTGCTTTGACTAGAAAAGCTATTTACATTTACCATATAATGATATCTTGCCAGGAAGGAGGGCTCCATAATGTTCCAGAGTTAGGCAAACATTTTGCAAAAGAAAAACCAGCAAAGCCATATTGACATCTGAATAAAAATTGGCTTTTTTTTAGGACCCTTTGGACTTTATTCTGATTAATCACAACAAATTGTGCGATAAATTCTTTCATCTTTTTTTTTTTCTTTTTTTTTTAATTGAAAGACCTTAAAACTCATATTCACAATGGGAATTTGTCCTCCTATGAATGTAAATAAGGTCCCCTGGCCTGTACAAGGCTGTGGCGAGTGGGTTATGGGCTTTTTCATGTTTATTAATGTTGTCTGAAAAACATCATTGATGTTGGTTCATTAAGTGGCCCCTGGCCTCCTGTCATTCAGTAAAGTGGCCCCGGTCAGAGAGAGTTTAGTATCTCCGGCCTTTGGAAAGATTCATGTAGTCAGCCGCCCCTCCATGCACTCCTGCTCTCCTTCCAAAAGCCGTGAGGCAGAGAGGAGAGGAGCATGTTGTTACTCCTTCTACCCCTCTCTTTGTCCTTTCCCTCCTCTGTCTGATATTCTGTGCATGCTCTCTTTGTTGGTGTTCTGCTATGTTTGGCAGGGGGCCTTGCGGACTCCCGAGGTTGTGCTCTATATGTGTGTGTGTGTGTGTGGGCACTGCGCACATGTCTCTGCTCCCATGCCTGTATAATGACAAAGAGTGCCGGGCAGTAAAAGCGTCGTCTGTAAATCAAGCAGAGTGCCAGGTGACTGGCGGTGCCACGCTCCTGATTTAAAGCTGCCACATGATTCAAACGACGTGTTGTTTGGAACGTCGCACAGTGTTAGAGAGCTGCTTCCCGCTGGTCGGACTAAAGGTGGTGTGTGTGACCAGCTTTAAACATTTCCAAAAAAAACAATCTAAAAATCTAGCTAACTCTTTGAATTGTTTTTCCATGTGTGGAGGGTGTGAAAAAAGGGCTTCCTGGTTTTAACCGGTCTGCAAAGTATATTTTAAACCTCTTGCATTGTGTTCTCTGCTCAACTGCTCACCAGGAACACATTTTCTCCTCCAAGACAAAGGATTCACTGTCATTCTTAGTTCCACTCCTACATTCCTGCTCTTATTGTTCATCAAACAGTTTAGAAGACTCGCTGTTTCTAGCACAGTCCTCCTCCTCGCTGCGCTTCAGCCACAAATACATCCTCATCACTTCATGCTGCTGCTCCACAGTACACGCTTTCCAACTGTTTAGAGGTCCGATATTCATCAGGGATGAATATCTTTATATGTATCTCTATATTTATTTTTACCAAAATCGAAGGCTGGAACTGTTACTTAAATCAAAAACTTAGCAGTATTTGACAAAGTGCGATACCCAACTGTAAAATCACAGGGAAGTGCTAAAGTACTGTCAGGTAAGCAGAAGAACTGAACAAAAAGTAGGCGAGAAACCAGTATGCATAATTGATCATTTTAAAATACTGTTATGTTTGTGCAGCATCCAATTACTTTGAAAATTTCCACCTCACTCTAAATTTACCAGTAAATTCTACTCACAGTTCATGTTTTTTCATGATTCAATTTTGGAGATTTTAAATCTTTTTAAATCATGAAGATCTGACATTTAAAAAGCTATTTAAATTTCAGATTATGGACTTGTGGACAATAGAAGTGGCCATAGCTATGATGACATCACCTAGAGGTTTCATGACAACCATTTTTAAGCTTAGGGTTTTTCATTTTTGCCATCACCAACTTGTTATTGGAGCCAGACAAGACTATAAATACAGTTAAGTTACAAATACTTAAGTTACTGTGATTCTTTCGCTAATTTTGCTAATAATGCTAATTTTGAAGTGGCTGTAACCGTCACAACGCTGCCCACTGGCTAGTGGACTGCTGTTTAAAGCTTTGCAATTGACAATTTAGCAGTTGTCATCTTGGTTTTTTGGTATCAGAAGCATCCATACTTGGACAAAGGAGTGGTTAGTAGCAACATGTCAATCACAAGCATGCCCCGCCCTAAAGCCCCCTGCTCTATAATCTATTTTATTCTAAATTGGAGCATAATTCACAAACTGAACATCTTGCTGTATGGAAGAAAACTTAAATGATCAATTGAGACCTTAAACTTCAGTTTAATGAATATTGAGGCAATAAATGAAAAATGAAGTAAAGTTATTTTCTCATAGAGTAATATATAAGCAGACTAACCCTCTGCCCGCAGTAGAAAGAATGCATGTAAAGGCACTTCTGCATTAGCTTCACTTTTTAGACCTAAAGGTCATTTGTCACATAGGTGTAGTGGAGTGGTGGTGGAGCAAAAAGTGCACATCAAAATACCTCTAAAAAGTAAAATAAAGTACAAGTACCTCAACATTTTTGATCACCACTTGTGCTATTGAACAGTATTTTTAACAGGGTCCCTGTTCTGTTTTCTGTTTCCTACCCTGCCAAAATTACTCCCAACAAAAATCTAATTTAACTCCAGACATCAACGACATTGGCATGACACATGAAGGTTTTAACTGTGAAGCAGCTGCAGGAAATTAGTTAGTCATTGAGGGATTCTTGTTGTGAATTTGTGGATTTTTTGTGCGTAGAATCTTTTCAAAGGAGGAGTGGAATTTGTTGTAGTTCTGACAAAACAAATGAACGGAAAAAAAACATCAAGTGAACCATCTGTTAGGTGAGCAGTGAGACCAGTAGGTGTGTAACTGATCTCCAAATGACAAAAACTCTATTATCACACAGGTGCTACACATTTTTATGTGCAGCTCCAGTTAGAAACTCCACCCATCTCTGTATTAGACAGCCTTTATTCCTAACTCTGTTTTGAAAACAGATAAAAGGATTGGCTCTCGGCTCCAGTTGGACAAAGTGACTTGTGAACATGTTTTTCTGTGGCCTTAATTCCTGTCCCTCTTGGGCCCAACATGATCAACGAGGCACATGAAAACTCATTTTTCCTCATTAACTGCTTCATTCGGACAGATTAAAGCCTGCAATTGGCCTGAAAATTTGAGTTTTACTTCTGCGAGACCAACAAATGTCTCTTCAAATCTTCCCCCACACCTGAGGCCAGCCGGCCCACCAGGCCCTGCACCAAATCCAGGCAAGAAAAGTGGGGAATTTAGCCCAGCCTGACTCCGCTCATCAGTTCCCTGTCAGGTCCTGTCAGATTTGGAAGTAAATGTCAAACTCCAGTGTGGATGGCTTCTGAATATTTCCGTGAGTGTTTCTGGAGGGGTTCGGGGAAGAGTGCTGTCCTGCTGGAAGAGCTGGGAACATGTTCTCTTTCTTTCACTGTGCTCCTTCGTATTGAGAGGAGGATGGAGGCAATTACCAGCGCCAGCAGCTGAGAGAGGGCCAAGCCTCTGCACATCAATCAGCATTACTCCACTTGCCACTGTGTGTGAGGACAGAGTGTGTGAAAGAGCACCTCCCAGTGGTGACATGCCTCATAACACACAGCCAGTCAGAATACCATCACAACCACAAATCTGCTCAAGGGGCTTTAATCTGAATGGAGGCCCCATTTTTTCCCCCCTCGAAATTAATTTTCACCACCTAATTGCTATGTTCATTACCAGGGTACAATAATGTCAAAAAACCACTGTCCTGATTTAATTTCCACGCCTGAATGTGAAATGAGTCGGAAAAAGAGGCAAAGCGCTGTGTGCTGCTTGTCATTTGGTTCATGTTGAACTGCAAAGCAGAGGCAATTTGGGTTAATGTGGAATGAGGAGGAGGGGAGAGGTTACAAAAGAGCAGGGGTAATTTGGTGTGGCAAATTGATGAGTCATCTTTTGTTTGGCGTCTTTGATTGACAAAAGAGCCGGGCAGCGTTCGAGTTAGAGGAGACGGAAACGGTCTTGGCGTAAATGTCTCATTCTGTCACTTTTTTTTTTTGTTGCAACACACTTCCACCCTCTCTCAAGTTTTATGTCTTTTCCTCTGTGGGGTATTCCTCCTTGTGTTTAGGCTAATTACAGTTCTGCTAAGCCTGAGTGTGTCAACTGTGACATTTCCACTGTTGGCGCTGCGACATTAGCGCTGCTCTCCCATTATGTCCACATTAGGGGCATCGCGCATTAGCCAAACTCTCCTCTGGCTGCACTTAACAAAAAAGGCGAAGGGGGTTATGAAAAAAAAAGCTGCCAAATGCTTTCAAATTTTCACAATATCTCCTCTGAATTCTGTACTGGCACTTCATTTAATGTCCCTTAAAATTGCAGCGCTGAAAGGTGAGAGGGAACAATCACCCTCTCCCGATTCGTCGTCTGTTCTTGGAGCGCGCTTCGCCGAGCTCCACCGCGTCATGCATGCTAAACTCAACGGAACGGCCAAATGTTTATGCTTTGTGTCTCTGAGGTAGAATGAGTTAAAATAAAAGCCTGTTTGTTGTGCGTTTTGTCTACGGAGGATTGGAGCGAGGCGAGGGCGCGCGTGCATCATATGCAGGTCGTACTTCAAGGCCAAACTGGAGCGAGATGAAAGGGAGAGACACGGCGCTCTGTCCTGTGACGAATGATTGTTAGATATAACTGAGCCCTGGAGGTAAACAAACGAGGCTGATTTTCCACGGGGTAAAAGGATTTGAGGGTCTGGATGTGTTATCCGTGATGAGAGACAGCAAAGTGTCGTAACATCAAGGCCTGTGCTCTCTGAACTGAGCAGGACATTTATATAACGCTGGATGTAGCCATTGATTGTACTTTATTATATTATGAACTGATGCTGAAAGCTGGTACAAAATTGCACCTTTCAACTCTGCGCCTGCAGGATGAGGACATCCATTTCTCCTTGCTGTGGCACAGCCAGGCTCCTCATCCATAACCACTCTGTCAGAGCCCTGCACAGAGGAGCACACTGCTTTTAAGGGGAATGAGACGGGCTGATGTGATTGGCCACGACTGGCGCCGGCCCACACCTCACCTACTGATAATTTATTCCTCCTTATTCAGCCTTTATACAACTGCACATCCTCGACATCATGAGTGGCAGGACACACTCAACGGCTGTGTTAAAAGAAAGATATGACATAATGCGATCAGCGATTATATAACAGGAATCAGTTCAAGGTTTGAAGGTTTTTTCTCTAAAAGTCTAACAATGGCGTGCCAGAAAAGAGTTTCCATCAACTCATTTCGACACACATTTTGAAGAGTTGTACGAGAAAAGCTTTATGGAAACACCAAATAATGATAAAACTTTTGTAATGCGCATAAAGCTTTGGTTTTTGTCTAGTTTATGCACAACACAAAAGATGGAAATTCTTTTTAAAATACTTTCTGACATAACAAACTTTTAACTCACATGACTGATCAACTGACAAAGAAAAGCTGCCTGGAAATTACAATTATTAGATGCACAATTGTTCCTGAACACTTTCCAGCTTCCCTTTTGGGTGGTCAAAATTATGCGACTAGCAACCTCTTTTTGTTGTTGTTGTTTTTTCACTCTCTCATACCGTCTCTACTGGGCCAAACGGTGGTGTATGGTTAGCACTCTTGCCTCACAGGTTGGCGGTTCTTCTGTGTGGAGTTTGCATGTTCTCTCCATGTCAGCATGGGTTTTCTCCGGGTTCTCCAGCTTCCTCCCACATTTCAGAAATTGGACCGGCGTCCTGTCCAGGGTCTGCCCCGCCCAGTGTCAGCCAAAGACCAGCCCCCACCACATCCTGGGTTCAGATAAGCAGTTTAAGATAATGAATGAATGAATGAACAATCTACTTCTTTGACTGTTTCGTAACAGATTATGTTACGCTGCCACCTTCTGACCAATGTTCATTAATGCAGCTTTGTTTACTTGCTCTAAAGTATTTTATGGAAACATCCCTAATTTACATTTTCTTGAATGCAACATTTCAAAGAATTTCTTCCAAAGTTCAAAAACTTGCTTCCAAAGTACTACTTCAAGGGAATCACAGCTACAGAGATAGATTTACTCAAAATAAGTAGACATCAGAAATGTATTACTTGTACTTAGGGAGAGTTGTACCAGTTTGATGCTTTATTTAGTTTGATGCTTTATGGACTCTCAGCGGCAGTGTAGAAAAAAATGATGAGATTTTGTAGTTATTAAACAGTTGTGGTTTATAATAAAATCACAAACTAGCAGTTTTGTTTTCTTGGATCTGGATAAATATGCAGATATTCAGGTAAGATATAAAAAAATATATATTTATATTAAAAAAAATATAATGCCCCTATTGGTATCATCTGAAACTAGAGGACCAAAGGAATCAGTTGGTACCAAATAATGCCTTCATACTTTGTCAGGAAGAGGGTGAAAATATGTTCCATAGAGGCAATTTTTACAAAGGAAAAAATGCTTTATTTCCATTAAAGGGCTCCCTTGACATTTGACCTCAAGATATCTAATGTAAACGGGGTCTAGTTTACCCTCTAGACACCTGCGCACAAACATGCAGTAAATGCATTATATGTTTTCTATTTTAAGCTCTCGAAGTAAAAAAAATGCATCCGATGCAGAAGAGCCAGAAACTGCAGTTCCTCCATTGACCTGAGGCTAAAACTGCAAATTGTATATTAATGAGCTGTACACATGATCAAATTTGGATTTCTTCTGTGCCCAAATTGTTGACTATGAAAAAATCCAAATCACTTTTGCAAAGCTGTAGTTTTGTGGAGCAGCCAGTAGCACAGAGCCTGATTCCTGCAGGGGCTGCATAATGTGTTTTTCAATGATCATCACTCACATCTAAAACTTTACAAAAAATAAGGGAATCTTTTCATCGTTTTATCTTTATGAATCATCTCTCCTCCTGCAATGTCTCTGCCTGAATGCTATCTGATGGCAAGAGCTGAAAGGTTCCTCTGTAGCTCTTATAAATATCAGCGCATAGTCATTCCCAAATTGGGACATTTTATAAAATATGTTTCCTATTTTGCGTCATTGTGGCCAGTTAGGAATGATTTTGCGTGCTTGCTGAAATCACAGTGCTGCCACTGAATCTGCATTGTGCCATCAGTCAGCGGGTCCCTGACTGATGCCCGTGGCTCATTTTTCTGAGAATATCTTATGCACGCATAAAAGATATTTCCACTGTCCGAGAGTCAAATTTGGAAAGCAGTGTCAAAGATGAAAATCACTGCCACCAGCATTATTTTATTACTTCTGTGCCTCTAAGCCTTTAGACCCCATAAACATTGTAGAAACTCTGTAGCTTTATTTAGTGTTTTAAATTATGCAGCTGCCCGTGCCTTATGTGTGAAACATACAATGGGAAATAAAGCTGGAGGCGAGCGTGGCTAGCTAATTCATTTGTGAGTAGCACCTTGGAAATAATGCAATTCCTTCTGACATGTTACTAACTCTGCTCAGTGAGAAATCATGTTCCATGAAGGCAACACCTTTTCAATGAGCCTGGAACTGCCTTCAAAATCCTGTCCTTCTCATTTCACACCTCCTATCAACTGCCACAATGGCATTCAAACGACTTTTTTAGCGTGTTAAATAACTCAGCGTGTCAAATATTATACAGAACCTATTTCATAATGTATGCCAAAGGAAATCACGCCTGAAATGTTTTTTATATATATATATATATATTTGGATCATGGGGCCTTTTTTTTTTGCCTCTAGCACACTAACAATTTAACAATCTTTCGTCTTCCATCTCTGTTAGCCCATCCCTATCCTCCTCACATTATTTCAAACCTCCATCCATTTTACCCAGAACATAAATATATCACATTCAAAATTCATGATGCTGTCCGTATTACATTTCACCAACAGCTAAAAAAGAAGGCTGTTTGAGCCACTTATCTGCCTGATTATCACCTTTCCTATAAATCTCAATTTCTATTCTCTTTCAGCTTACCTCTAGGAATAAGAACTTTAGAAACAAACCAGCTTTTGTGAATAATGTGCATTAAACGATTTCTGGCCACCTTGCCATTCGTCTCTGATCACAGATCTGTCCTGCTGTTTCCTGGGGGCGAACTGGAAAGTAAGAGGACTTGTGAGAAGGAGAGAAGGGAACATTGTGCTGACTCAGTGATTGGGAAATGACCCACGTCAGCTTGGCAAGTTGTTCTCAATTAGCATACCCTCGTCTGACATCGGACGGCGCTCTGGGAAAAGTCCCTGGTCAGTCTCATCCTCCCCCAGAGAAGGGACTGTAAATGTGCATCAGCTTGTGAGAGATGTTCATTACCCCAGTGACCACATGTTTTTTAAAATAGCATCGCCACAGGAAGAGGCAGTTTCAAGATTCTTTTGAAGAGTGACTGGTGGCTTTAAGTGATAATGAAGCGAAAAGAACACCAAGGAGACCCTCAAAAAGTCGAGTGTATTCCCATGGTGCTAAGCTGCAGCCTTGACAACCTCCAAAACTTCAAAAAAAAAAAAAAAAAGACTTAAAAGTGCACTATCCTGATTTAGCATTGGGTAGTGAAAAGTTACCAACATTAAAGCAGCAGAACTACAGATTTCATCTTTTTTATTTCCACTTCCTCATGAAAACCTGGTACCTATTTAACCCACAGTGAACATTGTAACTGTGTTATGGGGAGATGATGACCCAAATCGTGGGGCTATGCCCAAAGACTGCATTCCTTCTACTGGCCAGCAAGGGGGTGCAACCACTGGTTGCAAAAGGGAATCAGTTTGTGCGTAAGTCAACAGAAAAATAATCCTACTTGTCACTTGATTTAACACATCAGGAGTTCATTGCCTCAATTGTTCAAAGCAGCTCGACGTTAATTTATACGAATTTTGCTTCAATTTGGAGTTAAATAGATGATAAAGCAGGATATACTTTAAGGCATGGATATCTTATGATTGATAGGACCCAAGTCTCAGAACTTAGACCCTTTCAAAGTGTGTTTTTAGTTCATATTAAATAAATAGTTTCATGGTTTAAAAACTCCTTGTCCAGTTCTTGGATTGACTAAAAGTCAGTCCAAGGAGTTGCTTTTCATTTTTAAGAACATTATCCATTGTTGATAGAGCTAGTGCTAGCTGATGACGGAGTATCACTCAACTTCCTGATTTGTTCTTCACTTTATCAGTGGCAAAGACATGATATGCAAAGGCCAAAATTGCTATTTCTACTATTTTTATACAGTCAGTGGTTGATGATGCCCTTGGAGTATAAAGCAATCAGGTACTTGGTTTGTTTATTTGACAGTGAAGTGCATATTTAAAGAGATCCAGTTTGGACAGAGGGCTCCCGATTTATACCATATCTTAAGGTCAACAAAAAGGTTTATGGCTTTCACATTTTGATAAAAAGGACACTGAGGCAGTACACTGAGTGTGCTGAAATTGAAAAAGAAAAGTCAAATGGTGCATCCCTAATGGAAAACTAAATAATTGAACATGTTAATTAAATTGCAGGGTCCTGAAATCTAGGAGCATGCTTTATTATTCAGACTGCTGGACAATTGACTAATATTTTACATGCTTTCAGATCGAGGCTTCACGCTGCTACTTGACCTTCATGATGCCTTTATAATCTCCATAACTGAAGCGATGTGGTCAACAGGGACGGGCTTATAATGCTTTGTTAGCAAGTAGAAACATCTGAGAAAACCTGCTGAGCGGTACGTACATTATGTTACCCTTATTAGTGGGCGTATTCAGCACGTTTCTTTTCGAGATATGTGCGCTTTAATGCATACTTGATACTTTTATCACATTTTAAATGTGAATATACAAGTCAGCGAGCGACTGCAAGGTTAATGTGTTGCTCGGATGGGGGTGAATGAGGACAGGAGATAAGGGCCGTTCGAAGGAGCATGTCCTTGTGAGGGTTTGCCCGTGCACACATACCCTCACAGCCATCATTTCCAACCTGATTAGCTCTACAAGCAGCAATATCCTGAGGAGAGTTTTTTTGTTCCACCCATTTGCTGCTTCACAGACAAGAAGCAAATCACGAGATTAAGAGCAGTGCCTCTTATAACTCTGAGAGAATCATTGATGAGCGCCCTTTTCTTATACATATCTATCTATGCGTTTTTAAAGGCATACTGGATATAATAGGTATCAAATGGAATATGTTGCTGTGATGAAAATGATCTAACTGGAGAATTTGCCCGTGCCTATCATTAATCTACATCAGAGGCTTAAACAAGATGAGATAAGAAACTTGTGTGCAGTGAAAAAAAGCACATTTATGAAACTGTCTTTGCAGAAACAGGAGTTTAGGACTAATCCAATCCACTGACAGTGCATTGTGAAATGTCAGAAAATACATATGTATTAGTGATGGAGTCAATAAATTCTTATCTAGCCCTCAAACATTGACTTCAGGGAATACAAGGTAGCAACAGGACACTGAGGATATCCACGGGTTTAATGCAACTGCAGGAATATCAATCAGTGAGCTCTGTTTAGCTGATGTGCTGTACATCTTGTGGAATATGCTGAGATCATTTAAATTCATTAGCTCTAACAAAAGGCCAAAGGCCGACAAGAGATAATCAAGCTCTATATATATTGCTGCAGCCTATATTATTTGCATATTTGGCTTAGGTTTTCACTGACTAAAAAAGTTAATAAAGGTAGCAGGAATTTATCTTGCACATGCATACTGACAGTTTCATTATTTTTATTCCATGCAATGTGCACACAGCAGCACCTGCTTAGCAAAATTTCCCTAATATAAAAGGCCAAATCAATAATTTCTTTCCAAACTATGTGCTGTCACCGCCAATTTGCATAATCATTCTCACCATATTTGCTAGACAAGAGCTCGAAGTCACTACAAATTTGCATAAAACCAACAATGGCACCACCAAAATTCCCTTTTTTTTTTTTTTTTTTACCACAAATCTGCATAATTCTTCCACCGCTAACATCAGTGTTCATGAGACATAATAAAATAGAAAATAAAAGAATATTTCTTTTTATTTCCTTCACCACAACTTTGCCTCAAAACTCTGCATCTGCATCAAGTACTGTGGCTTAACAAAACCTATATAATTCAGTGTTATCTTCTAAAAAGTTTAGAGGCTTTTTTTTTACACACGTGTTATCTTCACAATGCACCAGTGACCACCAACAAATCTGCACCCAAAGGATAATACTTGTTTTTCCAGATAGAAAAGTTGTTCTACTTTTTAACAGTTGCATGATAACCAGAGATTCATACTGAGTGAATAGCAAGCCCTGTTTGGCTGCTTGTGTTAGCAGCATGAGCACCAGCACACTGGGGTTCAGCTAGGTAAAATGCCCTGCGAGATCTGGTTCACCTGAAGAAAGTTTTCAAAAAATAAATAAATAAAAATATACTGCATGTTCTGCTGGATAGTGTAAACTTTAATGATACGTCATGTTTTAGCTCAACTTTTGTTTTGAATGTAAAACTTTAAGGGGTTCTTCACATGCCCTCATTCTGCAGAATAACAGCCCACAGCAGTTGGATTAAAGTGGTGCAGCAAATTGAAGAAAAAATCTCCCTCAAAAGCTAATGGATAGAGCCAAATCAATACATTCAATACAGAAAGTTAATATAAGTACTTATGAACCTTCATGTTAGCCTCTGGAAAGGAAAAAATCATGCTTAATGTAGCCATGTATCCATGACAATCCTGTCTAAATTGGAATCCCTCAGATTTCTGTTTAGTGCCTGTGTTATTACATTGCCTGATGTAGTCTGTCCTTTATGTGTGTAAGTTTGAGGAGTTGGAGATATAGTCCGTGCATTAATATGCTGGAGATCTTCTACCAGTCTGTGATGGTGAGTGCCATGTTCTTTGCTGTTGGGGAGCAGCAGA
>JAOWBC010000383.1:484582-497306 GCA_028566105.1 Hypoplectrus providencianus | reverse complement strand
GTAGTTCTAGACTGTGCTGGAAGGTACCTTAGTATGAACTTCACCCACTGAACCCCAAGATGTCCCAAGGTTTTTCTGTTTTTGCTCTTCCTTGATATTTTATTTACCCTGAACTCCACTGAAATATATACATCCTACAGCTCTGGAATCAGCAAAAACATGGCAAAAAGAGATGTGAAGAACTCGAAAATGTCTTTTTTGCAGAAAAACAGTTATAATTTCATAGACCATAAATCAAGAAAAAGTATTTCTACTATAACATATTGAACTATGTTGTTTTTACAACTTCTTCTTGCAACCTCCCCTGTCCTCTCCCCTCCACTCTGTGTAAATATATTTGTATTAATATTCCAAATGTTTCTGAATATTTAAAATACTTGTACGTTTTGCGGTGCTCTTTTACTTAAGAAATGTTTTGAATGCAGGACTTTTACGAGAGCTAATGATGCTTTTTAATCTTCTGAATGTAATTAAAAGTCAGTGACAGACACAGAATATAACTTAACATTACTTTGTCAACTTCCCAGCCTGGTTATCAAACAAGTTAGTTAAAAATTATATAACACTCGGTTGATATAAATGTTAAACATTACAGCAGTGCCCTCTAGTGGCCACACTCATTTTGAATGACACGAAGGGGGAAGTGAGTTTGAAAGCAGATAAAATTGACAGTGCTATTTTGTTCCTGTAATTATAATTTGAGCAACAAAAAGAACAACAAATAGGGCATTTGTTAAGCATAATCAAGCCTGTTTTTTATTAGCACGAGTCATAGAGAATCCAGTGCGACTGGACAAACTCTTCTTCTTTTCTTTATGGTCAGCTGGTCACTGCTGACTCTTCCTGTTAGACCGTATATTGCACAACTGAACTCAGTCATTAGCAGCTTTCTGCATTATTCACAGAGAGAAATCCTACTTTGAATTTAAAATGCACACCTGCTACACACAAATGTCTGCTGGTTGGCAGGTCTGCTAATATGACCTGTAGACACGGGCATACTTTCCTTTCACAAACACCTTTCTCACGTCCTGAAGTGCTTTCCAGGCTATACATCCGAGTGTTTTCACAATCAGCCATTTATTTTGCCCTTGTTTCGATTCCAAAGGACAACCCCTTTGCATTGTGAATGTTGATGAGTACTGATTAAACACGCTCTGTTCAAAAACACCTGTGACAGCTAGCGATATTTACTGGATGTTTATCTACTTCAAAGCAATCTTATTATCTCATTATCTCATTATCTTTGCATTCTGGTGAGCCCTCATTTGCTGCATTGTGCTAAATGAGTCTTATTAACACCTGCCTCTGTCCTTGAGAAAATGGAGAAAGAAAAGGATAGGTTGATGGGAGGATAATCTCCACTCTAGCTTGTCTTTAAGTGGTGATTTGTTCAAATTTACAGGGGATGTTATTCACAGGGAGTTGGGAGGCGTACTCCTATCAAGTACATTACGGGTAGAGTTCAGAATATAAAATTGGGATGTGACAGATTCTCAAGGTTGAACACTTCTTGAGGTAACTGAGGAGCTAATTGAAGTCTTGCAGAGCATTATTTTAATGCAGGGGGGCTGTCAGTGTCTCAATTTTTTTCATTTATTGGGAGGAACTGTTCTGAGGGTTGTGTATCACAGATCGCTGAGTGAAAATATATCTCCAGTGAAAGAACCATGGAGGAAAGCAGTTAGCGGACTGTGATGGCGACTCTATTAGAAGGGCAGAGCAAAAGGGGACAAACAGGAATAATGCCATATTTTCTCTGCATGGTGCAGCTCTGCTTGACTCCACTCGACCCACTTTTGATACTAGTTCCTTTTGCTTTACTTCGTCTGCAGATAAAACCTCCTCAGTGTCGCCTGGATTTTCATCTGATCATCACCACTGAATCCGCTCCTTTTCATCAGCACCCAAACAGAACCCTGTCGTTTTCCTAAAGTTCCACTGCCTCAATGGTACAGTAGTCAAAAGAGATGATGTTTTTCTGACCCTAACCAATTTGTTTTTGTGCCAAAACCTTGTCTCAGTCACTGTGTAGGTGCATTTTTTTTTTTTTTTTTTTTTTTGAGAAAACGTGAACAGTCATAAGACTTCAGTGAGTATTTTTGGACTACTACTGGCCCATAGGTCCCTTGAATCCGACCAGTGGGACGTCAGAACAATGAACAACAAGCAGTCCCTGAACAAGCACTGCAACATCTGCACAATGTCATCTGTATTGTATGATATACAGGGTAGTTTCACAGGGTGCAGTTTTTACAAAACTGGCTCAAGTGAATTAAAAAAAAAAATGCAGCCACCATTGACAGTAGCTATTTTAAAATGGCAGGTTTCTGCAGAAGTCCCTGCTACGCTAGTGACAATTTTCTCTGACCAATCAGAGGTCTGTAGTATTCCACCATCTAGTATCAGCTCACTGAGAAACTGGACCAGCTTACTCTGCACAGCTTTTGCTGATAGAAAATGAAAAAAAAAAAAAAAAATTAATAACAAAAATGTTGGCACTGGATGCTAGTGTGTAATTTTGGACCACTGGGTCATCCGACACAACCTGACACAGTTGGCTGGTTCGTTACAGGTAACCTTCTGAGAATCCCTAACTGGAATCTGTCAAAAAAGGGCAGATACTTTCAGATGTTTCATGGTTGCTCTCTGCTCTTCCTTTAAAAGTGAAGTAATCTCCATTTCCACTGGCGCTGTTGCAGTATCTATGCTAACCCCTTGTTTTTTGAACAGTCACTTCAGTTTCTTTACAAACACGTATTCCAATAATTCCTCACATAATGCTGATGGGCCTGATCTGTGGTCAGACTGCTGGTGGTGCAACTCAAACACATTACTTGGAGCCCTTTCAAGATAGATTTGCAATCTCTTAATCCTCTTATTATCTTGTGATAAAGTGAGACTCTAGCTGCCTTGCAAGCTAACGTCAGACAAATATATCTAAGGTATGGACCGACTGGATGTCGGCAAAATTTGCTATCCCTATCTGTATAAAAATACATTTTATTCTCAAGACAAAATATATAAATTGGCACTTGAGGAAAAGTCATATGCAACCATTAGTGTGGGAAAGGTCACTAAAGTCAGTAGCTAAGTATGTCTAAGGACTCTTCATGCCTGTGCAGAATTCCATTGGATTCCACCCAGTAATTGTTGAAATATGTCAGTCTGGATTGAAAGTGATGACAAAAATTCACAGACTGACATTGCAATAGCTCCAGCACGACTCTAATGACAGAGACTGGCCATCCCAGGACATGGCACCGTGTGTTGGACTCAGGCAACTGTGCATTTTTATGCAGTGGTCTTATTTAATGAGGATGAATTGCACAAATACCCAGATGACACAAGGATTTATGATGCCTCTCAGGATACTTAAACTCTAATGGGACATTGTTCTTCAGTGTTTTTTTTCATTGAGCACCATTAGTCCGATAAGGTGACATCAGTTCCTCGCCTCTTATTATCAATTACAAGGTCCCTAACAGCAACTTCCAGACTGGAAACAGAAGCATATGTTTTGAACCAGGATTATTGATTGTCTCATGGCCTTTTTTTGCCAGGCACATTATAGCACTAAGGAAGCTGGGCTAACACAGTTACATCAGCACTGGCCTGGCTAACAAACTAAGCATCTGTTGTCCCTCCCTATTCTCTGCCTCTAATGTCGTTAAGCATGATTCAGGACACTTTGTTACCATCGACTGCGGAGTAATGATGCATGGTTACTGATCACTGCAACAGATTCTGTCTTTATAAGCCTGCTGGGTTGCTCTCGCTTCTCAAACAAGCCCTTTTTTCGAAACCAATAATCCACCAAAAAACCAGGAAAAGCTGGTGTAATTAAGTATTGATCACAGAGAGCAGGTAAAGTATTCAATAACAAAGTGTGGCTAGACATTTGTCATAAGGTAAAGCTAATGAACTTCCATCATTTCCCCATGAGCCACAGATGAAATATGAGGTTAAAATCAAAGAGAGATGTGTCTGTTTGAAGAATCCTAAGTTTCAAGAGAGAATCACTGCATATATCGAAAGCTAATATCAAAAACTGGATTTCATTCTGTAAGAGCTGTATGAACATCCCTGGCCCCTGTGCTGCAGATAGAACCCATCTCTGTGCATTTTGCAGTATTAGAATTTGATGAAGGTGAAGAGGGGTCCACAAAAACTCTCAAGTGTGTGTTTGTTAGTGTGCATCTGTGTGTGTCATTATTGAACGGTCTTATCTGCTGTTCTGCCGTTTTTATAAACACTATATTTTCTTTGAGTGTGGTCTTAACAACATGTTCATGGTTGGGAGTGTTTTACTGCTGATTGGATCACATAGTGAATGTGTGTTTTGTCCCTTTATATCTATTCACCCCTCTAATTTCGTTTATACACGCTGATACAACAGACAAGTGTGGAGTGTATCCTTACTACCAGCTGGGTCAGACCTCACATAAATGTTTTCATGGGACACGAGCTTTGCCGACCGCTCAGCCGAGAAAATTATAAGATGGATTTTTCGAAGCATAAACAAGGTTTTCGATCTAGCACCATGATGGTGGAGTGTGGGCTGCTGCAGTAAAAGCATACAAAGACACCAGGAAATTTCACATCTCGACAACCCAGGGCATGTCCCGACTTTTAGACCCGCACTAGCACCCTGCACAGCTGAATGGCTGACCTGGCACTAAAAAGAAGTGGATTGAAAAATCCTGAACTGCTAAACAGAGACAACAGAAGCAGAAGAAATCAGTAAGCCTTTTAGTATGCCATCGATGTACATCATAGTTTTGAAATTGACATTTTCAGTGTAGCAAAACAAAGCTGTGATCTGCAGTGTCATATAATGTTATCTCCTTTCTATGAAAGCAGTTTGTTCATTATATTATTCATTCATTATCCTTTAACGCTAATCCCAACTAAGGTCAAAGGGAGCTGGAGCTGATCTCAGCTGACATTGGCCGAGAGGCGGGGTACGCCCCGGACAGGTCTCAGGACTATCACAGGACAGACACATAGAGAACCAGTCAACGACTTTTACTGTGGCTTTCAGTTTGTGAACCACAATCTTTCTTTGTCCCAAACCTCACTCTAGGGTTTGTTGGCTAAATTCCATGAAACTGCAGCCATTTTTACACCCGCCAGTAGTATGTGCATGTAAGATAATGTCTTTGCTATGTTTACAAAATTATTTATGTGTCGTATTGACAAATTCACTATTCTGTTGTGTAGTAGATCTTTTTGTGTGGAAAGGAAACTGAAACCACTGGGCCTGAAAAGGACACCTTAGACATGCATTCTTTTTAATGACCAGTAGGCTGATTGTATGTGAGTCAATGGCCGAGTTCTTTTTTAACTTCTTACCCTGGAAACCTGTTCTTAATGAGCTTTTGGTCTCAACCACTAGTTTAAGTATTCTTCAATACAGCAGGATGTTCGTTCTGTAAATGATGGTCCCATTTCAGAGTTAAAAAGATAATAAAGCAAGGTATGCTTAAGGTAGGGGCTACCTGTGATTTACAGGTCCATTTCAAAAGGTGCCAAATACATTGGCCCAAATGTAATCTTGGAAATCATTGGTTATCATTGATTACTCTCATTTACCTGTTTTTAATTTAAATCATCATCAAATAGTATGCAAAAAACAATCCAGGCATTGACACTGTCTCTGAACCTACTCCTCAAGCTGCTAATCAGACTGTGAAAAATGAACTGTGCACAGAGAGGTTCAGGTACCTGTTTCCGTGATATTTATCAGAGACACCTGAGAAATATCAGCCTTTGCCCAAGTCATCAGACAGACAGTTGATGATTTTGTGATAAATGAGATGATGGCGTAATCGAGACAACAGTCTGCGCCCAGCTGCAGAGATTCCCTGCCAGATAAAGATTCACACATTCACCTTCAGTACAAACTGTACCACCTTCAGTCAATGAAGCAGCTTATGCAATCGCACCTCCAGCAAGTTTTGTTGTTCTTTTTGGTTGTTTTTGTTTGTTTATCGACCATACTAAAAGTTCTAAGAGACAATGAATTTAACCATCACAGCAACGACTGAAACACCACCTATTGATACCCTGGTTACTTGACACAAAACACCCTAACAACTCAGAACTGAAAATGAATGTACAATTGAAATCACATCCATTCTTCAACCAGTTGATTGCTACTAATTAGTAAGCAGGTTTAGAAGTTTTCAAGCTCTTCAGATGTAACATTCCCAAACACAATTTCATTGAATAGCACCATTGCAAAGGAACCAGTTCCTTAACTCTATTCCTGTGAAATCCTTCAAATTCAACTTTAGTCTTTTTTATATATGTTATTATGCAACATCACCTTCAATACCAAACAAGATTACCGAACTCTGAAAATAAAACTACTTCAAAGGCAATGAGCCAACCAACACTAATGTATTTATATCCACTAATAATGACTGACGTCTGAATTCAGGCAAAGACAGCTGCAGCCAAATGCTGCTGACTCAGCAGGGAGGGCGATAACACACATGTTCCCGCGTTGCATGCCGCACATCATGACATGTTTATGTGTGCGCCTGCGTAGGGGTGTCAGCCTAGTGTTTGCTGTTTACTTGCATGGTTGTGCAGGAGTGCACATGCGCGTGTTGGTGTGTGTATGCAGATAGAGCATTAGGAGACAGACTGCTCCCCCGCTGTTCCCCACAGAGACCGTGATTAGCTAGTCACTCCAGGACGCCAGACCTCAGCCAGCATCCGCGACCTTATTGATGAGCCACCACCAGCGATGACAAGTATGCCTGTGTCGCAGCACGCCTCCTGTAGGAAAATCACGGACAAGACAAGAAACATGCAAGGAACTCCGGGACCCTCCTGCGATCAGACTGTTGAAACAAGCATTCTTGTTGCTCAGACACAATAACGAGTAAATTGTTGTTGTCATTTTGTGAATTACAACTACATTTTTATGGGTTTGTTTCAGACTCTTTTCCCATTAATTGCTAAACACACTTAATTTAGTTGAGATAATTATTTGGAGGAAGTTGTATCCCTTCAAGCTCATTCTGAAAACAATAACTCACAAGACTAATATAAGATTTAAAAAAAAGACAGCAACGGAAATATGTTTTAGCCACATCAATAATTTCAGTTGTGATGTTATATGGGCTACTGCACGTCTAGGCCCATTTACCCCAGCTGGAGACAAGTTAGAGGCCGTGGTAAACCCTGAACTCGTAAAGTTTTATTTGGTTATGCAAATTGTTGATACTATTATTTGCTTTGATTAGGCTTCCCATAGGAAGCGGATCTGTAGTGATTACTGATGAGGAGCTCATTGTTTCGCATGACCTACATAAGCAAAGCATCAGCTGGAAGACTCACTATTTCTATGTGCTGATTTATATTGTCTATTGAAGGGTCTGATTTCCTAATAAATCAGCTGAACCAAGAAAAAAAGGAATGATTACAATCTGATTCTGAATTGCTCGTTAGATATTTAATATTATTATTAAATATTTATATTGTGAGACATGATTTCACATCAAAATAGGAATGTTGGTGGTTAAACCAAACCTTGCTTTGTTCAATCATAATCATGACACAGTTATTAATGTTACATAATAACAAACAAATACATTACCTAATTAATATACATCTCACTAACCATATTTAATTCAGGTAGAATTCCAGCAGGAAAAAGGCCAACATCATATGAACCATCTAAAGTAAGTGCAGATTTCAAAACACCTGTCTCAGAGCAGTAGGCATTGAAAAAACACATCCTCACACTAAATCTGACGCAGCACATTAGGGTTAGGGTTGTTATAATTCCAATGGATTCCCTCTAATTTCATATATTTGTTTCATATAGAACAATATTTTCTGTATTTAGTAGCTTAAAAACTCATCCCTACTGCAGCAGTTGAAAGAAAAACTTGGCATGAAAGCTAAAAGGTTTCGATGTTGTCAGGGCTGTAAAAAGGTTTAGTTAAACCACCAAATCCACTTCCTAAATGACAGGCACCAAAACACTATTGTAAGGTTAAATCAAAGGTTTCCAAGGCTACCTATCCAACCTCTCTCCCACAAACCAAGCAGGCTTTGATTATTCCGTAGCTTTATCATGTGTCAGAATTTCCTACAGTATTTATGAATCCTGGTGCATTCATTTTATGAGGAAGTGATACGAACCATGAGGACAGCCTCGCCGAAGCTATTTCCAAAACAAAAATAGTCTGTCAAAGGTCTCCGTTTCGAACAAACAGTGTCTATAATGCATCCAGCACTGCTGAGTCTCAGTAGGAGGCGGTTGAGTGTTGACATGCCGTATGTCTGTTGAGGTCATTCCGAAGTTACTACCTCTGCGATTTCTCCCGGCAGCCACTTGGATTCAAGCTTTTCTTTTTTATCTGACTGTGCCGCATATCTTTGCCCACAGCGCAGCCCTCCTCTGTACAGTAGTGAGCATCTTATCTGGGCAGCAGCGTCTTCACACAGGCACAGATGTTGATATCAGGCTATTGCATCACCCCTTTCTCCTGGAGACAGGTTGGATAAAAGAAAGCACTACAAAAGGAGCCGGAATAAATCATCTAGCTTTTGTTATTATAATTCAAAAGAGGTACAGGCTGAGGGGCTGGCTGCTGAAAAAATATGGAGTACATTAGCAAAACATGATTATAAATGATGTCATGTTGACTCGTGTGTAAGTGTTCAATTCAAAAGTTCGGAAAACAAGTTCCATCAGGCTTTTCTGGCTGGGAATAAATTTCGCAGTTGGTAAATGGAATTTAGAAATTTATAACCATGTATGCCGTATTTCTCATTGGATTTTGCTTTGCTTTTCTAATACAAATAGCAATTATATTAAGATAATAATAATACATTTTCTGCTTGCTCTGTTCAGATAGCAGAAAAACAAATGAACAGACTTTATTTCATCAGAATGGGGCTGTTGTTAATGGCATTAATCTAAATTAATATATGATTTAGCAATGGTTTATGACGTTATATGAAGTTACAGTTTTACAAGGTGAAAAGAGGTTGCTTGTACTGGTTAAGCATCAGCTAACTGCCTCACATCAGTCCAATCTCCTGCAAAAAATGTTGACATTGTACCTTTCAAACCACATTTACATTGTTTTGCAAGGATTGATATGGAATGAATGGGCCCCACTTCCAACCAATGCTGGAGTCCTGGAGTCAGAGCCCAGTTCTTATAAATAGACATAGAACTGGTGACTTAGAGTAGTTGAGGCAATCTTGGAACTCGACTTGCACTTGACCTTTATGGCTCAGACGCAAACAAAGGCAATGATGACTCGACTCTGACCCTGATCATGGGTTTGGACTTGAACCCAGGAAGTGATGACTCCACTCAGACTTGACGTGGGCTCTTTTTTGGTGACCATGGGAACTCAAATACTGGGGACTCCATACCAGTGGTGGATAGTAACGTATTACATTTACCTCTTTTACCAGAGTATTTTTCTATTACTACCTATTACATTTTGGTTCGTCAGAGAGACTTCTGTTGCATGACTCTGTTTCAGCAATCCAATTTCCAATAGTTACGTTTGACTGCATTTCACCAATAGAAGGAGCTGAGCCCAACACAGAAGTAAAGTGACAAATTTATTGAAGTTTGGCAGAAACAATGCAGGAAACAATGGTGTGTGACTTGGGTCAGAAGAAGACAGAGAGCAGACCTGCCCGCTCATTCATTCATGAGGCTGAAGGTTATGATATTTTTATCAAGATTGGGTTTATTATTGTTTTAGTTAAACAGGGAATGTGCAAAGTCAGATTTTGTCCAATAATATCACTTTGTCCTTATTTGTGATGTTGCATGCACTGATTTAAAAAATAATAATTCAGAAGTTACTCACTACTTTTTTTTACTGAATGCTTAATCTTACTCAAGTAATTATTTGGAGGGCTAATTTTTACTTTTACTTGAGTCACATTATTCTAAGGTAGCGGTTCTGTTTCTTAAGTACAATATTCGGCTACTCTACCCACCTGTGTTCCGGACTGACTTGGACTCGAGAACTGGTGACTCGACTACAGCGCGGCTTCCAGCAATGCAATCTGCCGCAGCATCTGCTATAGGTAATAACAGGCTGAATAAGTACGTTCCCTCATACAGAAGAGAAACATGACAGAAACATAAATGTCTGTATGAAATGACATGGCAATCAATAGGATAGGTGTTGAGATATTATATTTAAAAATCGCAAATATCAACATCAGTGTGGTGCTTGAGGAAAAGTCAGAAGATCGCCAAAATCATTAATGTTTATCCTTACTGGCCGTGGCTTTATTGTAGAGCATTGTGCTGTTTGAAGCAAAATGTGCTATATAAATGAAGTTATTATTCTATCCTCAGGGTACCATTTCTTTTTAAGATTTCAAGGCAACCCATCTAAAAGCTGTTGAGATATTTCATTAAAAGCTAAGAAGGCCATCTCTGGAGCCGCTAGCATAGCTAAAAAAAAAAATTGCTGTTGTTTTATTTGCTATTCCTCCATATCATTTCTTGTTTACCTACAGCAGTGTATCCCTTAGAGCACACTCAGGAAATACTAAAAGAGGCATTGAGTGCGACCCATATAGTGAATAAAAATGACTTCTGCAGTCTGAACCAGCCACGACACAGCAAATATATGGTGAGAGAGTATGTAATTCCAAACAAGCTATTACAAAGGGAGTGGGGCTGTGGTGCAAAGCAAGGGGGATGAAAGGGAACACAACCCTCTTGTTAACACAAATATGCAGATAGGTACACACCCCCTAATTTTAGGAAAATTTGAGGGAAAGCATTCAATTTACCATCCCAGCCTCCCCTTTGTTGTAGCTCAACAAACTAACCGCGGCCTTCTTATGGTGCTTTTGTGCACACATTTGTCAAACTCACTATAAAATGAATGTTCCCGGGGCTCTGCGGGTTTACTCAATTCGAGTTCAACTTTAGGGTATTGAACATCGTACAAAACAGCGACTGCTGCTTGTCAAATAATACTTGCTAATAACTTCCTACACCGTATACAGATTTCTCAATTCATTATGTGCCGCAGACTTTCCTCAGCTGAACGCCTCGCACTGCAGCTGGCAAACAGAATGGATGTCGGGACCAAAATAAATAAGCACCCCATTTAACGCTCCTCTAACCATATTTGCCACATTCATCATTATCATCTGTTTTACCTTGAAGCGACTATTTTGTGCAAGATACAGTACATGCAGACACAAAGCCCCAGATACGAGCCCCGCTGTGGGTAAACAAAGCCACCATGTTGATGTTTGTTTTCCCTGCAGTGAGCGCAGCGGACCACAGTGACACTAAACCTGGTCGACTTTAAGAACAAATGGCAGGGGAGAGAGAGAGCGCGTACGAGCCGCCAAGGTCCTTTCTGCCCCTGTGGCTGCTCGCTGATCGCGGATGATAAATGGCTGAACATGGCCGAACCCTCATTTGGCTCTCACAGCATCAGGTGATAAAAGCGGAGCCCTTGTCAGGGGATGGAGTGTGCTCTGCTCTGCAAGGACAAGGCCTCACACCCACAGAGACACTAGAGGAGAATGTACTTAATATTCACAGCAGGCAGGCAGACAGTGCGTTTGAGAGCTAGCTGTGGAAATGCAAGGGATGTGTCAAGACACAGCTCCGTAGCCCAGTTCAGAGGAAAGCGTGCACTGTAGTCGTACGAAAAGGTGTAATTACAGCATCTATTTATGGCGTGGCTCATCAAGAAGCTGTCAGAGAAACATTAACCTGGATGAACGTATGTCACACCTGTTCATCAAGGACATTACCCTGAAATCAGAACTGAACACAGGCAAGTGAAAATACTGCATTTTGCAGGTTAACACTGCAACATTCGTCTTCACTATTTATGGCTTAAACCTGGACACTGCTTGGTTATTTACAGTCACTGAAAGAGCGTGAGGGGAGAGGGAGTCCACTTGGCAACCGGTGCACACTTTTTACAATTGGACGATTAATTATCTTAGTGGGCCTTACTGGGCTAATCACTTATCAAACATCCCTGCATAATGTGAATCTACTCTGACGAAGTGAAAAGAAAAATCTTTTAATTAAAGGAAGCAAGCAAACAAAGTAAAAGCCATGGCTAATTATATTCAATCAGTTTGCAATCATAATGTTGCATGTCTCAATTACAGGATTTCAATGCCCTCATCACTGTAATCGCACGCGCCGTGTTTGGATTTGAGCAGCCAGCTTACTCTGTTTAAAAATGGCCACCCAGCTTCTTATTATAGCATGCAGCCTTTGGGATAATTGATTTGGTTTAATATAATAGAAGACAGTGAACAGGAAAGTCTCAAAGGAAATAGGACTGTCATCTGCCTTCCATTCTATTATAACACATTGTACCCTAACCTCAATCTCCTGATCTCCGAAACTAATGAAGTTGTATTTGCATAAGGACTGACACCGCATGGAGACACACTTTCTACACGCTCGTGGATGTTCAAAATAATTATATTGTCGTCAAGAATATATCTATTTTTGTGCATGGTAAGTTGAGAAAAATAAAAATACAACTGTCTCTATGAGAGTGAGGAAACAACTGTTCAGATAATGATGGCATAAATTTTAGCATTTTTTAGTGCCTAGAAATTCATAAAAAAAGATTTACTGTCAGGACATGTACAGCACCTATCTGTATCTGTGTTTGTTTTATTCATATAGTGATTATAATCTGCTTTTTTCCATAACCTCTTGCTT
>JAOWBC010000383.1:449456-462978 GCA_028566105.1 Hypoplectrus providencianus | reverse complement strand
AACTTTAGTTTTGATTAAATTTCACTGCAATTCATCAAGATTGTTTTCAGCCACAGCATGCAGCTATATATATATATGTGCATTTAGAAACGTGCATTTGGAAATGGTTTGTTAATTTAAATGATTCCATAATGTTTTCAATCAATTGAATGTTGTGAAAGCACAGTAACTTCTTATTTTTTTATAAACAGATTATGTCACCATTTACTTTTGCATCATCTTTACCAGAGCAAGCTAAAGGGTGCTATTGATTTTGATGGGTAATCAGGAGAAGACAGCTTAGTAGGCAGCGTCTGAGGTATGTTCAGGTCATGATTAATTTGATTTGGTGAAGGGATGTTACAGTTATTAACTATGTTACATTACAGTCACGTTTTTCTGTAATATGTGAACAAAACAATTATATGCAATGTTGGCATGCAAAGTTAAGTTAATAAATGAAATGCTTAAGCAGTAGGCTATGATGTGACGTGTGTTTGAGTTTGTATATCATCATATGCTATAATATTCTGTGATCGAGCTGCATCATGCACTTGTATTATTCCTTTTTTTTCTTTTTCAGCCTAGTTCTCAGGGGTTGGTCTGATCTGGTGAAACACACTTTTTGATGGTCACTCCTCCAGTCTTATAAATGTGAGTAAAGGTGTGCCACAAGGGTCAGTTTTAGGACACACCTTTTTCACCATTTCATCAAAATACAAATGCATCTGTACATCTTTATGCTGATGACACCATTGTTTATAGGTTGCACTGGCATTTTAACTTCTGCATTTGATACCTTTATGCATGAAGATCTGATATTCATAACTGGTTTTAAACCCCTCACACACCACTGTACTCTGTACTATAAAATACATTATAAATCCATCTTTGGACTGCTGCTCACGTATTTATCCACTTACATGCTACGTAAACGGTGCTGTCTTGGCCTACAGTCCCACGGCTTTATTACTCTCCATCCCCTCAGTCTCTGCAGAATGAGCCGAGGATTTAAATGTACTTTAAGAACTCTGGAGAGAATGTCTTTGCAGGTTCTGCTTTTGTACTTATTCATAATGTTATTTTCTTAGAAATTACAATTTTACACTTGCACTTAACACTGTAAGGCCTGTGCCTTTTTGTCTTTGTATAAATACCCTGTTATATCCACAACTTGGTGTTGATATGTGTTTCAACAGGTCTCTCTTAAGAATGACACCCTATGTCTCAACAATATAGGGTGAGCTCCCATATGATGACTTGACCCTTAATTAAAATACATCACATGACTTCCTTCAGTACTCCCAGAGGTCATAATGGTGGTAACATAATATGCTGTGCCTCCTAGCTCGCAATTGCATTGATCATATAGGAAAAATAGTACATTATTTATGTTAGGTATAAGTATGGCCAGTGAATAAGAACAGCACTGAATACATGAGTTGAGTTCAGTTGAGTTTCTTTTTTATATTCTATGCACTGGTCCAAAAAGCTGGCCTGACATCTCTTTGTTTAGGATTCAGCTGAGTTGTAGTATGGTGGTTCTAAGTATGTGCTGCTGTCCTGCCAGCTGTAAGCTGCATCCGCTGCATATTAAATTAGCTGTAAATATGATCTGCAGTCAAGTGCTAATACCGAATACAATCTGTGAGATTTTGTCATGGCTCTGATATCTCCACAGCCTCCAGCTAGCGTCTCAGTGTAAACTGCAAATACAGCAGTGTGTTAACTGATGCCGGCATTGCAAGGTACTAAAAATAAAAAGACTTTCAGAACTGTTGTGACAGCTGTTTATTCCTAAACATTAGAGTACACTGGTGATTTTCATATCTGTATTTTAAGCTGCTGGTTTTTTTTATTTTTTATGTCAGTTTCCAATCAAGGTAATATCAAAAAATTAGAGGTTTAGATGTTTTCACCGTGAGGGGCTTGATTGTGTTTCCATCTCACAGGAATATGAATAAACCGCTTGTGCAATGTCGTAAGAAATGTCAAGCATGTTGTCTTTATTCCGCTGTTCCCTTAGGAGTTTTTGACAGCAGTTTTGAAAGGCTGTGGATCTTGTGGATGTGTCACCCACACCCACACACACAAACACACTCAGACTGAAGTGTCCTGCAGAACAAATAATACGTGATACATCACACTCATAGTGATCATCAGGTCGAGAGCAGATTTTGTCACTCACATTCTGTCTCCCCTTAATGTGTCTGTGTCATAACATCACGTCCCACACTGCAGAGAGGATATCACGACCTGATCGTCCACCAACACACTGTGTGTGTCTGGGGCCAGGGCCTACTACTATGAGAGTTGATCTGGGCTATCAATGTAATGCATATCATTTAGGGATTGTCAGTTATGGCTTCGGACTGTTTGTGTGAAATAGTTAAAGAATTTATAAAAGCAGGGAGCAGTAAATATAACAAATTCCCACAGGCTGCTATTTCAAATGCCCTCCTGTTTTAATATGAAAGTAATATTCTGGTGCTAAAGAAGATTAATGCCTCCAACTGGCACTGCAGTGCCATCTATATGAATTCATTTTAAGAGTTTTAAAAGTGAAAAACATTGCCTGCTCCAGTCACTGCATATGTTTTGCTCAGAGGTATTAAAACTTAAGGAGGAAGTGGAATGATCTGCCTCCGTCCAACCGTCTGAATCTCCATCTTTCTCTTCAGGATTTTCCCTCTTGCCATCTTCTTCTAATCCTTTCCTTCTTTACCAAGTGGGATAAGTGTAAAGCTCTTAAAATATAGAGATGACGAGAGGGTGGGGCTTGTTGTGCATGGGTAAAAAAAAAAATAAAAAAAATAGAAAACTAGTAGAAAGTTCAGTTTGAAAAAGGGAAGCCCTGGGACCTGAATGCATTGGGCCAATCATGCCTTTTTTTTACAACATCAAAGATAGAGAATCAAAAGAACACAATCATGCACATGGATTCATTTAAAGCTGCAAAAATATCATCGTTTAGATCTACAAAGCTTAACTGAACTGTGAAAAACTTTGGTTCCATCTGTGGTGAAGCCTGTTCTCTTCAATATTAGTGTAAAATATCATGAATTAACACTTTGAAATTGTGCGCACAGTGCATATAACACAGTCCAATCTTTCATACGGGGGATACATGTATCATTCACTTCTGTTGCAGGAACTGGAGTATGAATAACACGCCAAATGATGTGATAAAGTGTAAATGGTGACAGCCCTTGTTGAATGGATGTGTCCAAGAAAAAATGGGATAAGAGATCTGTGTTTGAGTCCCAGTATGGAGTAGAAAACATTTTCAGTTAGTTGAGTTTTTTCTGTGCTTACATCCTAGGGGACATCCTCCTGTGCTGGAAAGTGAAGTGAAAGTGACTTAAACCTGCATTATTTCTAACAGCCAGCAGGGGGCAACACCAGATTGCATAAAGAAGTCCACTTGAATGTAAGTCAATACAAGAACGTTATTAATGTTATTAATTTTGTAAACTATGTCACTATTTACAGTAAAACAGAAGATAAAGAACATGAGGTTTTAGGGCATTGCTATCTTATTATCGAAAGATGGCTACCACTGCAATCTTTGTATTTTTTGTCAGAGACCTTTGACTCTGCCCATGTGTTGCCAGCTTATCAGACTTCACTGTAACATTTGGCACCTTAAATATTCTCAAAAGGTAAGTCATTCATTTTAAAGAATGATTGTCCCTTGCTAACCTAGCTAGCTAGCAAGCATGAGTGTTAGCTGATGACACAGTAGAATTCTAATAACCAAACCGTTCCTTGCATGTACTTGATGCAAAAAAAAAAAAAAACAACAATTCAATGACCTTAAAACAAGACTGGGACAGCAAAAAAATGTGACTTTGAAAATCCAGTGAATACAAACTACATCCACTACATTTATACAGTCTGATCTTAATCTCTGATTCTACCTTCCCATTTTGTTGTCTAAACCTAGTCGAGTAGTTTAAATGCAAGTCATTCTGTTTCAGCGTTAACAACCACGGTATAATCTCCATCAGGTGAATTTCCAGTTCATCTGCTTATCCGGAGCCAGGTCACAGATTTATTTGCTCTAAAAAAGTCATAGAATGGGCTTGTAAATGACATTTAAAAGGCTTTAGTTGTTTTCATATGACATGTGAAGTGGCCTTTAAAAAAAAAAAACATGCCATTTGTACGCCTTCCCATGAGACCGGGACTGTTATAAGGGCAGGAGATGAAATCATTTGGACCTATATGTAGGCCGTTTCTGAAGCCTCAAAGGCCCTCAGTCCCCAGCAGGCACCTTCGAAACAGAAACATCAGTGATGTGCACACGTATATATTCACCACATCTCAGAGCTTGGGAGAGACTCAATGGCCAGACCTTGGATCTCATCAGAGGCAGCGTTGCCTGGTTACGTGCGGTAGGTCGCTCATAGAGCAGACGTGTTAAGCACAGATGGAAAGGTCAGCCACAGGGTCCTGCCAAGTATTTTATCAAATCACACAGCTGTGTGGCTGATGAGGATTGGAGGGAGTGTGTCGGTGTGTGATTTGCAGTGTGTGTGTGTTTGGAATCAGCTGTGCTTGCCCGACTATCCCTGCATTTGATGTTGTCTTTGAACTCAGAACCTGCAGGGGTATTCGTTATTAAAAAAAAAGAAAAAAAAAAAGACTTCATCCATGAATGGACATATTTTGAGAATTAGTTGATGTTACAGAGAGAGCATGGGCAGAGAAATGGGGGAAAGAGAGTTATTAATGCAGCAGCCCTGTGCAGTGATTGTGTTGAGACTGTAAGTCCCTTCAGGTTTGGGGTTTTAGGATCCAGCACAGCTCCGCTTTTTGATTGGAACAACCGAGTCTTCTGAGGCTTAGGAGAGAGAGGCGGTGAGACAGTGAGAGGGAGAGTGAGAGAGCAGACAGCGAGACTGCTCGAGACTGCAGCAGATGTGAAGACACAAGCAAACAGAGATAAGCCTTTCTCCTTCCAGTCAACATATAAACAGCACAAGTGTGCTAGATTCGGTTGTGCCCTGTCAAGTGTGACATAATCACACATGGTGGTGTTTTGTTGGCATAAGTATTAAAACACTCAAAATCACACATCCATAACTGTCCATGTAATGTGAGTTCCTGCAGCTGGATTTTCAACAGACTCACAAAACTCAGACCTATAATAAATATGAAATAATCTGGCAGTTTTAAGGTCTCAGACTGACAAGTCCATAAACCTGTAGCAGCAGGGATACTGGCAGAGAGCGGAGTCATATGAGCACTTGTGATCAGCGGGGTATCAAATGAACAGCATTGTGCTATTCAATCAAGTTATTACAGAGTTACATGTCAGGGACAATACAAGAATACAGATGTTTTATAGCTCCTCAATGATTCTTTCACAAAAGAATAAGCATTGTTGAATAAGGGTAACACTTTGAACCCTGGTATTGTGGGATGATTTTCTTCTCTTTCAGCTGAGACTAAATCAAACACCATTTCCAGCTCTACCAAGTCTCACTGCACACATCGGAAGACAATGTATACAGCTACAGTCAGTGTATCACAGTGGCTTTGCAGCTAACGCTCTCACAGGGGGCTCTGCCATGGGAATCTGTTCATGGTTGTGGTCTGTTTTTCACCCCTTGATAGAACTATGTCAACATAACTTAGATATGTCACACGTTCTCAGGGTCTAAAATGCTTTAATTATACCCAACAGCATGTGTTAACATTAGGGTGACCATGTGCTTAACTGGTTATGAAACCGTCTGAACTGATGACCCACATAAAGCAAACAAGGCTGTCAGACTGGCTACATCTAGTGACTGGTAATGTCAGTCACCACATCTGGATGTGTCTATTGAAATAGTCATTTTATTGCCAGAAGTGGTTTGAAATCAATATAAATCTCTGTAAGTGGTTGAAATAATCAGTTGTATTATTTTTCATATTTCATAGCAGCGGTCAGCAGCCACGATTGGCCCACTGTGACTTTAACAATAGCACACTAGTGATAACTGTGAGAGTTTTTGAAAATGTTGAAGTTTGGAGATGCCTTCTCATCTGCATGCTAAATGAAGTTTTAGACAACAGACATTTGCTGAAATAGGAACTATCCATATAATTTAAAAAAACAACAACAACGGGAGATAAAATAACTATTTGTTAGGTGTATAACTGATGAACAAGATTGTTGGATGGCTGCTAGGGTTAGTGATTTCAACTTTGACATGATGCTTCATAACTGTAGGCACCTTCAAAAGCACCAGAGAGACTTATTACTCTGTACTTCCTTGGTTGAAATGCAGATTTTCACCCCTTAAAGTCAGGTGTAATGTATGATGCTTTGGATAAAAAGCGTCTGCTAAATTATTACATTTTACAATTGTATAGGATCCCTCTTGACCCTCTGTGAAGCTTCAGACACTCGAGGTTAGGAGCCAGTGGTCTATCTCTGACTTGTACTGTCTTTTCCTCATTTCCTGAGATATTTCATTCATGTGTCGTGTCCCTCAAATCCACCTGGGTCCTTGCTGCATTTTGACAAAATCATATTATTAACTCCTTATTATGACCTTTTAGGAATGTTGGTAGGCTAATTTGGACTTTAATAAAGGCTGATTCATCTTCATTGTGGGGCTCTAAATAAGGTTTGGGGCTGCATTTCCACATTTTTTCTTTTGTTACTAAAGGTCGCCGAACCCTGGTTGAAGACAACAAGTCCTCCAGACTGTCCAAGCACATATGTGTTTCCTTCCCTTTAATAAGATCCACAGGGATGTTTCTATCTAATCATCGCTTCTATGGGTAGCAGGAGATTACAAGGGCCTGGGTTTGTTTGACCCTTTGTTCATAATTACTATAGCCACTCGAGGACGTGGCCAACAAAACAATAAAGAAGCCCATTCAATGACCTGACAACAACCTGCTCTACCTACAAGTGGATATAGCAGGTCCCTGCTCCCCATTCTATGAGATGTTGGCTGCCATTATAGTTTGAGAGCAAATGAATTGGCTGGGGAAGCAATCACTTGCACCTCCACTTGATGCCACCTGAGATACACAAAGATTACCTTTATTATTATGTGTATATTAAAAAAGAATACAATAAATGTCAATGTAAGCAAGTCGATGTGCACAGAGACTGAATCACCACATTGTGCATGTTTGACAGACATAATTCTGGCTTTATACAGAGAGCGATGTGCGAAACCATGAAGTGTGACATTGAAAAGGCATCAGAGAGATGATGTGACTTCGCAGGCAGCCTGGTGGTTGGTGGAATACTTAGGTGGTGTATCACTCGACTTTTTTTTCCATTCTTCTATTTCTGTATTACCCCCCGCCTTTGTTGGGCCCTGCCGGGTGCAGCTCACCCGTCTGCCCGACAGTTTTTGCAATGAATACGTTTAGAGAATCCCCTCTTTGTGGAACATGATGGATGAGGAGTGTGGAAAATGCTTTACATTCACCGCTAATGCTTTCCCCTTGACCCACTCTCACGAAACTCGGTCTGTGTCTATATTTTGCATTTTAATGAGGTTTGAAAGACGTCAATTGAGCAGCTGACAGGTAAAATGTGCATCCTTACAAAGGAAAGGTTCTGTGTACATTTTTATAAATACCATCTTTCCCCCAGGAGCAAAGCCAGTCTCTGGTGTAGCGCGATAGATCGACACGCAATCAGCCGACTCTAAGAACTGCTTACTTAGCCCATCACTGATACTGAACTGTGCTGCTGTTAATACAGCTGGAAGGGATTTGAAGAAAGATTGCCTGTGGAAGTGCTTCGGAGTTCTTGCCTCATTCTCTCTTGTCCTCCTGTGACGTTTAGGCAGCCAGGGGAGACATTAGTGGAAGGAAATATATATTACAAACTTCCACCGGTCTTGGGAGAGTCATGAGAGCGACGTTGCTTGGGAAGAAGACATCAATCCCCCCGACCACGAGCGATAAAAGTTGGTTGAGCCAGTGTGTTGTGATTCCTGTGATATTCTCCCTGCAAAGAGGCAAGCGGAGCCAAAGTTTCGCTGTGATCCAAAATGAACATCAGAGCGTCTTTTCAGGAGAACAGGCACCGGCAGATGGGATGCAGAGTGAGCTATATTAACAATTCACTGCAGACCCCTGAGTCATGTCTGCTGCCGGTTACAAGAAATTGCCTCGAACTTTTCTGTCAAAATACATGTTCTTTTCTGTTTCCACTCTGAGCACTGAGTCCTCTTTTTTTTTTCACAGCTCTCAGCAGATACCAAAGCATTTAGACTCGCTATCTTGTGTCTTTTGAACCGAAACACAAATCTAGTCCAATGTGTACAGCATTTTAGAGGAGGCAGGTGGCAACGTGCCACAAGCTACATTAAATCAGGTTACAGAGCACGAGGAGCGCGGGTTTTTCTGAAGCCTTTGTGTTGTGTTGTGCGTCACGACGGTGAGATGAAAGTGTGTTTTGCTGTAGCTTCCAGTCTCTTCAGAGAGCAGGCGCAGAGAAGGTGATTGCAATTTGCCTGCTCCTCAGCTGCTGAAATGGATGGATGGCATGTTTGGTTCCATTAAATTTTTACTGTGCAGAGACGGAGCGAGAGGAACCTAGCTGCCGCGCGCATTCCTCACCGCTGACTTTACTGGCCCACTGGGAAGATGTGGTGAGGAGGTTTTCACTATAGGCTGCAGCAATGACAAAAGAGCTGGAGAATTCTTTGGAGATCGAAGAAAAATAGAGCAAAAGAAACGAGCTGTCTGCTGCTCCTGTCCTTGAGGCTCAGGAATAAAAAAAAAAAAAAAAACAGCAGATCAATCAGTTATTAATGCAGTCATTTTAGTTCATGGATCCTCATTTTGTCTGGTCTTCGAGGTCGAATTAAGCGCCGAACTAATGAACACATCAGTAACACTTGGCTTGAGGTGAAAAGGGATTATAACACATCATAAGCAACGGATAAGAATATAATGAGGGCTTTAGCATCATTATTAATAGGACATTATATAATATTTGCAAAATACGCCAAATCCCAAAGGATTAAGTGCTTTCTAGGGCAAAGGCATGACTAATAACATTTTCATATGAGACTCATTCCAGATTTTAAATGTTGTTTTTGTAATAACTGTCATAATTTGCGGTGCATGTCATTTTATGTGACGGAGCAATATGAATATATACTGATGCTGCGTTCCTGTGGCAAAGATTACTTTACTGATGCGGCTCTATTATCTGGCATGATTTTATCACCTCAGAAAGCAATTTGATAAACTTGCGCTGCCGTCAAACAAGGCGGTTTCATATAAAAATGACATCACTCCCATGGCAGCTGTAATAGGAATGAGACATGAGAAGCAATGTGAGTCTGAAGAGTCAAATAACTACTTTTGTCAGGCTCAATTTATCGGAGAAAACATTCATTCCGTACAAAAATCTACTAATGAAGAGCAATGAAAACTTTACGGCTCCTTCCTGTAGGTCTAGTAAAAAATGGGGATGTCAGAAAATAATTAAGCTCAAAGTGTAGAGGCTTTTCCCTACACGCACTCATAAAACTGGTTCTGTCATCGCAGATGGTGCTGGAGTTAATTCACAAGGCGTTCTCTGTACATAATTGGGTCACCTAAGCAGTCGAACAGTGTCGCGATATGGGCTTTTGCAGACATGCAGTCCCGGGGAGCTTGAAGTGCACAAACATTTTATTTGCCCATTAACAGGGAGGATGTTCAGACAAAACTTTTACAAAACAACGCTCTCCCTCCTGTCCTGCGGTGGTTAGCACAGAGAAGATTAGAGAGGCAGTGGGGAGTTTTAATTTGGAAATGCTCGTAAACCCGACGAGCATCCGCCGGTGTTTACTTAATGTTGCAGCTGCTGCTACTGTTTCTCCACCAGTTCCTGCTTTTCACTCGGCCCGGATCAACTGGAGGAGGAGGAGGATTAAATGAATGTGCTGATGAGCCAGCGTGAGATATTTTATAACTGCAATCAGAGCCATCGTCATTATTGTTATCATCACCTCTGTCATCATCCATTTCAACACAGTAATTGTAAAAGTGTCTTTATGATGATTATGACAAATGATTTGTTGTGTTGCTGTGATTTTATTGTTACTTTTTTTTATCTGATTAAATGGCCTATTTTAAGTTTTTTCTTTTGTATCAATTGTGTTCATCATGTATTATAATCAGCAGTAGTCATATTTAGGTTGAAGTATGTCTGTTTTTTTTTTTGTTTTTTTTACTTTTCCACTTGCTCTGATGGATCCTAGATTGTGATTTTGTTAAAATATATACTAATTGATAGCCAGTGTGTAGCTATTAGAAGCTATAGATCAGCGGTCAGCACACTTAGGCAATG
Organism: Hypoplectrus providencianus; assembly: GCA_028566105.1. Lineage (NCBI taxonomy): Eukaryota > Metazoa > Chordata > Actinopteri > Perciformes > Serranidae > Hypoplectrus > Hypoplectrus providencianus. Next base: position 452,687 of record JAOWBC010000383.1, on the reverse strand, counting down.
GAGAAATAGCACACATTAACGGGTGAAGCAGTGTGTGGCTGTGGACACCACGTTGTTCAGATTAGTCTGAAAGTTACACGATAACACAAACAAACTGTCAGGGAAGAGCAGCAGCAGGCAGCAACTTACTTGTTCTACAAGATAAAAATGTATGTTATTTAAAAGTGTTACTAAAGTTGTGAGTATGGTTTGTCTTGATTCCATGCCTTGTCTTGACACCTACACACCCACATACACACCGGTTGGGCTTCTACCACTAGGTGTCTCACTTCACTCATCAGCTATTCTGCAGTATTACATGATGCCACTTGGGGGCGATAATAAACCTCTAAGCTGGTTTGCCAACAGTCAAAAAACACAAGAGGAAGCCAACAGTGATGCAGTACTGTCAAAATCAGGACATAGTTGGTAAGGTTTTTATTTTCTTTGAGACTCCTAAATGTCTCATCTTGTCACCACTAAAATGTGTCCACTCCATGTGTGCCCTTTTGCATTTTTTCTCACCTCTGCTGAAATACGATGACCTTGTCAGTAAATTCTGTGTAAAGTGTCAGACACTGGTAACTTATTCAATCTGATTTGATACTATTTAAACAATGCTGTCATATTGCTTATGACTTATTCAATACAAGCAGGATTTAGTGATATGGCGCCTTTGGCACAGGATGTTAACAGCTAACAAAAACAAAATATGCAACCTAAATGCAAAGCATTTTCTTTGTTTGATTCAAGCATGCCGGAAGCGAGATCTGTACAGATGGGTCCATTGTCAATGTGTATTTGTGTATGTAAAAGAGAGATCGGGCCCAGGATGGGCTGAGCAAATCAGTGCGCCGCATGCAGCTCAATCATAGATGGTGCCATTTTTTCAAATGTATACAAAATAAATAAATGCTAAAATGGGTGACCGAATGTACCAACATATCTGCGCAGCACACTTGAACAAATTCTGTGTGTGGGAAACACTGTCGTTGCTTTCTTACCGCTGCCTTTTCAGCTAGTTTGTTAGCGTATTGTGCGACTTTTCTTAGCTTCTGTGCCGTTATTTCCAATCTTAGCTAACGATGACTCAGCTTGTGCTATCGTTTACATTATTCATGACCTTATTTATTAGCTTCTGTGTTACTGCGTCACTGCTTTTAGCTAACGGCTGAGTAGGCAGACATTTCCATTTGAAAAACCCGGAAAAGAACACAGATGGAGCCAGCCTTTAATATAATCCTATTTGCATGCGTGTACAGCTACAAAGATGAGATTTCTGTAACTGAACTGAGGAGGCTGGCTTCTGTGCACTTTCTGTTTTTTTATTTAACCTTCATGTAATACCCACAGATGCTCAGCTCACCAGTGGACGTTACAATCTGTGTGAACCGAGTTTCTTTTTCCTCTCAGTGGGCGCCGCAACAAGCCAATCTCCTTCCAGCTAAGTTGTCCTCAGCCCATTACAGTCAGCTCACAGCGCGCCATGCCACTGGGCCTGGTGACAACAGGGCCTGATAAGCTATGAACATTCCTCTGATTTTGGCACTCTGATTGGCCCGTCTGGCCTATCAGGCGCCTTCAGTGGATCAGTGCAGGTTGAGCACCCAGAAGAAAATCTCTCTCCTTCTTTGCAGTTTCAAACTCACTTATATTTTTTATACGCACACGTGGGTCATGTGCGAATAAAATGTGTCTGTCTTAAAGTGGCCAATATACGACTGCAGATTGAAAGAGAGATTGCCAGGCTTAGCATCTGCGACCCACCTCCTCCCCCTCCCCCTACTGCTCCTCTTGTCTGTTTTGCAGCGATCCAATATTTCTGGCTCTGGGTATTTATCTGTGGCCCAAATATGCAGCTCGTGTCACGCAGGGCAGCAGGCGTTTCAGCGACATCACAAAGATGGATTAAGTCATGCGTTAAATTGCCTCTTTGAAGGAAATGAATAAATAAATTTGAGGGACTAATTCCTTGACTGTGCACCATCTCTTGTGTGAGTGTGATTGCATAATGCTGGCTTAAATGTTCCCTCTGCTCTGCTCTGTTCTCTGTTGTGTTCTGTTGGTGTGTTAATTCGACTGAAATTACATTTCTTATGACCTGGCAATGTCAAATCGCTATTTGATGTTCTAAATTTATTAGAACACTTAAAATCTGTTATTTCTGTGTACTTTAAACAAACAAAAAAACAATTAATCATGTGTACTTTTACCCAGAGTGCACCATTGACGCAGCAATAACCTCCTTAAAAAACCACCACCTTGCTTTTGTTTGTTCTCCTATAAAGGGCAAAATCACTGATACTGTCAGGCTTCTACTATTAGAGTTTTATAAATTGTGACCTTAATTTATTTCCATTAACTTCTAACTGAAACTGTTCTGATAAAGGGTCTATTGGATTCCTGCCCTTAATACCCACCCAGCCCAATCCGAGAAAAAGTTTGAGCTGTCAATTGTGTCATTAGAATCCTGTTTTCAGACAACATATTAAAACCAAACCTATCAGCAAAATGAACACTTGAGTATACAGAAATATGAAAGGGATAACCTAATATTACAGAAACCATAATTTGGAAAAATGTATTTGATTCTTATCCCATCCACTAACATGTATGTTGCAAGGTTTATGATCTATACTGCAGCCAGCCACCAGGGGGCAATCTAGATGTTTTTGCTTCACTAACGTGCGTCTCATACTGTCTATCTTTATATACTGTCTGTGGGCAGAACATAAAAAAAATAAATTAATTTAAAAATATATATATATATATATAATATAAAGTAATTTTCTACATTCACCTTGGTCCAGATATCCTTTATTTCTTATCTGCAGGATTAACGTGGACCCCTAAAATATTTGCCCTGGTCCCCAGAGGCTAAATCATCTTTGGACTGTTTCGTTACAGAAAGAAAGCATTAAAAAGTATAAGATGATTGTATCTAATATGTCAAACAAATACCAACAAATGAGTGTGTTGTTTAAAAAAATATATCTAGCATTATTCTTTGTGCATTTACAGCTCATGCTAAATTTATGAGTGTAGAGCATACCTGATACGATCAGGTTTTTATGTAATATGTATTTTACCAGCAGTCCCTAACTAAGCCATCACTAAGCATAATTCAGATTTTTTAAAATCAACTGCAATATACCAAGTGCATCTAAAGCTAAATCAAATTAGTCTTTATCATCATAAATGATCACTTTTTACTGTGACTTTTGCAACTGATTATAATACATATATACATAT